>JAEVFN010000013.1:1629346-2229346 GCA_030449075.1 Murraya paniculata | reverse complement strand
GGTGGCCCGTCGCACGCACAGCGCGCCCAAGCCCGCGAGCGCGCTGTGCGTGCCACATTGTGCCTGTCAACCCGTGCGATACCCGGCCTTGCATTGTTTAATCCATTACTAAATGCATTTCATATACTCAAAACAACACATACAACTCAACAATCCCCTCATCAAACATTGATTTTATTAAAACTAAACATAAATTGTCTAAGAGAAATTTTATCAAACACTTGATATGCACAACTTATAACTCATCATTCTAATGAAATTTTCTTTATCATAACACTCAAACAACCTATAGATCTATCACAACACAAATCAATTTCACGCTAATCATTATAAAAGCTACTTAAAATATATCCCAACCAATTGATAACTAATTGCTTCAATGAAAAAATTTATTAGGAAATTTTTAATCCCACCCAAGATCCCACAAGTAAAAATATCAAATAAATAATAAACAAAAAATAGATGGAGAATAAAATAAATCATACAACACAATAATTTACGTGGGAAACTCTTATACTAGAGAAAAGTCACAACCGTCAAAGATGATAAAAAAAATTAATACTATCACTCTTGTAATTTTTTCTCACACCCAAAACTTCAAGAACACCTAATTTTTCAATAGACTTATCATTTCTCTCATAGTAAAAATTGTCTACTTATAAAGAATTGATTGTTGTATTATATAAATAAACGAACTCAACCTTTCTATATATAGTAATTATTTATTGTAAGAGAAGTATTCATTTTTCTTATAGTAGTTGTACTCTTTTTTGAATAAGTTAAGTTCCAAAAGAGAAATTACTTATTCCTTAAACAAGAATTTTACTAAAGTAGAAAATATCTTAAGAAATCCTTATTAAAAAATAGGATATATTTTGTAACAAAATTATAGATTAAAAATCATATAACCTTATAATGGTTGAACTTTTATTAATCTATATTGTACAATATATGGAGGGAAGACTCGATATCTTAGTAGTAAACTAATTATTTAAAAAAAAACATACATGGGGGGCGAAAATTTATTTAGAAATTTGGTGCGTGAATTTAGCATAGCCCAAAAAACAACCCAAACTCATCAACTAAGCAACAAACTTAGCCCATTGTGACGCCGGGCACCGCCATTGATTATTCAGTCCCCTTTTCCCAACCGATCAGAAATAGGACTGATCAGTAATTAAAATCAAACTGAAGCTCTAATTCCGTAACTTAGATACTTACGTCACGTGAGGTGAGATTTCCCGAAACTCGAAGCAAAACCCTCGCCTATATAACCTCACAGTGCACTCTTACAAAATCCCCTCTCGCACTCGCTCTCTCACCGCTGCGTCTCTCTCTATCTTCAGTTTTGGTCCGTTGATTATTTTTCTTTTTCTGTGTTCGCGAGAGAGACTGCAATCATGTTGCTCTATCAAGATCTCCTCACCGGTAACTCTTCTTCTCATAACCTTCTTTATTCCTTTTTAATTCCCCTGCTCATACTGTTTTGACTCGATTTTGACTTTAAATAGTATCGTTCTTCTGCAATATAGGCTCGTTATTTGAGATTTTGAGCAGATCTGTGATATTTCTGATTAATTTTTTTATTGTTTTAGTAAATTAGCGCTTGCTTTGGGATTCGAATGAGATCTAAATTGATTAAACTATTCATGTTTGTGTTTAATTTGTTTATAATATTTATGTTTTTGTAATTTGATGAGAGATCTAGATAGTTGAATAACCGATTCGTTGAATTATTGGTTGATTAATTTTGCGTATCAGCTACTGATCTCATAGCCTTATAATTACTTTAACTTGATATGATTGATATATGAGATATATATATATTGAATGGAATTCTGTACGTGTTAGCATAGAGAGCCTGCGGTTAACTTATGTCAGGTGTGTTATTTAGGTGATGAGCTTCTCTCCGACTCTTTTCCCTACAAGGAAACTCAGAATGGGATTCTGTGGGAAGTTGAGGGAAAGGTTAGTTTCTTGAGTTCATAATAATTCCAATTTCCTATCCTACATGCGTAGTTTTTGCTATTTATGTATTGGGTATTTTTTGTTTAATGATTTTTATAAATATTGAGTGGATTCTATGTTTTCTTTCAATGGCCCTTCAGTGGGTTGTACAAGGGGCTGTTGATGTCAACATTGGTGCAAATCCTTCTGCTGAAGGAGCTGATGAGGATGAGGGTGTTGATGACCAAGCCGTGAAGGTGGTTGACATTGTCGACACATTCAGGCTCCAGGTTTGTTGTTGCATCTACAGTTATTTATGGTTTCTGTTTTAGAGTTGTTTTTGTTTTTCTGGGATGAACAATGACTGAGACACGTATATTATTTGTTTGTACAGGAGCAACCTGCTTTTGACAAGAAGCAGTTTGTAACATACATGAAGAGATTGATCAAGTTGTTGACACCCAAGCTGAGTGAGGAGAGGCAGGAGATATTTAAGAAGAATATTGAGGGAGCGACCAAGTTCTTGCTCTCGAAGCTCAGTGACCTGCAATTGTAAGTGCCTCTTTAAATCCTGTTTTATCTTGATGTATTAATAAAATATGAAGTATTTTATTGATGTTTGCTTGCGTGCTCCTGGCAGCTTTGTTGGGGAGAGCATGCATGATGATGGCGCTCTTGTCTTTGCATACTACAAGGAGGGTGCAACCGACCCAACATTTTTGTATTTTGCTGATGCATTGAAGGAGGTGAAGTGCTAAGCTGCTCTTCAAAGAGGAAGTGCTTGCTGTAGTTCTAGTTTTAATTATTGCCCGTGGTTATTTTTATGTATCTTTTGTACTGGTTTACTCGGGACTTGTGCTTGTTTTTTAGTTTTTATTTTGACATAAACAATATGTTTCTCTACTCTTAATTATTGGGGTTTTATGGTTTGAGATTGAATTACCAAATAACTTAATAGTCTTTGTTATCTTCTTTCCTTTTTGGAGGCGTCAATTCTCTGCCCTTTCATTTTTTATTTTTTTTTGTGGGGGGACCAACTGATTTCAACAAGTGGAAATGGTGAGAGAAATTCATAAACACAGCTTCTTTACAACTGGAGCATAGCAGAATCTGTCTTTAATGATTCTCGCTTAGTGCAAGTGTCTTTATCAGAAAGAAAAAGTTATTTTTTCACAAGGGAATTTCTCTTGTTTTAGTGAACGGGGGGACTGCTTTCTATTTTCTTCTCTCCGAAGAGTCGTTGCATCTTTGGAACAAAAACGAGCGGTACAAATCAACAACTAAAATCTAAGAGGATTAGTACAATGGTGCCAATAGGCTTTATTTATGCTTTACTCGTTCTAAGATTGGCTTAGTGCTTTGACTTGGGCATCTTCACAATCATTACGGTGCACGAACAATGGTGAGCGCTGTAATCACTTACGCTGCCCAGCACCGCCCTGCGGTTGCAGGATCAGAATTTTCTTATGCTCCAAACTCAATTAACAGCTTAGATTAGGTGACAAATTTGGAATTTGGAAGAAGCGTAAATTTTGTACCTTTTCACAGCTCCATAACCGTGGCTTCCGAGGACCAAAATCGTTGGATGGAATCTTTCAACAGCTTCAGTCATGACATTCCTAGGATCACCTTGCATCACATGCACCGGCACATTATTCACCTGCATTAAATAACATTTTCGGAAGCCAATTCATATAATTGTGTTAATACGTATCACAACCAAATCAAGCATTTTTTGCTTATGGAATTCAGTAGGGGAGACTGGTCATTTTCGTCCCTCACAAGTTAACAAAGTGGTAAAAATTGTTCCTGCGTGAGACACGTCCCCTTTTTCCCCCCGGTTACCTCTCTCTTGGCACATATTGAAGTGGCCTTATCGGCGACCTTTTGTGCTTTCTTGTTCGTATCAAGCTCCACAAGGTTAATAACGTGAGCCGATCCTGCAATCAATATATAACAAAAATAGAACAATGTTACAAAGCGAATAACCTATAACAAAATCATATATAGACCATGATTCTTGAGCCAAGCATGTATCCCTGTTTTTTTTTCCAAACACAATCTTAGATCACTGGGCTAGTTATGCACTAACCGGCGCTGCCTTGTCCGGCGCCGGATAGTCCGAGGAGAGAAGGGGGATGCGGTCGTGCATGAATGAGCATGAGCTGAAAGGTATGATTCGTAGCAAAAGGAGTAAAGAAATAATCAAGCGTCCATTCTAATGCATAGTAGCTATGGTTACTATCGTCAATTGCTACCATCATTATTGGCTTTGATTGATCACCCATTATTTGAAGAATCAGTCATACAATCAAATAATTTCTTGTTCTTCAGTCTCTCTCGGTTTAATTTGTAGCGAATAAAATGAAAACAAAGACAAAATATCAAAAACAAAGTGATATGCGGGTGCATTGCTTTTCATGCGTTTGTGAAGAACGTGTGAATTTTGCGCAATTGCCGTCAACTTTTTTCGGCCCTTAAGACTCGGTTTATTAATTCAAGCCAAAACAATTTATTTACTTATTAATTTAGCATTTGAAGATAATTTTAGTTTAAATGCAGTAATGAACTCTTTATGATTAAAAATACAGCAACCGTACCTACAAGGGCCATTCATTGACTTATAAAACATATCCAATTTTTAAACATTTAAAAGTTGCATTAACTGTTAACAGGGGGAAAAAAAAAGGAGAAAATTCACAAATTTTTAGGTGTAAGTTTTGAAATATATTCGTGGCATGGACCCATTTTTGCATGATTCTCTCATGTTTTCCCAATAACCACAACTTTTTCAAAATGCATTTGAATTGGACGAAGAGTAAGAACGCAAAAATAATTTATTTGTGACACGTAATTAGAAATTAATACTTACAGTTTTGTGAATGTAATACTACCAACAGATTCTTGATTATACATTATTTATACTCTTAGTTTTTGTTAAATAATGAGTTCTCTAATTTATAATAAAACATTTGAAATTTGGAGAAAACGAAAAAGACCATGCTCCGAATTCGGTTCCGAGGACCGTGATTCTATGTATTATTTTCGATGAAAGAATGTGAATTATTGAATGCGAAGACGATTCAATTCGAGATGATGGGTAAGAGAAAAGGAAAGAATTTCGAGGACTCCGAATAGGAAACAATTTGAATTGTGTTTGAAGCCGAGATCATTTCCAAGCTTGTGGTTGTACGAAACATTATGATTTAGTTAATTCAATAACCTCTTTTAAAATTTCCAAAGCAGTGAAACTATTGAATTGATTATTTTACACTGTAAGAGAAAGTGGCTTGCAATTTTGAATCTTAGGTTGGTTTGATGACACTGCATTATTCACGTACCATAAATCTGCAAATGTTCATTTTAGCATTAAAAAATAATTATTATTGTTATAGTTAAATGAGCTAAACTTGTATAAAAAGCCCATCAAATTCTTCACAAAAAGTAGAGATCTTGGATTGTTCTAGTTTGGTTTCTTTATTAGGATAATACCTTGTCAATTTGTTCCCCGTGCTTGTCAGTACTAAAACTTCATCTTCGCCGAATTTCTTTCGACATTATGGCACTATAAATCCACTAAGCTCTTTAAAATGTTCAAGATCACAAGAGTTGTTCCCAAGAAGACTTAACTCCATATTCTTTCATTGCCCACAACTCAGGAGGACCACTTTGTGCCATTGTGACGAAGCAGAGGCTCCCATCTGCAGCTTCTAACCCCCTACCATTATTAACAAGATCAGGGAATGGCACCCCAACTGAATTTCTCTTTAGATAAATCGAAAGAATTAATCACACAGAACCTGCCATGGCCGTCTTTAGTATCCAATGGAGACTTTCATTCACCAGGGTAGCTACAGATTGATGCTGCCAGAGGACTTGACAGCATTTAACAGGATGCTCAACTCCTTCCCAGAATTGTTTTTGACTGTGAAAATATGGAAGCCGCTGTATCATCTAAATCACGAATGTAGAAAGATAACTTGAAATCATTACCGGATGAATCTGAATCGTAACCAAAACCAGAGTTGAAAATGAAAATGTTAAAAAGAAAAAAAAAATAGTAAGGACATAAGTGGTAAAAATAAATTCTAAAAAAAAAGAAGAAGAAAACATGATTCTACAATTTTTGTTTTCAATTCTTCTTTTTTTTTTTGCTTAAACATTGATCTGGAGTCAGTTTATGACCATTAGTAAAGCTAATCACTTCACCCACCATAAGATTACTAGCATGTAATATTATTTTATCACTAAAAAAACCAACGGTAAAAGGTAAATCTAATTTTCTTGTTCTTTGTGTAACTACATTGAGGATTTGACATTGTTTTGCTAGAGAGCTTTGCTTGGCAGATTGGCCTTGGCGGCTCTCTGTAACTCTTGTTTAAATATGGGGGCGGTGACTGTTAGGGCAAGTCACAGATATGTCAAAGTTTTCACAATCCTATTATGCATGGAATTAGAATCCTTCTGTGCGTGAAATAACCAAGTAAATAACTAACAAATTAATTAACTTTAATTAACCACATTGAGGTGAGGGACACCTAAACGATCGATAAATAACTTACCTTGAATACCGTGGAGAGGATGTCAACAAAGTGAGAAGAAAGACAATCCCACAATTTTTAATCCCAGATTTGTTAAGGAGTCAGCAGTTTAGTACACATACATAAGAGATTACAGATGGACAATGGAGCCAAAGATGGTCAATTGTCAAGGCGGTTTGAAATAAAAGCAAAGCAAGCAAATGATAGCTGCTAATGAGTCCCTCCCTAACCGAATAAACCTCCGGTCACGATTGAAAGCCTGATAAACAACAGGGATAATGGCCGTAATCTCAACAAAATTAAGAAGTTCGAAGAAAACTTGCGACCAAGATGAACTGCAAAGGCCAATCACCATGGCAGTCTCTGAAAACACCTACTCAGGCTGCTAAAGCCGGATTTTAAACCTTAAACATACTGTTTTGTGCACAAACTAGACTCTAAATTTTCTTCACTGTCATGCTTTTTTGTGGAGTTATCAACACTTCAAATCCTCTTTAATTAATATCTCACTATTTCATATATACCAACCAAACCAGGCAAATCATGGACTGAATACACGACAACTTAAGAAGGGGGGTGGGAGTCTTCTTGAGCATAAAAATTCCAGAACACCCAAAATGGAAAAATATCTAAATTTATGTCAATGAAAACTCATATATGGTCATGGGGCGAGATAAGAGTTTCTATGTTTTCAACTGCTTCAGCATCAGAACGAATCATCAAATGTTCAAGTTTCGTTTCTTTAATAGGATGCCGGTTAATTTATCCCACCAAATATTGTATGTCGGTGCTATAACTTCATCTTCGAGACCGCATTCTATACAACATTGTGGCACTATGAATCCAGCACACCGAAACTCTATAGCGTATCCAAGGTGATTAAGAGTTTTTGCCAAGAAGACTTCACTCCATATTCTTTCATCATGAATATAAAGCTCAACAGCCCCAATTTGTAATCCTATTGTGACTCACCTCACTGAATTTGTCCTCAGCTAAATCAAAAGCAGTAGTCACACCGAACCTATACATTATGGTCGTTAAGATCCCAGCTTCTTACCCAGCGGAGACTTTCATTCACTAGGTTTATTTCTTTATTAGCATCCTGACACTTTTGCAGTGGTGCAATATTGTTGGTGGGATGACCATAGTAACAACTAACAAGAAGCTAGCTAGACTCTAAGCTGTACTTTAGCGCACAATAAACAAAAATGAATGTCATGAAAATTGTAAAAAGTTGCAAAACAAAAGCGTTTATGGTCTTATATATATATATATATATATATATATTACATAGGGATATAAACATGGGGCGAGATCAGGCATTCTACATATGCAACTGCCTCAACTGGACCAACAAAATCCAACAAATGTTCAACTACTTTCGTATCTTTATTAGGATTATACCTTACGAAATTATCCCCATAAACTTCTGTCAGTATTATAACTTCATCTTCACCGCATCCAACCCGACACTGTGGCACTATGTCTCCACGTAACTCATTAGAATTACCGATATGATACAGTTTTTCCCAAGAAGACTTCACCCCATATTCCTTCATCATCCATAACCCAACACCAAACGTACGATCATAATCCTGCCCTTGTGTCCCACTGAGACAGCTGATCCATCTGACTAAACAGAGGTGCCCATCGACGACTCCCAATCCTGAAGTAACACACATCTCCCCTCTAACATAATCAACAAAATCAGGCGTTGGCACCTCACTGAATTTCTCCTCAGCCAAATCAAAAGCAGTAATCACACTACCGATATCTTCAACGCTGGACCAACTTGTTAACCAGTGGAGACTTTCATTCAGTAGGGACCCTATTGATCGATACTTCCAAAGGTAATCTTCACTGTGCTGCCTGAACCTGTGTTTAACTCTTCTCCAGGAGTTGCTTTTTGATGCGAAAACATAGGCTCGCTCGTCAATGGAGCTGCTGCTACAACTATCTGTATCAGGAACGTAGAAAATAACCTTGTAATCATTAGTGGACGAATCATAACCAAAACCATAATAGGAATTATCGTGATCATATTCCAATTTAAAACCTAAGGGAATGTTATGATCTGGTAACTTTCTGTAAGCCCCCGTGGATGGATTCCAAATAAAAACATCGGCACAGTACTTGCCGAGAGCTAAGCAAATCAAGCCGTTGCATGATCCTATGATCTTTGATGTATCTTGTGTCGTGAACGGAAAATCTAGTTGTCTCAACGCGCGTGGATCATCCAGAGTTTTTGTCGAACAGTCAAGAGACTGAAGAGTGGAATGCGGGGAAATATAATAATTTGATGTAAGGATTTTCAGAGGGCTGTTTTTGGCGGTATGCTTATATTGCAGTACAGCAAATTTGGGATCGGAAATCAGAGAGAACCATTGCTTGCACACGGACTTGAAACGCAGCAGAGATTTGACAGGCAGTCTTGAAAGTACCTCAACTGCAACGTCGTAAGGAATATCTGGCATTGTTTTGCTGGTGGGCATGTTGTATCTAATCTTGCATATAGCGGCTTGGTGGCGGCTCTATAACTCCTGTCTATTATACAGGTGCAAACGGTGGCAAAGCAAATTCTAGTAACATCAGGGTTCTGATTCCTGAAATGTTTTCCTATTCTCTTAAGGTTATATTGTATTTTTGTTTACAGAATAATAATAAATGAAAATTTCATTGCATGTATTATAATTCTTATTAATTTTTGCATACTTAAAAACACTCATTCATATATTAAATATATTTCTCGACTCCTATCCTATTTTTTATTATACATTCAAACTTCTAGATCAAACCTTGTCGTCAAAGTCTCCACCCCGTCGTTTGTCAGTACTGTTTACTTCATCTTGGTCACCGCATAATGTAGTGGCAAGGTCACAATCCCAGAATGTTAACCAACGGAGGCTTTAATTCACTAGGGTCCCTATTGCTTCACACTGCCGTCGAATTCACAGCTAGCGTTTCCTGTTGCTGTTTGGTTCGACTCTAAACTATTTTTCAAGAATTGGGAAAATAGAAACGCCTGTTTCTTTGTAAACCCGAATAGAGATAAAGACCTTGTGACCATCAGTGGATGAATCGATCATAACCAAAATTTTATTCCTATAAAGTGACATTTTAAAGTCTGATGGGGGGTTTCTGTAAGCTCCGGTGGATGGATTCCATATAAAAATCTCTTTAAAGTCGCCTACGACATGGACCACAGAAACCGGTCTTTTTGACGGAAAATTCAGTCTTCTCATCACGCGTTGATCATCTAAAGAAGATGTTGTTGAACTGTCGAAAGATCGAAGAGTAATAGATGTTGATGAAACGCAGCTGAGATTAATAATCAGGATTACACCTTAGCAATTCGTTCCCCTTTTTTTCGGTCATTATAATTTCCCTGAGCCTTGTACAACATAGCGGCTGCATCCCCACGGGATCACAGCAAAGGTCATTACAATTTCCGATATCATATAATTTTTCCCAAGAAGACTTCACTGCATATTCCTTCATCATCCATAACTCAACGGTACCGCCTCGTCCCTCTGTGACTAAACAGAGTTGCCCATCAATTACCCCCAACGCCAGAAAAATAAAAACGTTACCGTTAAGTTCGTCAACACCGTCAGGCATTGGCACCTGGCTGAATTTTTCTCCTGCTGAATCAAATGCAGTAATCACAGTAAATTTACCGCGGCCACTATGCCATTTTGTTAACCGGTGGAGACGTCCGTTCACCAGAGACCCCGTTAATCTCTGCTGCCAGTACAAAGTTTCACAACATCGAATACCGTTACCATTTGTATTGACTCGAATCCTTTTCCAAGATTCGGCTTTTGTTGCAAGAGCTTTAATTTGGGTCTCAATGAAGATATGATGAGTACTTCGTGTAGCGGAAAAAAAAAAAAAACTTTGTAATCATCAGTCGATGAATCGTAACCAAATCCGTATTGGCATCTAGTATCACCAGATGAAACGTCAAGATTTGGTAACTTTCTGTAAGCTCCTGCAGATGGATTCCATATAACAGTGTCCTGGTAGTTATCAAAGGCTAGGCAAACCAAGCCGTGACATGAGCCTATAACATGTACAATAGTAGTGCATGGTGTCGATACCTTTTGATCATCACATGTTGTTGCCGACGAGTCTAAGGATTGAAGAAGAGAAGGATTTAATATAAGGCTTTTTTGAGGGCGGGTTTTGGAGGTATCATATTGCAATGTAGCAAAGTCGGGACTGAAAATCAAAGAAAGCCATGGCTTGGATACTAACTGGAAAGGCAAAAGAGACTTGACGGGCAATCTTGAAAGTATGCCAATTACGACGTCGTTGGGAAGAGTATCCGACATTGTTTTGCAAACGCCGCATCTAATCCTTTTTACATGGCTGCTTTGGTTTGTAAATTGCAAGTCTCGTTTTTTCATAAGGTGGCAAAGGGAAATTATAGTAATATAGCAAGGTTAATTACCTAAATCAAGGAATCTTAATTAGAGTTAATAATATTCTTTTAAGGTGGCTTAAAGGATTTTATTTGATTAATGACATGCTGCCTTAACTAATGATATCATTGGAAAAATCCCAATAGTGGGCCTATTTCCAAATGATTAAGCTAATTCATTTTTGATAAGTACCGAAAATGTGGTGGATTTACAACTAGAATAATGATGCAAGAGCTAATTTTGATCAAGGAAAAGATCTACTTTAATTCAAAAAAATTCGGGATGGGTTCTTATTAGCCGTTGGATCTCACCCTCTCATGCTTCAGGATAAAGCAAGGCCCAAAGCTTTATTTCAAAAAGAAGTGTACTCCAAGACATGGTACGTTAGCTTAGCCGGTAGCCGCATTGAGAATTTAAAGGACCCACTTTGAGATCCACCAACAGGATTCTTGTTCACATGGCCTACTATGATCACTACAACACACCCTTTAAAAAAAGAGATAATAATAATAATAATAATAATAATAATAATATTTTATTGTAATAATATTTATTGATTTTTTTTCTGCAAATGTCTCCTTCTTTTAAAACATTAAACTACAGTATCTTCCTATAATTTGTAATATATCATGACTAGAAAGATTAATGCTACATATTTTAAATTTTTTATTTAAAAAAATTTAAATATCATAGCATTCATCACGATGAGATAATATAATTAATTTATTTGAGTTTTATAAAATTTTTCAAAATTTATTTAACAACACATCATTTGAAATGAAATTTAAAATAAAAAATTTAAGATGTGCATCACTACTCTACCTAAATAATATTACAATCCTCAAATTTAATATTTAAAAAATAAGAGGAATTTTTTCACTCAAATTTTATTAATTAAATTTATTTCATTTAATGGTATAAGTTTAAAATTAAAAAAATTATAATATTTAAATCATTATCCATCAATCATTAAGATTGCAAGATTTTAAGTTAGAAAATCAAAGCAGGAAACCATCCCTTAGAAATATAGTTGAAAGTTTTTATTTATATATTTATCACTCTTTTGCCGCTACCGAGGCTCCAAGAAAGTTTGGAGCCAAGGGAAATGATAAATGCACAAGTTAAAAGGGAAGTTTTTCAACGAATTTTTTATTCGAAAATACAATAAAAAGGTTTCTTACAAAATTCACGTCCTCAATATTATTTTTCATGAGAGTCAATTTACCATTACGCCACGAGTTATATATGCCAAATATTGGTTAAACATGCCGGCCAACCACTGTCAGTTTCCCTAAGTTGAAAATTGAGACCCTTTTGGGTGTATTCACATCTACATTTATAAAATTTGGGTTATGATGTGTTAGATTTTTTGAAGGTTCAGTTTAATATATATTTTTTTTCTAATTACATGAGATTATTGTTCAGATTATAACTGATATTTACAATTAAATAATTACTGGAACTAATTTATAACTCTTATATAAATTTTCAACCCTCTCTAATATTCGAGGAATCTACTTCACTCACATTTCGAAAGAGAGAAGACACCATATCTAATATTTGAGGGACGTCTACTCCACTCATATTTCGAAAGAAAGAATATTGTCTTTAATCAAATTGAAAAAGAAAATTAAACTCACATCTCTAATATTTTAGGGACGTCTACTCCACTCACATTTCGAAAGAAAGAATATTGTCTTTAATCAAATTGAAAAAGAAAATTAAACTCACATAATGCATTGTGGGAGGTTCGAACCTATGATCTCACAATTATAAGGTTGGAGTTCTAACCACTAGGCTTAGCCTAATGGCTCAATCTAATATAATTATTCAAAGCACATTATTAGTTGCTACAATTTTATATAGGCATTTTCTTTTTCATTTCTTGCTCCATGCGCATTTTAGGAATGAAATTTACTACCCAATTAAGTGTTGATTTAAACAACATATAATCGAAGAAACATTCATTGCTTAAAAAAAAAACTTTTTGTATGTATTATTGGAGAGCTTTTTTTTTTTTTTGAAATACTTAAATGTAGATCAAACATATTTTAAATTTAGTCATTCAAGCTTCATTTGAGTCCCCACAATGAAGTTATTTTAAGAGGTGTCAACAAATTTTATATTAGAAATATAAGTGGGATGATGAAGTATTAAAAAAAATAAAAATTCGTTTAATATTGAATTATGCTTGAATTAAATCAACTTCAATAAAAATAAATGCCAACAAGGTGAACATTTGTTGTGAAATGATTTTCACAAAATCGTATATAAGAATGTCCATGTCGTTGAACGTTGATGTGTCCTCCCTTATTTACCATAAAGAAAATGAAATCTCCAATGAAGAACTTTCTTGGCAACCAAACACAACTTCGAGTGAGGGCATTCACGTAACTACGACTTCGGAAAATTAAACAATCAGCACAAAGTCGAGGGTATAACGGTCATTTCAAAATTCAAAAATAGCCGTTCAATAATTTTGAAAGATTAGCTAAATTGAAAAATGAATTATGATCCTCATATCTCAGTTATATTATAATCACAGAGCTTCTCTTTCGCGTGGAGCCAACCTCTGCCACCATCATCATCCATTTGCTCACACAATTTCTGAACCCCAAAAAAAAATAAGGGAAATTTCAAAATTAGGGTTTTGCTTTCGCTTTTAATCTCCCTTTCAGATCTGATTGTAATTTTCATTTCCTCTCGTTTCAATCTCAGATCATAATTAACAATTCAATTCGATACCTCTTATTCCATTGCAAGATAAAAGATTTTATTTTTATTTTTGCTTGAAATGCGGAAATAAAATTCTCGACAAATTTTTTTTTTTTTGGTTCCTTTGGTGTATGTAAATTTTAGGCAATCCTTCTATGTTCTTCTTTGAATTCGGATTTTCTCCACCTTGTAAGTGATTGTCAATTCAGTTATTAATTGTTTTTGTATTGAATTGCTTGTTCTTGATTTTTTTATTTATTTTTGTTTTATAAGTTTGATTTATTTTGGTGTGTGTGGATGAAGCTGTGTCATTTTAAACAGATCTTAAAAATTGGCTCCGCAAAGACGGTCGCAGCGCCACATGGGTGGCCAGATGCAGCAGAGCAATGCTGCTGCGGCGGCGGCTGCACTGTATGATCACTCCGGTGGGTCCATGCATAACAATGCGGGTTCCACAACTGACGCCGGTGATGCTGTCATGGCGCGGTGGCTCCAGTCTGCTGGACTGCAGCATCTGGCCTCTCCCTTGGCTTCTAACGGCATTGATCATCGCCTCCTCCCCAATCTTCTCATGCAGGTACCATATTTCTTTATATATCATCGATAATTCGCTATAAATGGAAGGTTACATTTTGATGGGATTGAATTTTGTTTTTATTGTATGAATTTTACATGAAGCTCATATTATTTGTTTTTTAAGTTCTAGATAGCTATGAGTTTCAAAAAAAAGAAAAAAAAAATTCACCTAGGGATTATAATTTTTTTTAATGGAAAATGAATTTGGGGTAGTAAAATGCTATGTGATGTTTATAGTTCATGGCATTTGGTTTCTGTATGTGCATTTGGTTTTGTATCTTACGAAATAACAAGCTCCTCTCTGGTATTGTTAAAGGGTTATGGGGCGCAATCTGCAGAAGAGAAGCAGAGGCTTTTCAAATTAATGAGAAACCTGAACTTCAATGGTGAATCCGGGGCTGAGCCGTACACACCAACTGCCCAAACATCAGGGGTGGTTGCATCAGATGGGCTTTATTCTCCAGAGTTTAGAGGGGATTTTGGAGCTGGGCTTTTGGATCTTCATGCTATGGATGATACTGAGCTTTTATCTGAGGTATGGTTCCTTATAGGTAACTGCATCTATGCTGTAGGAGGCAATTTTTGGTGCAAAATGTGCTGAAGTATTGAGTTCTCGTTGTCTTGCTTCCAAAGGATTAAGGATTAACAGGAATTACACTTGTATGACTCAGTCATATTTGCTTATATTTTTTCCTTCTGTTTCATTTGATATGATCAATTGATTCTTTCCCTATTGCAGCACATGATCTCAGAACCATTTGAGCCATCGCCTTTCATGCCTAGTATTTCCAAAGGGTTTGAAAATGATTTCAACTTGGCAGCAGGCCGGCAGCAAAAACAGCAAACTGATGCAGATGCCTCAGTTCCAATTCCCACAAATGAAAAAGAGAGCAATGCGAGAGAAAATAATGTGGCTAAAATTAGAGTTGTGGTATGTGGCTCTGGTGGTAGTGTGCACATGCTTGTACATGCATATATACATACGTTGTATACTCATTCTTGCATGTCTTAGGTACGTAAAAGACCCTTAAACAAGAAGGAGCTCTCTAGGAAGGAGGAGGATATTGTAACTGTCTGTGACAATGCTTTGACCGTCCATGAACCCAAGCTAAAGGTGTGTTTTTTGTGGCTATGGAAAAACTTTTGATTTACTTAAAAGTGCTTCCAGATGAATCGGCGGGAAATATATCGATGCTTGTCTGGTGTTGGCTTCTCTATTTTCCTTTTTCTTCCCCTTTCGCTGTGCGGTGGAAGGACTAACTTTTGTTTTAACATGATAGGTGGACTTGACTGCATATGTGGAGAAGCATGAGTTCTGCTTTGATGCTGTTTTGGATGAATGTGTCACCAATGATGAGGTTAAAAGTTTTTTCTTCTTTATTCTTCCTTGCTTCCCTACTACCCCTGAGTTTTGAAAATTAGAGTTGAAATTTGTGGGACTGCTGCTTTGGCATAATTAGAAACTCTGAGAACGTGTAAATTATGTTCTAATCTTCCTTTACTGCTGACTGTTTGTAAATTCTGTTCTTAGCTGCATACTGTCTTGTGAAATGTGCAAGTATAGATAGACTGAAGCTCTTGTCTTTTACTTCTAACTTTTTAGTTTCAAGTCATGATTGCTTCACATGCTTTCTTAACCAGGTATATCGTGTCACTGTGGAGCCAATTATTCCCACCATTTTTCAGCGAACAAAAGCAACGTGTTTTGCATATGGGCAAACAGGTAAGAAATTCTGATATTCTCTTACCTAGTGGCATAGAAATTATATTAACACTTACCTTGGGAGGTGTCTTTTGCAAAAGACAATCAGTTTCAAATTGATTCACCATGTGGAAGACATGGTGCTGTCATCATATTTTTTTATGTCCTTTTCTGTTTCTCTTTTTTGTCTCTTGCTTATATGCCATGCCATGTCTGCTGGCTGTTCCTGATGTTTGGCACATATTTAACTGCAGTTGAATAGCTGTAGTAATGAATTACTAATAAATTATAATTTCAGGTAGTGGTAAGACATTCACAATGCAACCATTACCTCTTAGAGCAGCAGATGATCTTGTTAGATTGTTGCACCAGCCTGTATATTGTAATCAGCGATTCAAATTGTGGCTTAGTTATTTTGAGATATACGGCGGAAAACTTTTTGATCTTCTCAGTGAAAGAAAGTAAGGATGTCTTTGCTTTCTTCCTCTCCCTCCCTCTCCTTAATTCTTTAATGCTACTGGAAAATTTGGATGCTTTGCATGTTATAGACACTGATAATAATAATAATTCTTTATATGTACTTCTGTTGAATATGAAATGTCTGTTGGATCTGACTAGCTACATACCTTGTTATTATGATATTGAGGATCTTGCTACTGTTTACGAAACTTGGGCGTCTTAGTGTTGTTTATTTGTATGTATAGCTTAGAATACATATCAATATGCTATGTTTGGATGTTGATGGGTGCGCAATTGGATACATTTTAAAAAGTAGCTGCTTTATTCTTCTCAAATAGGAAACTCTGCATGAGAGAAGATGGGCGACAACAAGTTTGCATTGTTGGGCTGCAAGAATTTGAAGTTTCAGATGTGCAAATTGTAAAGGAATATATTGAGAAGGGAAATGCTGCAAGAAGTACAGGATCTACTGGTGCCAATGAGGAATCTTCTAGGTCACATGCTATTTTGCAACTTGCTATTAAGAAGCACATTGAAGTAAAAGAATCCTTCAGGCGGAACAATGATGGAAATGAGTCCAGAGGGAAGGTTATTGGGAAGATTTCTTTCATTGATCTGGCTGGGAGTGAAAGAGGTGCCGACACCACTGATAATGACCGTCAAACCAGGTGCATTTTTCATTCATCAACTGTTTTTTGTTCCTCGGGTATGGAGTTCTAGGTCAAAAGTGGAGAGAGGGTTTATTTTTTATGCTCGATGCCGTAGGCACTGATGCTGACAGCATCAAGTTCAGGTGTTCATAGTTGGCAATCCCTTTGTTTACCCTGCGTTGTGTTATTTTTAATTTAAAGTTGCTACTGACTGGTTTTACTTAATAGTGTTTGTTTTCTTCTTCTCTTCTCTCTCTCTTCCAAAACCATCCCCCCCCCCCCCCCCCAAAAAAACAACAAAGAAAATTGGGAGGAGGTGTGTTTGGGGACTATTGATCCATTTCATGATACTAGCTTTTTGGTTCATTGCTAGGATTGAAGGTGCAGAAATCAATAAGAGCCTCTTGGCTCTTAAGGAGTGTATCCGTGCTCTAGACAATGACCAGATCCATATCCCATTCCGTGGGAGCAAACTCACAGAAGTGCTCCGTGACTCCTTTGTTGGCAATTCAAAGACTGTTATGATTTCCTGCATTTCACCAAATGCAGGATCATGCGAGCATACACTCAATACTTTGAGATATGCTGATAGGTAATGGTCATACTTTGAGCTTCTGCAAATACATTATCTAGTAGCAAAGGCGATTTTTCTTTGGAGATATGATTAAGAACTTGTTATTAACCTGAGCAGGGTTAAAAGTCTCTCAAAAAGTGGGAATGCGAAAAAGGATCAAGGTCAAAATTCATTGCTACCAATTAATAAAGACACTTCATCTGCTTGTGCTATGCCTGTTTCTGCTGATGTAGAGGATGTTTATGAACCACAACAAGAGGTGAAAGTGGTGGATACGGGTAGAAGAGTCTCTGAAAAAGAAACTTTATCTTACATTCCTGCTGTTGATTATGACAAACAACAATCAAGCTTTTCATCTGGCTTCAGTGGAAGAGAGGAAAGTGGGGTGGCTTCTGGTTCAATGGACAGGGAGAGGTTTGAAAGTATTAATGCTTATGGTGGTTCAGCCAATCAAAAAATGCACCCTTCATATTCTCAAAATTCTCTTGAAACAGAAGAGAAAGTGCCAAAGGTATCACCACCTCGTAGAAAAGTGTCTAGGGATACTGAAAAATCAGAAAAGTTGGGAAGCTGGCTGAAAAAAGACAGTAATGGATCAGAGTCATTGATCACAAACTCCAGGCAGCAGAGTACAAGCAATTACATAAATAATGTTGGATCTAAACAACCTCAACCTCTACCTCAACCTCAACCTCCGTCAGATGGGAATATCAATGCTCTCCTTGAGGTTGGTGGTCATCTACATAACAATGCTCATTGCTCATAATTGTTCTGTTCTATTGAGTGTTCTTTTTCTAGTGGATTGACAACCTTCTATGCTTTTTGTCTGTTGTAGGAAGAAGAGGCCTTAATTGCTGCTCATAGGAAAGAAATTGAGGATACAATGGAAATTGTTCGTGAAGTAAGTGGAATTTCCATCCCATCTTTACCCAGTTTAGTTGTTGTGGTTGGCATTTGATGAAATCAGCATTAATGTTGTATTTGTCTTCGATGTATGGATTCCAGGAAATGAAACTATTGGCCGAAGTGGAGCAGCCAGGCAGCCTCATTGACAACTATGTGACCCAATTAAGTTTTGTGCTTTCACGCAAAGCAGCAAGTCTGGTCAGTCTTCAAGCTCGCCTTGCCAGGTTCCAGCACCGCCTGAAGGAACAAGAGATACTTAGTCGCAAGAGAGTTCCTCGTTAGACAGCACTGTTTTTTCGCTGCTTCACTGACTGCTTCCTGTCTTGTAATTCTTCTTTCTTTAATTATTTCCCATATGGTTTTGTTTTATTTTCTGTTGTGAACTATAGCTTATTTAATCCTGAACATTAGTTACTTATCAGTTTGTGTTGATACTGGCAGTCAAATCACGGATCATTGTCTTGTGATTGAGGAATGGAAGCATTGCATTGCCGAATGAAATTTAGTTTCAGGGCACTGATGTTGTCTCTCATAACCAGGCTGACTGATACGACAGAAACTCGTGTTCATTGCTTGGTGTTGGGCAGGTGAGCTGTCAAGTCTATTTGCAAATGTGTTATTTGTGAGCTTGTATGGTCTGTGGGAAATGGTTTTGGAAGATGGTGAAGTAAGGAAAGGTGAAAATGAAATAGATGTATGAATACATTAAGTTGCAGTACTGTGAAATTGCCTTTTTGGTTTCTCAATTACAATGCACAGTTGAGTGTGCATGTACTACAAATGCTCACAATGTGAATGTAATTATGTTTTTAGCTATTGATAAATTCAACAAACTCTGCTATCAGCAAAAGTTTTAAATGATTTATGCTATTGTTAATCATTTTAGTAAAATGATTAAGATGATTAACTGAGATGTTGAGTGATTCAAGCTTGTTTCCTAATCATCAAAAGGGCGGACACCGGGACACGTACAAGATTTTGAGTTCGAAACCATACAAAACAGAAAACACGTAACCACAGATACTCATTTCATTTCCCAAAAGTGAAACTTACATATTGATTCCAAAGAAAAGAATGATAGATATAAACACAAAAATCAAAATTTTTCCAAAATCTTTCTAACAAGCCATGCTTGGGTATAGAATTATAGACAATATATATCATCAGTCACTGATACTGGCATGTGTACCATATTCATCTTACCAGGATAATTTTGACCAATGGAAAACTAAAACTTGCACTTGGCCACAACCGCAAACCTTGACAAAAGCACATCTACCCTCCCAAAATCAGCTATTTGCTACATAAGAATACTAATATGGTGCCACAACATGTTACCAAAACAGCAGATTATTTCCTCTTTTATTTCCTCCTAAGAAATCTGCTATCTGCTAAATGGTAAGTGTAAACATGGTGTTAGAAACATGCCATTGAATTGGCAGATTCACATTTTCAATCAATCAGCTCTCAATCTCAGGATCTCCTTTGCAGTCCTCACTCGAAAATAGGGCATATGGCTCTACAAGAAACAATGAAGCAAAAGCTCAATAGATGAAACATTGAATATAGATGATGCACACATGAGTAGGTCAAATATTCAACCGCATGACATTTTACGTGGTGCAATAAGAAATGAAAAACTATCTCCAAGGGTTCATTGAAGGAAGTGTTTCTATTTCAAATAAGCTCCAATATTTAATGCTTTCAGTAGCATAGGTCAAGGCCTACAACATTGGAGACTTTAAAAATGTAATTTGTAATGTTTCAATTGTAAAAACTAATGAGAGAGATATTTAAAAATATACATTGTGGAAGAGGACCAAGTTTCTAGTAACTTCTTACCTGGTCAAAACAAAGTCCTAGACCTCTGCTATAGAAGTCAACATATTTGAGCATAAACATGCCACAGTCAAACCTGTTACAATTAAGGAAAACAAGACCAAAATAATTTCAATTTAAAAGTATCAATAATTAGACTGAAACAACATGAAACTAGAGTTGCACTGAAAATGAAACCAAATAGGCTAACTTTTTTGAAACAGCTAATATATACAACAAAAAAAAGCTTTGCCTTGAATAAAATGGAAGTATGAAACATACAGTCGATATCCACTATCCGAAAGAGGCTCATACTATTAAAACTTTACTTTTGACATTTTTGTTAGCTTTAACTCAAAAATTGTTCATAAAATTGAATAAAACAAAATCATTGTGATGAATATATTTTTCCTGCTTGACCCCTTGACCCATTTGCAAGCAGTTGACTAGTAATTAGCATCAGATAACCATGAAAAATGATAATACACACCCATTCGCCTGTTCGGGAAGGTCTAACACAAATTCTTGTTCCCAATCACCTACGTCGATGTCTTTCCCACACTTGTCCCTCACTTCTTCAACAAAATATCTAGCCTGGAAACACCAGATCATAACATTAGCCAATCTTTCATTAATTATCTCTATAACAAGCAACAAGAACTGCGAATCTTAAATTAATGAGACATGTTTGTCTTCACTATCAAGTAATAACTGTTGAAGTGAAAGCCACATTTGTAAAAAGATGATAACTAGAGGTGCCCAACTTCCTTAAAGTGAAGTTCCATTTAAATGTTCTATTGTTTAAAGCACACAGTGCCATACTCCTATCAGGATTATTATTTATTCTACTATACTTCCACACACTTCAATACTCTAATACCTTTTACCAGGATTACTTTACATCTAAGTTTCCTAAACCTCCAAAGTAATTAACAATTAATAGGTTGTGGACAACTTTCTTATCATTGATTAACAAGGCCTGAAGCACAACTTTAAGAAGTTCATAGCAAGTTAAGTTTGTAGACAGAGAAAAGAGGAGAACAACTTTCCTACAACAGCTGTAGATTCCGTTGAATAAAAACTGCACAAGTAACTAAATGAGTACAAGAAAATAATTACTAGAAAAATACCAGGTCACCCAGCACTTTGTTATCCCTTCCTTTGAGTGAATCAAGATACTGAAACTTCTTATCTTTCCTATTAATCACTGCCAAGCACCAATGTATCTGCTTGTGGATAGGGACAAATATCTGAGCCAAAAAGGATGAAATAATTCATAGATCAGTATATTAATCAATCTGGCAATAATATATTCATAAAAGAAAAGGATGGTTAAGAAATACTTTACCTTGTCACACTCAATGAGACCATACCCCAATTTTTTGGCAGAAGTCCATCTTTTCACTGCTCTGAAATCATAGCCCTTGTTTCCGCATGCTAACTGGACATCAAGATCAAATTTAAAAAAGGTAAAATACACTAACACCAGAAAACATGAGAATGATTAATGAAGGGAAAGAAAAACTGAAAGCAAGAGGCAGAGCAGATAAGCATAGTTCATTAAAGTTGAGGACAAAATAAGCAAATTTGTGAGTTCTAAAGCTAGAACAATAAAACCCAAAAGCAGATGTGGAAAATGATCAGTGAGCAGTCCAATCAAATTTGACAAATTAATATGTGGAACGAGTTATAAAGCCGAAAATTTGAGGGAAATATAGAAATTCACTGGCATTAAGATTAGCAACAATCATAGTTTGCTCATTGGCCAACAATTTTTTTTTTCCAAAAAAAGAAAAGGGACGTGCAGCAAATGATGTTTTAGACTGTTAATACAATTAATAATGTTCAAGTATGCAAAAATGCTAAATTCTTTTTTTTCCTTTTTCAGAAGAATAAGCAACTCTCACAAAAGTAGATAGCAAAAATGATATATATCAACAATAGGATTAAGTTTAGCAAAATTTAAAAAAAAAAATATTTGTTAGAGAACAAGTAACCAACCTTATTGTAGAAAAATGTGTTAAAAAAGTGACATTTCAAAAACTTCCGGGGCTCTCTCTTTTCCCTTTCTTTGAGCAACCCAAGGTAGACGTTTATGACCTACAAAAAGGAAGGCATATACAAATGAGAAGTCATTTTTCACACAAAGATTAAGCAGATATGACCCTAAAAGGTATACCTCATCATTCAACCATGCCCCAGGTCTAAGGCACTGAAGAATTTTTCCTGTAATGTCAATACTAGTCTCAGTATGAGAGACCAGAACCGCCCTCCTGCAAGAGTAAGCATCAAATGTTAAAGTACCAACAATCACCATTTAACTAACAAGTGATATATCCATCAATCATACCAATTTGCAGAAAATGCACGCTCAACCTCAGCCTCTTCCTCTTTTGTAAGAGGGATAAAAGGTTCACGAGGTACTTCCTGAAAATCAATTAATGACAGTTTCAATAGCATAAGACAAGGGAGCACTTAGCATTTCAGAAAAGACAGCTTCAAGGTTATTCCAAAGACGTTAAAGTTTTTCGGATAGAGAAAGCAAAAAACGAACAGATCAAATGGTATATCAGATTTTAAACTACATCAAGCCAAAAGAGCTCACCTCTACCTGCTCTTCCTCCGGTTTCTTTAAAGGCCATAACTGCTTAAGTGAAGCCCAACGCTTCTCATTTAACTCAATCTCAAAGCCTATTTCTTTCAACTTAGAACCTCTTTTCTGCACACTCTGCAACAGCTTCTTATACACATCTACAGTCATCTCGCCATTTAATGACAACGAATCAATCATCTTCAAAACATCACCATTATTTGTATCCGTAATCACTGAAGATGATGAAGGCTGCAAATTGGTATGATAATTTCTCTCCTCTGCAGATTTTCCATCAATTTCTCTAATATCAACCACAAGTTTCTCATTCTCATCACTCCCTCGGGGTCTTGGATCAAACACAAGAGACCTCCCTTCTCTCCCATCTTCAATAGCCTCAATTTCTTCAACACTCGAATCATCATATATTACCTCCTCCTTCTCTTGTTCATTATCAACATCAATCACTTCCTTATCTTTTCTAAAATACCTAAGAGCATCAAAAGCACTTTTCTTTGCCTTCTCTAAGTGATATCTCAGTACATTCCCCATACCAATACCTAAGTTTTGATTTTCACCATACCCATTTGCCATTTTCGAGCCAAAAGCTTGATTAGACTTATCAACAAACCCAAATTTGAGTGTTCTACACGGGGCATGAACTTCTCTTTTCAATGGAGGCTTGGCCGCTGGATACCTGGACATTCGCGAAACGATGCTGTTTGATGAAATTAGGGTTTGGTTTTGGTTTTGCTGCGTGTAATTGAACCTTGGCCGTTTTGATATATGCAAATTTTGATATGGGATTTGGTAATTCAAGTTTAAGTACTCGTCTCCCCGCTTACGATTGCTCGTTAAAGCACCCATTGAAATTGATGCTCAGATTGCAAGACCCTAAAAACTTCAAATCCATTTACACGAACACATGATGTAAAATTAGGGTTTTCTCATTAAACAAAAGTAATTTGACCCAAAAATACAAAGGCGATTGGCTAAGCGGTATATGCAACGATTAAAAATTTAAATTTTTGAGCTAATAGGACCCGAGACCGAGAAAGTTGCAAATTTAAAATCGAACAAAAGCAGGGAATTGAGAGAATGAAACAGAAGCCCTAACTCGTAATAAAAATATACGAAGCAAAAATACGTAATGCAGAGAAAACAAATGCATAAACAGAGAGATTTTTTGTTAGGGTTTTGAGCAATCTCGACGAATTTTTGGATCAGAAAAAATTGGTAGCTTATTTGTAATTTTCTATTTTCTAATTTTTGATATAATTTTTCGCGGCAGAGAGAAAAATCGAGAGAAAAATCAAGTGAAAAAGGAATTACGGCAACCAAAACGTCGAGAGTAAGTGCGTAACGGTGTGTATGTGTTATTATTATGGCCTTTTTTCAATTGTGGTACACGTCGGATGGCCCATTCACAGGCGTCACAGATGCATTGGTGGTCCAGGTAGCATTAACGCACAGCGTACTAGGATTTTTTTAGTCCACTTTCCTATCTGTAAATATGTATTTTTAAAATTCCAAATCCAAATTATCTAATTCATGGAATTTGTCACTAAATTGTCTATAATTATATTGCTTAGAAGCTAGGACGGCTAATCTGATGATAAATTACTTTAAAATTCATGATAATCACATAGTTAATAAAAAATTACAGGAAATTGCTTATATTCATACTTGGTCAAATACAATAATCTTCCTAGTTAATATATTTTTATTTTACACCAGTATATCTTAATATAAATTCTTGAAATCATGAGTGTAGCATAACAATTTTGCCCTATAATGGTTGTGCCTTGTGCTACTGTTGATTCACTTCACTTGAAAGATCAATAATTACATTTCTCATGGGGCGTTCCGGCTCCAGGCCCCCAGCTGATACAAGTGTCACAAACCAAGTTGCCGATTTTGACCGCAAGAAGGTCATGTAAAGAGTTGAAAGTGCTTGATACTACATGCATTGTGCCCTCCGATTCATATCACACCATTTTCTGTCGCATAATCAAATTCACATATCGTTGAATGGTTCAGAACTCTGTTTATGTCCCATCTTGGTTGCCTCAGTAGAATTGTTGAACATGAGAGCAACAGCATCCAACGCCAGCAACATCATGAACATGATCAAAATTATGATGATCTCTTGGCATACTCCCGCAGTAATGGTCCAAGCAGCGACTGTCCAATCAAAACCAACAGATTACAGCTCATTTTTTGCTGTATTGTGCACATATGATTTGGGTGCTATCTTGTTGTTCGAATGAAGCTTCAATTCAATGAAACGGTTAATGCTGCAGAACTGCAAAATGAATAGTATCAAACACATACATACCATCATCTATAAGACTATAACCAGCACTTTATCGCTGTCGATGACTGTGGGAATCCTGTGAGCAATGTTGATGATTGTGCGTGCAGCAAAGTCCTTGCCAACGATCTTTTGGATCACAGAATCAGCTTGAGAATCAACCGTCCGAAGTTGTTGCCTCATCCATAAACAGTTTCTGGTAGCGTTTGAGCATGACTCGTCTCAAGCACACTTGAGAAGCTGTCTTTATGCCACACTCCAGTTCTCTCTATTATCCACAGAAAAAATCACAAAAGTTATGCACAGACTTTAGCAACCAACCCAATTGGCTAAATTAAAAAAACTTTTGAAAAATTATGAGAATGGAAAACGAGAAACCTGGAGCTTTTCAGGTTTTTTTATGCTCTTACATCTTTAAGTTGGCAGCGTTCAGGGCTCTACATACAGTGGTATAAACCAATGGCAAGGAAATCAATGAAATTACCTCTGATTCAATTTTAAACAAAACGGGAGCAAGAATGAAAATATTTACCTTCCAAATATCCTCATCTGAATACGAGCCAATAGGGTCAGTGTTCCTTCACACAGTCCCTTGGAAAAGAACTGGTTCTTGAGGAATGATCCCAAAACAAGACCTCAGGTCATGCAGATCAAGCTTGCAAATGTTAATTCCGTCGATAATCATGTCTCCACCTGAAGGCTCCACCAACCTAAAGAACACTTGTAGAGGAGTTGACTTGCCGCTTCCTGTACGGCCAACTACTCCAATCTTTTCTCCTCCTTGAATGCTTAGAGCCATTCATTTCAGAACCGGAGGCGTATTTGACTTATATCTAGCCTGCTCACCAGTAGAGAGACTTGTTTCATGTTTAACTTGAGAAAGAAGTTACCTGCACAGTCTGCAACTGCATGTTGCCATTGCTTGGCCAGTTTGGTGGGGAAAGATCTTTTATCATATTCCATGGAGCTTCAGACGAAATGTTTGTAAACTGCTTGATCCTATCAACAGAAACCATTCCGTTCTCTAAGAGGCAACCCATGTATATGGTCCAAAAACAGAACACCATTGAGAGGCAGGCCATAGGAAAGCAATATAGCAACATAGAAATGAACCCTGGACTGCAACAGCAGAAGGATTTCAACTTTCTGGGGACTGAATAACTGAATTTGAACACGAGAGGCATGTCAGCCAAGATGCCGATGACATTGTTTATCAAGAAAAAATAACTCGAAGCCAGCTTGCTTTTTCTATACTAGCCTTCTTAAACCAGCCAAGGAGAGAAGTAAAACAACTGGATAAATATTAAAGATGCGTAAATAATATGTATGTGGCAGGCATAATGGAAGTAGGGATAAAAAAGAACATAGTGCTCAAGAGACTCCCAAGAAGAGGAGGTTTAACCGATCAGCCAAACCAACAACCTGAATGAAATCTCTCAATGGTTAAAGCCTCTTTGGTGGTACAAGAAATCCAAGGGCTTGCATCTCACTTGTAATGGCAGGAGAGGAGTTTAATTTCTATGTATTATTTAAATGAAAAATAACCAAATCAAAGATGTTGAGAAATTTAGGTGTGGGCATGGGTTGGCTTGGATGAGAGTACTTGAAAGTCCAACTCAATCAATTTTTGAATAAGTTAAAATAAAATTAACTCAATCCAATTAAATAAACGTATTCGACTTAATCTAATCCAATTTTTAAAATATTAAGTTGTGTTAAATGTCAAATTAAAATTAAAAATTAAATAAAAAAAGATATGATATTTGAAATAAAATATATCAAAATCAAATATAAATCTATTATAATATAAAAATTTCATTCATTATCTATTATTCAAATAAGAAGGTTAAAAAGTAAACATTTTAAAATTAAGAAAATTTTGAAAATAAGCTTCTAGACATGCATGTTCTGTGAAAATAAAGAAGCCAATTCCCAATTCATTACTATTAGTTAAAAGTATAGTAAAAAATAATTAAGAATGAATAAATGAAGAAATATCTTACTTTGACTAAGAATTGAAATTTGAGAGAGTAATTTTAGTTTTAGAATTAAAATCTAAAGCAGTGGATACAAGAATAAAATAATGTCTTTCATAGAAGAATAAAAAGAGGTTAGAAATTAGGTTAGTTGTTTAAGTCTCTAGGGTTTTGCAATCAATTATTAACATATTATTGGATTGGATCAAATGGGTTCATTATAATTAACATAACCAAACTCAATTATTAATTAGGTTTTAAAAAATTTGATCCAATTAACTCACTCAACTCGTCAAAATTAAATCGGGTTGGATTAGGTCCCTTCCGTTCGAATTGAGTTTGCCCACCTCTATAATGAGAATAGAGACAATAGAAGAGAACTTAAGAAATATTTCTATGCTCTCATTGAAACTCACAACATATTGAAACTTAGGACCTATTTGATATTAAAAAAAATTATAATATTAAAATATTTTGTAAACATTTACTGCTGTAATTTAAAAATAAAATTGATTTAATATTATAATTGTATGATTAAAAAAACCTACAATATCTTTTATTGTTTTTGTAAAAATAATTATTTAAAAATATACTAATAATTTTTTTTCATAACAATTATAACTTGAAAAATTACAATATCTTAATACTAAATAAGATCTAAATGAACTTGCACCTTTCCTGACTTTTGGGCAAATGATAATCATATGAAAAGTAAATGCCTGCCGAAGAAAAACATTATGTAAAATTATTTTAGTTTCTTTAAAATGACGCTTAAATGCATTCTCAAAACTCCAATTGATAGACGAAGAAACACTCCACACAGAGTCTGAAGAATATGATTAGATCACGACACATGGCGGCCGCGACTGATGACATGGCACAAGAAACCTTTCTCAAGATTTTGTCAAATATTTTTAATTGAGTCTGCCTTGTATTCAGGAGCCCTTATGGCTTATGTTAATGCACATAATAGACATTAAAGTACTGATAATGTACGGTATACAAATACAAAGTAAATGAAACTAGGAAATTGTATTACAATGAATATTTCTATTTGTTGACTATGATTCACAGAAGTTAAGGCTATGAACAAAACTGAAGAGAGAAGTTGAATATACAGGCACAATATCTGCTGTCACAAAATATTTGCATGAAAGAAGGGCTGCTTAGCCTTAATTGGGGAAAGTGAAGGAAAAATGTATCTGTTGTCTACATCTGAAATATTAAAATATGAACCGAATTAGCATGGAGTGCATTGATTAATTAACCACAGTTCTGGTCAAGGAACGAAAATTACCTTAAATAAAAATCACACCAGCTGCACGACAGCAGCTACTCTCAAGGTTCCATTTTGGAGAAGATCAGCAAGCTCATCAAATAACAGAGCTGTGCGCCAGCCCCACCCCTTTGGAGCTTTTGGTAAAAGAGTGCCCCTTTGTTTGAAGCTTCCAAACACCATGACTTCTCTCTTTGATGGGCATATCAACTAATAACAGGCATAAAAAAAAGGCAAAATCACAACAGGAACCCTTGCGTTTTGTGTGTGTATATATAAAAATTTTTATTTACCTGATAACGAGCAGTAACCTTTTCACGGGAATCTACATACATATGAACCTGAAAAGAGTGAGTCAGTCAGTAATATTAGCAGGAAAGGAGGTAATAATTAGAAACTTTTAGGCAAAATATAAACATAAACAGGCGCAGACATACAGAAACAAATAAACATGTAATCCTGCTTCAGTTTATCAAGACTAAGGCTGACCTTTCGATAAGAATCAGTAATCTCTGCCTTCCGACGGTGAAGAAACAATCCTGAAATTAAGCATTTATCTCTAGTGATGCTGGTCCTGATAGGACAAATTATTTTAAAGAAAATATTTCCATGAACATTACCAAGAGTTCGACGCCCTTGAGGATCTTCATCGTTAAAAGCCTGAACACTTACCTGAAATTAAAATAAAGCATGTAAATCCAAACCCTAATAGAAAAGGGAAAGTTCAAAGATAAACCCCAATAAAATTTTGAATCTATGAATAGAAAGACATGTTGATATTTGGATACCTTCCACAGAGAACCTGCGTAAAAATGTTCTGGAGAGTGCTTAACTTGGCCATCACTGAGCCTGTGCACATCCTCAAATTCGATCCTGCAGAACCAGCAGACTTTTCACAACATAGTACTACATGTAACATGTGATGTTGACTACGTAAGGGAAGAGAAAGTTACCCAAAACGAAAGGGAGGGAAGTGACTCAGAGGTGTTTTCATATCCAATGATATGGAAGAGCCATTTGCATTCTCCCACTCAATTCTAACAGCATGCTCTGGTGACTCAAGCATCTGCATGGAAATACCACTAGTACTTGGACCCGAGATAGAAGTAGAAGACAATCTGCTTTGCAGATCTGCCTCATCTCCACGAACATTAGCCGTATCATTTCCTCCTTGGCTTAACCCAGCAATAGCTGTCAACCCATCTCCAGATAGGTCTCCACTGTGGTCAGTTCTAGCTTCTGCATCGTCATTAGCCGGAGATTGCTGACAAGTTCTATTGCCCATGCTAAAGGGCACACGGGAAAAGACAAATCGCGTAGGAGGCCAAGCAGCAGCTGGCACAAATGTAGTTCCTCGTCCAATACCTGCAAGCCCGTCGATTTGACCCCTAACATGGACTCTTACAGGCCTGAAGATGCCATTTGCTTCACTTTGAGAAGAATCAGCAACATATATATTTCCAATGCTGCCGGGTGAATTACTCTGATCATGCTCTTGCATATAATAACCACTGGGTGTAACTCCATGGGAATATCCAAAAGGTTGCCTGCAAGTGCAAGCCATACTAATATGGCAGCAGTTTTTGCAAGTGTCAGCAACAATTTGTTGCACCCTCTGGCTCAAAAGCATCTACATGATAACCATAAAATAGAAAAGATTAACATCCTGATAAATGAATAACTAAAAAAAAAAAAAATTTAAATAAGAGCTTTTCAATGGGATTGGTGACTCTGAATGCTAAAGGGAAAAAACTAGCGATGAACACCCTGTTTATATGCAAATATGCAGCATACTCATTCCCTTTGTACAAGTATTCTCTCTACATAACAATAAACAAATAATGATAGCAAGAAAGAACAATTCAGTAACAAACCTGCAGCCAAAGACCATCATTTACAGCTTTGCAAGGAAATCCCAATTCTTCAAGCTGCTTTCTCACATTTAAAAGTGCCTCAAAAGACATGTTGCAGTATAACAGAGAGCCACCTTCAAATATATTGACAAAAGCATCATATTCCTCGCCACTCACCCCAGAATTCCCTTTAGCATTACCGTTTACCTGTCTTCTATCCACAACCCTGCCACCCCATGAAAGAGCAGGCATGCCACATCTTCCCCAATCATTCACTGCACAGGAAGAGTCCATTGAAGAGCAATGTTTTGATTGGTCACTTGCAAGCCAACTGCTGTTATTTATACAGTAGCATAGGCTTTCTTCAGATGGTCCCTCCATAGACACACTACTGGTCCCCAGTCCCCCGGTTCCAACTCCTATTGCCATTTCACCACAAGAACATGAAGCTCTATTTCTATCTGTATTTGAGTATGAACTACACAAAGATGAAGACTGATTCATGTTGCAGGGATATACAGGCTCCAATTTTGGCTGATTATATACAGCTTGTTGCATCTGTTGCTTGGAATCAGAAACCCCTGTTTGTAAGTCAACCACACAGTCCGCAAGCTCAACCAGAAGAGTGCGAGCCGCATTCTGGCCCTCCAGTTCATCTGTTAAATTTAAGCATCCTTGTAGTGAATCAAACCTCTTATTCAAGCATCTATTGGACAAATTTTTTCCCTTTGCTTTACAAGAATCAGAACAGATACCTGCTCCCGCCTTAGAACTGGAACTTCCTTGCTCAAAACGTTCTGTCTTACAAAAAGCACCTTTTGCGAGGAATGCGTACAAAGCCAGTTCAAACCTTTTAATGAAAAACATGGAAAACATTATTATCCTGGTTGACGAAATTTCAAGCTTTGAACCTCAAATCACAACTCTTACCGTCTTTCTTCACTTGGCACCCACAGCTCATCTGAGGTCAGCAATGCATGCAAAGTTTGAGGAGACAGTTTTGGCAGCACCTACATTATATGAATGATCAACAATACAAGGCCCAATTATCCAAAATCAAAATACAAATTTCACAATGGGAAAATCTTCTACAAGTTATAATTGAACCATAATGTCACAATTGAAATCACATTAAAAGCCTTCAGTACATAGGAAGCCACATTATTCCTAAGGTGGACAAATCAAAATTATTTGAATAAATTGTTACAGACAGAGCCATGCCACAAAAGGACAACATATGCAACAATGCAGTTAAAAAAATTTTACCTCTTTCAATTCTACAGCACCACTTTGACAAAGGTAGCCCCAGCAAGCATTCCTTACGCGTTCGCCATGTATGCCATAATCTTGATTCTCCGCAAATACCTGAAATTACAATTATGACTTACTTTGAGAAAAAAAAAAGCCGTAAAGCAATTAAGTTAACAAAAAGCATGTTTAACCTGGTAGGCCAGGAAATTTGAAGTCCACAACTCGGATATAATAAAATCAGTGCATACTGCACATAAATCCTGCGTCAAAAACACCTTATTAACACAAAATGGCACACTAACACCATAAAAGATACAAAAATCAGTGAAAAGAATTTCATTTAACCTGAAGGTCAAGAAATGAAGCAGCAGCCAAAACTCGAAAAGCATTAGCATCATTAAGCTTAGGACGATGGCCGTACAGATACGCCAAAGCCATTGCAATTGCCTCCCCATTCACATTCTTATCATCCACGTGTAAAGTCACCACTGGAGCACTCGCTTCCTTCCATGGATCATGTAACATGTTCCTAAAAAGAATCATCGTTTAATGTAAATTTACTATTTCGTCCATGTTCTTCAGTGAAATTTACTTTAGTTATGGTGGATACCTAAAGTAAGAGCTGCGAGAGAGGATTAAGCGATGGAGGTGGTAGGTGGACCCCATGACGTGAACGATGATATCAGAGAAGGAGCCGGAATTGAAGCCTTCCATTTGGATGTGATCGCAGAGAGACGTCAGATTACAATCGAGCGCACATAATTCGCCGCTGCTCCGGTCGTTGTCAGTGTGCTGCGAGGGTGGAATCGTCATTTTGAGTGGCTGGTGTTGTTGTGGCCCATACAATCGAGGTCTGATGTAGTGCGGTTCCATTGTACGTCAACGTTTCGAGGTTTGGTTTGAGTTAATTATTAGTGTTATAGAGTCGTCGAGATCGGAGAAGGCATTGTTTGAGGAAAAGCTCGCTGTATCTGTGTGGATTGGAAATGAATCCTAGTACTGGTGTGTGCGCTATTGCCTATTGGTGTGAGAGACGAGGTACAACGCTGCGTTTTAGAAACCGAATAACAGATAAAAAGACGATCCATTGAGTGGCGACATCAGAGTTTTAAACGATCAAGCGACCATGGGCCGGGCCAGGCCATGCCGATTCCATGAAAAGTTAGGATGATTTAGGGTATTTCAGACTTTTCATATAAATTTGGGCTAGATTTGAAAAGAACTACAGCGAGGTTCTATTTTATGAATGTTTCTCCGAATGGCTTATCAAACGAAATTTTCCAAGAATCTCACATAAGCCCTGCTGGTTGTCTGTGCGAAATCTTTTCAAGGTAAGCGAACCTTCTCAATTAAGAAAAATTTGTTTTTTTTTTTTAATTTTTTGATATATACAGTGAAGAAGCAAGAATTTTTGTCCTCATTTCTTATTTTGAATATCGAATTATATACTGTGTTGATGTTTATGTCTGTGTATGCAAGGGTATTGTTGGACGCGCGTGCTCTATTTTGGCTTATTTTGTTCAACTTATAGATATAGAACAGAACGGGCGCAGTGGAATTTTGTCATGTCTATATGAAGACGGTCTCAAGAAACGCGGGTAAAATGAGTGAAATGGTTCTCCCTTTTTATATCTTCAAATGGTTTTAGATCATAATTTGTAGTTGCTGTTTTTGTTACGAATTCAGGAAGAAGACCTCGGTATCAAATTTTCGACATTTCTAAAAGGTTATCTTCATTATCAGATGGGTCTTCCTTTGGGTCTGATGGGAAAGTTGTTTCGTTTGGAGATGGGAGTTATCAAGGAAATTCAATGAATGATCGGGGGAGAACAGTTTTTGATGATGTGTACAATATTTTGCAGGGCGGTCCTTGGGGACCTGCCGTTGAGAATGCTTTATCCTCGCTTTATGGGATGCCTCAACCAGGAGTAGTTATTGGAGTCTTGAGGAGGCTGAAGGATGTCAATCTAGCAATAAATTATTTTCGGTGGGTTGAGAGGAAAACTGATCAAGCTCATTGTCTTGAGGCTTACAATTCACTTCTTATGGTGATGGCTGTGAGTAAAAATTTTGAGCCTCTAGAAGAGATTTTGGGAGAAATGAGTCTTGCAGGAATTGGTCCTACAAATAACACATGTATTGAGTTAGTTGTAAGCTGTGTCAAGTCAAAGATGCTGAGAGAAGCTTTTGATATTATCCAAACCATGAGGAAGTTCAAATTCCGCCCTGCTTTTACGGCTTATACAACTTTGATAGGTGCTCTAGCTACAGTTCGTGAATCGAATCTCATGCTTAATCTCTTTCATCAAATGCAAGAGCTAGGGTATGAAGTAAGTGTCCATTTGTTTACAACTCTCATTCGTGTGTTTGCCAAGAAAGGACGAGTTGATGATGCTCTCTTCCTTTTGGATGAGATGAAGAACAATGCTTTTAGTGTTGACATTGTTCTTTATAACGTCTGTATTGACTGCTTTGGTAAGGTGGGAAAGGTTGATATGGCCTGGAAATTCTTTCATGAAATGAAAGCACAAGGTGTAGCTCCTGATGATGTAACTTATACTAGTATGATAGGAGTTCTCTGCAAATCTAAGAGACTGGAGGAAGCTGTGGCGATGTTTGAGCAAATGGATCGTAACAGAGAAGTCCCATGTGCATATGCTTATAACACCATGATTATGGGCTACGGCTCAGTTGGAAAGTTTGATGAGGCATTCAATTTATTTGAAAGGCTAAAACAAAAGGGATGCATACCGAGTGTAATAGCATATAATTCCCTTCTTACTTGCCTAGGGAAGAAGGGAAGAGTAACCGAAGCAATGGAGATCTTTGAGGACATGAAGAAAGATGCAATGCCCAATAGTACAACCTATAACGTTCTTATCGACATGCTTTGCAAGGCTGGAAACTTTGAGGATGCTCTGAAGTTTCGGGATGCCATGAAAGAAGCTGGCTTGTTTCCTAATGTAATGACTGTAAACATAATGGTTGACAGACTGTGTAAAGCTCAAAAACTAGATGAAGCATTTTCTATATTTCAAGAAATGGATCACAAAACTTGCACCCCAGATGATGTTACTTTTTGCTCGCTTATAGATGGCTTAGGCAAGAATGGCAGGGTGGATGATGCATACAAACTTTATGAAAAGATGTTGGACACCGATCAGATTCCAAATGCCATTTTATATACTTCCCTGATTAGGAACTTCTTCAAGCATGGGAGGAAGGAGGATGGGCACAAAATATACAAGGAAATGGTGCAACGAGGCTGTTCTCCTGATTTAATGCTCCTTAACACCTACATGGATTGTGTTTTCAAAGCTGGAGAAACAGAGAAAGGCAGGGCTTTGTTTGAGGAAATAAAAGCTCAGGGATTTGTTCCAGATGTGCAGAGTTATTCCATCCTTATTCATGGCCTTGTGAAAGCAGGTTTTGCCCGTGAAACCGATCAGTTGTTCTATGCAATGAAGAAGCAAGGCTGTGTTCTAGACACCCGTGCTTACAACATAGTTGTTGATGGATTCTGCAAGTCTGGGAAGGTCAACAAAGCATACCAGCTACTTGAGGAAATGAAGACAAAAGGTCACTATCCTACTGTTGTTACATATGGTTCTGTCATTGATGGGCTTGCTAAAATTGACAGGCTTGATGAAGCATACATGCTTTTTGAAGAAGCAAAATCGAAAGGAATAGAGTTAAATGCTATTATTTATTCCAGTCTTATTGATGGTTTTGGGAAAGTTGGTAGAATTGATGAAGCGTATCTTATAATGGAAGAGTTGATGCAGAAAGGTTTGACACCTAATGTATACACATGGAATTGCTTGCTTGATGCCTTGGTGAAAGCGGAGGAAATTAATGAAGCCCTTGTCTGTTTTCAGTCCATGAAAGACTTGAAATGCACTCCCAACCATGTAACTTACAGTATTATCATAAATGGTCTTTGTAGGGTTAGAAAATTCAACAAGGCCTTTGTATTTTGGCAAGAGATGCAGAAGCAAGGATTCAAGCCCAATGTCATCACCTACACTACCATGATCTCAGCACTTGCAAAGGCTGGTAATATCATGGATGCTAATGCGCTGTTTGTGAGGTTTAAGGAAAATGGGGGTGTACCTGATTCTGCTTGTTATAATGCTATGATGGAAGGGTTAAGCAATGCAAATAGAGCAATGGATGCATATACACTTTTTGAGGAAACTCGGCGGAAAGGTTTTAACATTCATACCAAAACTTGTGTTATTCTTCTAGATGCACTGCATAAAGCTGAATGTCTCGAGCAGGCAGCTATTGTGGGTGCAGTCTTGAGAGAAACTGCAAAGTCCCAACATGCAGTGAGATCTTGGTAACATTATTTCTTAATTAGTTTTTGGGGGACTAACTGTTTTGATAGAAAGACGAAAAGCCTGATACCATAAGTTATTTTCACATGATTGGACAACAGAGTTATGCTCGTAACAATTCTCCATCTTATCACTTCCTTAATGTGAATTAAGTTGCCCCCATAATAGGTATTTCCTTATTTGTAATTTAGTTGATCCAATTTGGAATGAATTGATGTTTTGCAAATGAAAAATGGATTTAGATTCAGTGCTGAACTGATTTTTTTTTTAAGATTGTGATTGATAGTTATTGGATAAGAAATAATATGTAATCGAATTCTAACTGTCTATAAATGCATGTGTCCAAAGTTCCAATGATTCTGGACAGTGAACTTTACAGATTGAGTAATATAAATTGGCAACCATGTGCAGAGACTTGATGTGCTCCTGCTATTGTATTTAATGGCACGAAGTTTATTTAATGGCAGAGACTTTATGTGATCCTAATATTGTATTTAATGGCATGAAGTTTCTTTTTAGTTTTGCATCCATGGTTCTGCAAATGTCACAATCTTCTTATTGCGTTCTCCTAACCGAACATGATAGAAATTCGGTATTTTATATTTGCTTAAAAATCAATGGAACAACAGCTAATGTGTTATCGATATTAATATTTTCTCAAATTCCTAGGACAACTGTATTCACTTGATTCTCATGAGGCCACTTCCTTGGAGGTTTATTGCTGCATCTCAGAGCTCTGTTAAATTCTGCTTCAGCCTACTTAGCTAATTCATGGATTGCAGAGAACATTGTCTATTTGTCTGAGTCTTCTTCTTCATAGTTAGCCTCCTTTTGGGGTACAATATTGATGCCACAATCAAATTCTTTTGCATCCCCTTGACCAGTACGAGGTAATTATCCGTCAAAACGCACATCTTGGACAGGCTTTATCGATGTGGAGTTGCGGACCATCTTGTTCTGTATAATCTACTTGTCATCCATAATATCAGATTTTGAAAGGTAAATCCCACATGAAAAAATTAGTTACCTTAATATTTTGAAAGGCGATATTTTAACCATTTGTATCATGACTCCCTTTTTTTTTTTTGGGTTTCAAATTCAAGTAGAAGGGCTTGCGTTTAGAAATGCAGTTAAGCTTTTGGAACAGCATTTGCAGCTCTTCATTTAACCTTCTGGTGAGTGGCGATACTAGAGATGCAGTTTGTTGATCAGATTCTTTTGCTTGTAACTTTTGTTGATCAAATGCTCGAATACCATGCTTAAAAACATCGTTAAAAGAAAAAAAATCGATGGAGGGGTATCATCTGCCTCTTTGTGTGGAAGTACGTAAAGATGGAAATGTATATAACAAGCAGTTAAATGTAAATAAACAAATAAATCAGTTACTCAACGCAAATTAATCAAAGGTGTCACGGCCAAAAGAGTTGAAAGACGACAACCTTGGGGTATTTGACCGTACATCATGCCACGCGTCCTCATAATTTCAACTTCGGCTGCTGCAAACGTTCCAAAATCGATAGTATTGGAGAAATATGACCGTTACTAGAAGGTCCAACGTCTCTTTACAACTTTAGTTTTAAAATTTGAAAGAGCTAACAAATATCTCTCTTCTGTATTTGCGTCAAAAGTTCTTTCAAGTTTAAATCAATCTCTTCAAAATTCTAATATCTCTTGAAAAAAAAAAAAATTCATCTTCCTCACTCAAGAGTAACTATGGCGTTGAGACCCATAGATAATGCTCTCCCCATAACCACACCAGAGAGGCCCAAAAAGCAAGTAAAGTTTGTAGTTCCAGTCCAAAAACAGCCTGATCTCAGTGTTAATGATGAAAACAAGGCTCAGTTTCCGCCATCTGCAGATGCCACCATTGATTATATCCCCTCTGAGAACCTCAAAGCCATTCCTGACCCCGAGTCCATGATCTCAGTAAGTTTTATCTCTGTATAAATCAAATAGGTTTGTGTGCTTTATCTTTTCTAACGTTTAAGAGCAAACCCAGTAGCGGTTTCGATTAATGTTTTTGATTGGGGTGCCTGGTGGATTTTTAGTGCTTAATTGAAGGGCTAGATTCAAAGGATTGGACGAAGGTTTGTGAATCACTTAACAATGCCAGGCGACTTGCACTGCACCACTCCGCTCTCTTGGAACCTAACTTGTAAGAAAATTTCCTGCTTCAACCTTTGTGCCATTGTGTGTGTGTGTTTGTTTGTTATGTTGTGGACTAACATCCATGAGTGATTGTGTGAATTAGGGAAAAAATGATGGTAGTGGTGGTGAAGGCTATGAAGAACCCAAGAAGTGCTTTGTGCAAAACCTCAATCATGGCGGCTTCTGATATTTTCAGTGCTTTTGGTGACAAATTACTTGACTCCACTTCTGGTGCACTCGATAACTTGGTACTCCAGCTACTGATGAAAGCTTCTCAAGACAAGAAATTTGTGTGTGAAGAAGCAGATAGGGCACTCAACACAATGGTGAAGTCCATTACTCCCCTGCCTCTGCTTCAAAAGCTTAAGACATATGTTAAACACACCAACCTTAGAATCAGGGCCAAAGCTGCCATTTCCATATCCATATGTATCACCAAGATGGTAACATTATTCAATACATGCAGCCTGTATCTCTTATTTTATTGTGTTGCTAATACTTGCTGTTTTAGTGTGTAACAACAAAATAATATCAATAACTTTCAGGGCCTTGAAGGAATGAAAGAGCTTGGGTTTGTTTCGTTGGTTCAAGTAGCTGCAGGATTGTTAAATGATAGACTGCCTGAGGCGAGAGAAGCGGCAAGAAGAATGGCGAATTCAATGTACAATGCATTTACGGAAAATGAAGAGCAGAAGCAAGAGGCATGGCAGAGCTTCTGCCAATCAAATTTACAACCCGTTGATGCTCAGTCCATGGTCAAAATTATCACTTCACACTAGAGTGGAGTATGTTGCTGGGGATAGTAGCAGAAGTTCCAAGTTCTTCTAGTCTTGTGAAGAAAAGTTTTCTATTTCATTATGATGTGAATGAATCTGTCTTTTCTATGATTTTATTTGAGACGACGATGTTGAAATAATGAGGTCAATTTTCTACTATTTTTTTCCCCTCCTTGTTGAGAAAATGGCGAAAAATCACAGATGAATATCTTTCTTTTCTCTTTCTGCAGTAAGAAATTTGAAGTTTGGGAATTTTCACAGAGAACAAAGGTGAGATGCACATGAACAAAAACCCTAATAATTAGAGAACCGAACAATGACTGACGTTATAGAAAAACCAACTATACCACTCAAATATGTAAAACCAAATTGGTCAACAATAAAGCAAAATTGCTCTACAGCCTCATTGCAGGTGCTTCTTGCATAAAAAATGTTTTGAAGAGCCCAGGATCTATCTGTAAGGTCATGCGTCCATGGCTGAAGTTTAACTTTGCGCACTCCAGAAGAAACAAACAGGTTCATAAAATCAGCAAATGAATTATCTTAAATTTGCTGTGGAGGCACCATAATTATGTTCAACTAAAGAGAGCAAAGCCTTCTCAACATCGGCAAATGGCTGCCCAGCATAAAGCTTAAGCTGGCCCTTCTTCAGAACAATCACCTTCTTAGTATTTGATTTCACAGCTGCAAGAAGTTCCTGCAAAAGATTTAAATTATTTCCATGCACCGAGTATTTGATTTCACACCTGATCTCTCTCCTCCCCAAACAAGTATTTCCAAGGTTCATGTAAAGTGATCGGATAACTTTGAACTATTCAGAAATCAAGTTAGAATGCTTACTTTTACTGACAGAGGAATGATGTCAGTGCTAAAATCCCCTAGATCTTCATAAAATGATTCAAGTAGATGACAGAAGTGATTGGCATCAACATGGTTCTCAAAAGCAACAATATAGGAAGAATTATCTTGGTCCTGCACCTCTGAAGCAGTTCTTAATGCAAAAAGACCCTCTGCTCCTTGTTCAAAACCTCTCCGCATAACAATAGCCTGGAATTGAATAAATATCAGCCCAATGCTTAGAGGTGCGTAGATTTTACAAAGGACATGCAAAACAGAATCAGCCAGTTGAAAGACAATACTAAATCAATGCTTTAAGCTGGCTTTATAGAGAGCAAGATGAGATGACACATATGAAAACCGTTTTGGATTTACAAAAGAAAAACAAGGATAATTATATCAATGGCAAAAAGATACCCTTAAGTTTGACATAAAAATCACCATAAGTAAGATAATATTGAAGGAGACAATAAAAACTACTCATCAACTGTAACGCTATCAACAAGTACCTAACACAAGTACCCAACTATTCACACAATTAAAGAAAGATGCAGCTAGAGCCAAGGTTTGATTATATAAATGTCCTTTTTAATTCTCCAACAATTTAAAAAGTTTACAAGTTTTGATAACCTACAAGAACATAAGGAAGATTTGACCACCAGAGATCAGACTTGGTAGCTGATTTATTATCTCTTGTTACATCGGCTGTTGGCTTGTCTTGCAATGCTCCTTGTTGTAAACCGCCAGTTCTTTCCAACTTGCCATCTTTTTTGGATTCCAGTGTAGTTTCCTGGCTTTCTTTCATGAAGTTCAGTGAATTTCGCATCTTCAATTTTGATTTTCTAGGTCTCACAACTTCAACTGACCCTTGACTAGTCTCCTGAACGGTGCCTAAAAATTTGATATTGAACCAGGCAAGTACAAGATATCAGCAGAATAATATTCAGAATCAACTGATGGTAGAAATAACACATTAAAATATTTTCATAACAATTTTCAAATTATCATCATGTAATTTATCTTCCCCTATTTATGTTTTCATCATAATCGTTTCCATCAAAAGTACAAATAAAACAATTTTCAATATTCAGTCAATTAACAACTGATAGATCAAGAATCTAGATATTGTAGAACATTTACAAACATTTCACAAAACAAAATAATGTAATTAAGATGATGAAGTAAAATAACAAAACCATCAATAATAATTTATGAATCTTGCATGGTTAAGACTCTTAGAACCATTACCAAACCTACGTGTTACGGTCCCCAACTCCCATATTCTTTGGCATTTTCTCAAAGCTCTTCTTATCATTTTCCAAGAAATTTGAATTTGCACCAGAACTGCTTGCACATGAATCACTATTTGAGCCTGCTAAATCACTCTTCCTTTTCACATTCGCCTCGTGGCTCCCCAAACTAGAGAACCCCTTTGCATCTCTTGTCAAACTCACCGAAGGGCCTCGAAACCTAAGCTTCTTCTTAAACACTAACGTCTTATTCGCCTCTTTTTCCTCCTCATCATCATACTCAAACTCATCCAAAACATCTCTAGACAATCCCAGTGACTTCCCATTTCTAGAATTATACTTCTTCTCCACCTGATCCAATCGAGCGCCAATCTCATTCTCAATACCAATTCTACCCTTAGAGCCCACACTTTCATCATCATTACCACCCTCCTCATCACCATTTCTCAACCTCCTTTCTTCAATCTCTCGTGCTTCCCTCGCCATTGCCCTAATTTCGTTTATTCTATCTTCTACAGTTTTATCCATAAAAGACATATTGTTTTCCATCAAAATACTTCCTTTATTTCCCCCATTAACACTAACACCCTTGTCAAAACCATTCACATTCTTATTCATACTCTTCTCCTCAGAATCTTCCTCTCCTAGAATCCAAACAGTACAAATTGCTTGTAACAAAAAAACTGCAACAAAACCCAACCCAAATTGTAAGACGGACTTTGCCGAAAATTTACCAAAAATGCCACTGTTTTCTCGAGCAAGACCTTCGGTTTCCGAAACCTGAACTTCTTTTACGTCATCGACTAGCGGGACAATTTCCTCGATTTCATTAAAGGGGGCCTCGTCCGAATATCCGGCGTCGTTTTCGGGTTGGGGTGCTATGGGGATTACCGGTTCTATTGCTGGGGGTTTAGTTGGGGTTTTGAGGATTTTTGGGCGAAGGTAGTTTTTTCGCTTAGTGAGTTTCCTCGGTGAGAGTGGGGTGAAAATAGAAGATGAATGGGGCGACTTTAGTGATTTTGGTGACGTGGTCGCGTTTGCGAGGGAGGCTGGGAGGTTTACGGAGGCGAAGTGCGCCCCAGCCATCGGTGTTGGCGCCGCGGTGTACTGCAGACGGCGAAAATATTACACGACGTTGTCGCGAATTGTACTCGTGCTTGGCCGAAAGATTTTACGGGAAAAGATGGCTAGACCCTGTGCCACGAGAGAAAATGAGGAGCTGGGCTGAGAGGTCTGTGTACAGGCATACAGCCCAAAGGCCAGACGAATTTTGGACTAAGAGTTGGGCAGTGGGCCTACCAAAATTTCACAATACATGCCATAAAAATGATGAATTGATGATGGTTTTTCTTTTTTTTTTTTCTAAGAAAAAGGAAAATATCAAATTATTGTGTTTGAGTAATACAACAAAATAATATGTATGTCTGTGTATACATACATACATGTGTATAGATGCTTATGTATATTGAATTTTAGTATTTAAATTCAAAAAGGTTGCCTGATAAAACTCAATTTGACAGGCGTAGCTCGCTTGACAACTAAATTTGCTTTGATTGTTTGTCACTTAATCCCTGCTCAAATATGAAGTTTCAACAAATATTTCAAGTGAAGAGGAGGATACTATGAAGTTTACTTAATGATGAAGAACAAGAAGAATATTCTATTGGTCAGTTTGAGATTGAGGTTGAGGCAGTTGTAGTTTAAAAGTTACAAAATTAAAATATTTGGTAAACACTAACTACTGTAATTTGAAAGCTATGCTTATATAATTTTTTAGTTATATGATAAAAAATCTATCATATTTTTAATAATTTATCAAAATTATTATTTAAAAATTATATTTATTATATACTATTAACTTTTGTTTTATAATTATTTTTTTTTTCTACAACTGCTGTAATTTAAAAGTTACAGTACCTCAACTTCAAACAGGTGCTGTATAAGTTGAGAAACATTGATTTTGGATTGGCATCACGTGTGCGTATTCGATTTAACATTGAAGAACATTTTATGATAGCCATGAAACTAAGTCACGAACCTTTAATCAACCAACTACAACCCACGTAAACAGAGATTGAATGTCAGGAAAAAAAAATTGCCATTCTACAGTAAAAATAATGATTATCTTAAAACTTGGTCATACGGCTGACGTTGCTCCGTCAAAATCAATCACAGAACTCTGACAAACGTGCAGCTCAAGATGCCCAAATCTGGCTTTCTACTTCCACAAGTCTAATGAAGTCCCATGTTTGGAGACTCCCACATCGGTTAAATAATACAAGGAGAGCAGGCCAGTAGAGAATAAAGGTCAAGCCGAGAGAATGCACAAAACATACCTTTCTCGGCCTTTTGGCTAAGATCAAGTGTAGTATCTGTTCTTATCAGTTTAATATCTGATACGTGGGCCAACGGTTCACATGATATTAAATTTGTTTTTGTAGGGGGAGGGCCCACAACGGTAGCTAGCTAGCGGGGTCCTCAAGCGTCGCTCTTGCGTTGCACTACAGCGAGAGCCTGGCGCACCCCACCAAGCCCAGTCAGAATTTTGCATGCTCTCTTTCTTCGTTTTATAATTTGTCATCGGCGTTATAAGAATTTCCATTTATTGACTATAATTTATTATTGCTATTTACATAATGAACAATTTGAAATTTTTTTGAATATAAATTAAGAGGTATTATCTCAAACAATGTATGAATATAAATTAAGAGGTGTTATCTCAAACAATGTATATGTCGGTAAGGATTTGTTATTTTCTATTGTAACATGAATCGATTCAACTAATACACGTGAACTCAGAACGATAGTATTAATATTTTAAAAGCATTTACTAGTTAATAGTAGAATTTAGTTAGAATATTTTAAAAGCATTTACTAGTTAATAGTTGAATTTAGTTAGAATTGCTAATCGGATGCGTAAGAATAAGAATGTAAGAATGTGTTAGAAAGAGAATGATAAATAAGATGTTTATTTGAATAATAAAAATTAAAATAAGAATAAGGATGAATATCATTAATTTGTTTATTTTATTTTAAAATTAAAACAAATTATTAAAATATTTTTATTTATTATTATTATTATTGTTTGTTATAATAATTACGGTTATATTATTAAAAAAACTTATTGTTAATAATAATAAATAATAATAATACCAATTAATTTGGACATTTTAAAATTAAATGAGGGTAAAATATTCAATTTTAGGAATGAGATTTCTGATGTATCAGTTATGGAATTTGTTATTCGGATGATGCTATTTGAACCCATTAATTTATTCAATCCATCATTCAACAGAATTTTTAATTACTAATTTATTCTTAAATAAAATTACATATAATTTATCCTTAAATAAAATTACATATAAGACAATAGAATTTAAATAAATTAAACAAATAAAAACTATAATTCAATTACACCTTTTTTTTTTATAAAACATATCTATTCTCTCTCCTGCATATAGATTCAGTACTTAATCTCTTCTTTTTCACTTTCCTACAATTTTACATTTGTTCAAAATTTAAATGCCACAAGAAATAAGAATAAAAAAAATGTAAAATAGTTTGCAAACGAATTCCCAAAACAAAAACCTATAATTCTTTCTTCAGTTTTTGCTTGAGAAAGATCTTAATGTTGCTTTCTTTGCTTCTCTTCTTCTTTACATAAACTTCAAGAACAAAGAAAAGAACAATTACACCAGTTAGATTTCTTATATGTCATGTTGGTACTCCAAACTATGAAGATGTTATTTTATATTAAAATTCTTTCGATAAAGCCAACAGTATTATATGTGAAGCAAAACCACAAGGGCCATGAGTTAAAAAAAAAAGGCTCGATTTGTCCTTGGTTTTAAGATGATGGCCCTCATTTAGGCTTTAATTTCTTGTCAATTAATTAAATATAAGTTAAATTTTATATTAGAAAAGAAATTACCTGTTTTGAAGAGACTAAAGAGATTGATGTTGTACAAATAAAGATAAAGAAGTTAATAATGGGTGTAAAAAAAAAAAGTTATTCTAGTTGGGTTATTTTTAGATTTCATACCCTTAGACGAATACTTCATAATATTTGAGATTTAACTATTTGGATTACAATAATTATTGATTTGAATAAGCATAAGATTACTATTACCTCGACCAAATTTTAATTAGATGAAAACAAAATAATATAGACCTTCGGATTTCGGATAATCTCTATTTGGCATTGTGGAAATATTTTTATTCTAATGGCTTAGGAAGCATAAATGTGTCTTATTCTAGCAAAAACAGCCAAACACAAAACACACCAAGTACCAATACCTTTTATGTTTTATCTCAAAGCCCGCCCTCATCTGTTGTCATCTCTCAACTTTTTGTATGTACTTGGTGTTTTGTGGCTCCCTCGCTTGCCACACCAACCTTTTGTTGCAACCAACAAATCCTCTAACCCCGCTCTCAAGTCTTAACCGCAAAACCAAAAAACATAAGAATTGACAAAAATAAAATAAAAAATGACAAAACCCTAAAACTACATACCATCATTACCAAAACCCAACCTTTTCGCCTTTTTGGTTTGGTATCTCGTAATCTGCATTTTGTCTTTGGAAACACAAAAACACAAGGCCTCAACTACATGGACTCATCTACAGGTGCTGTCTTTATCCGTGCTCCTCTTACTATTGATGATGACGATGATGATGATAACAGTTCCATTTCGGAGTCATATGGTCATAGAGTAGTTGTTAGTGATAGTGGCTATGGTAGTTACAGTAGTGTAAGTAGTATTAGCGGTGAGGAGTTTGAGACTGCCTCTGAGAGGCCTGACTCAGATGAGGAAATTGTAGAAGAAAGTGGTGCTGCTGATAAATATAAAGTTGCTAGGGCATTTGTGGCTGACCCAGATGAGGAGTTTTCTCAAAAGTCCATAGGAAGTGATGAATATGATGGCCCTGTTGTTGATTTAGCTCTGAATGTTAAGCCTATTGCGCAATTGTCAATGGATGATGATGGTTTTGAATTTGATGAGTTGTCTGGTGGTGAAGATGGTTCGGGGAGTGAAGGGGAAGATGGTGGTGCTGTTTCGCCTGGAGTTAAGGTTCCTGATATTGGGAGAGTTGATAGTGCACTAAGAGTTAAGGTGATGGAAAGTGAAGGAGAAGAAGATGAACCATTTTCCGAGCCAATGTCTCCTGACAAGTTTGTCGATAGTTCAGTTTCAAGTAAATTTATTGGAGTTGGGGATGTGAGTGTTAGTTCTTCAGCGGAGTCAAGTGCTGTGAATGCTTTTGCTGAGGACACAGTGTCAGCTGAACTGGTTGAAGATAAGGGTAATGGTGTTACAGCAGAGTCTCACAATGAGTCTTTTGTGGATAGGAAAGGCGGTGTGTTCAAGTTTGTTGAGAAATCTATTGAACAACGGCCAGCACTCCAGAATTCTGTACTGGAAAAGATTGAATCAAAAGATCAGGATGGAACACAGGAACATAGTGCAGAAGTGAGCCATTTTGAAGAATTGATGGTTCAAGTGGAAGGAGTGATTGCAGAAGAGCCATCTGATAGCCAAAATAATCCATGCAGCAGTTTTGATGATAGTGGGGGTGTCTCTCTTGATCAGGATAGTGGCAATGATAACTTGGAGAGTAAAACTGAGCCAGGAATTGATTCGGGAGTTCATTTATATGATCCGTTGGTTTTCGTCTCAGCCGAATCTGCAGGTGCTACTATGAAGGGGAAGAAAATTCAGGCTGTGGATTCTCATTCTTCGGAACCAAATTCATCACTTCAAAATGGTGATTTGCTTGGAACTGTTGAGGGTGATGGATTAGAAGATGCAGAATCAAGTGCTTCCAGATCCCTTAAATCAGAAACGGAAACTGATGATGGTATAGACAGAGCAGAGGGAAGACAAAAAGGTTTGCTTTCCAATGAAGATATTGAAGAACTAAATTTTGGAAGCTCCAGAACAACCAGGCAGATCACGCATGGCTCTGAGGAAAGATTGGCTTCCGCTTCTATTGCAGAGTCAGAGGATTTTCAAGATCATTCCCAAAGAATTGACGAAGATATTGTCTTGCAATCAGATGATGAACCAGATGTGAACATGAGTGGTGAAAGAAATGAGTTATTTGATTCTGCTACATTGGTTGCTCTTTTGAAATCAGCAACTGGCGCTGCATCAGATGGTGGTGGCCTCCCAAGCAACCCTGCTGATGGTTCTAATGTATTCACTCATCAGCACTACGCCGGTTCAGGTTCCTTATTCCCTTCATTAAGTCCAGGTCCATCAATAAACCTAGAAGGAGATGTAACAAAGAACAAACTAAGTGACGAAGAAAAGAGGAAGATTGAGAAGATACAAATCTTAAAAGTGAAATTCTTGAGACTGGCTCAGAGACTGGGCTATTCCTTTGATGATTCCGTAGTTGCACAAGTATTGTATAGGTTGGCTCTAGCTCTTGGGGGACGTTCCGGTCAAGCATTCAGCATTGAACCAGCCAAAAGGGTGGCTGCACAGCTTGAAACAGAAGATAAAGATGATTTGGACTTCTCTCTCAACATTCTGGTACTTGGGAAAACTGGAGTGGGAAAAAGTGCAACGATTAATTCTATTTTCAGTGAGGAGAAGTCCACTATTAATGCTTTTGAACCTGCCACTTCCTCTGTTAAAGTGATTGCTGGAGTAATACACGGAGTTAAGATTAGAATCTTTGATACACCGGGTCTCAGATCTCCTGCAATCGGACAAACTGTCAACAAAAAAACATTAGCATCTATAAAGAAGTCCATCAAGAAGTTCCCTCCGGATGTTGTCCTTTATGTTGATCGATTAGACACCCATACTAGAGATCATAATGATTTGCCTCTGTTAAGGTCACTCACTAGTTCTCTTGGGTCATCAATATGGCAAAATGCTATTCTATGTTTGACGCATGCCGCTTCTGATCCCCCAGATGGGCCATCTGGATTACCTTTAAGCTATGAGGTGTTTGTTGGTCAACAATCCCATGCTATTCAGCAAAGAATCAGCCAAGCAATTGGTGATCCGCGTCTGATGAACCTAAGTATGACGCATCCTGTGTCTCTTGTTGAAAACCATCAATCCTGTCAAAAGAACAGAATTGGAGAAATTGTGCTTCCTAATGGACAGAGTTGGAGGCCCCAGTTATTACTATTGTGCTTCTCCTTGAAAATCTTATCTGAGGCAAATCCTGTGTCAAAATCTCAAGGTCCTGCCCCTAAGAAGTTTTTTGGCTTCTGCCGTCCAGCACCTCTATCCTATTTCTTGTCATCACTGTTGCAGTCTCGCACTCATCCAAAACTCTCATCTGATCAGGGTGGTGATGATGTTGACTCGGATGTTGAGTTGGCTGATTTTTCAGATTCTGATCTAGAGGATGAGGATGAATATGATCAGCTTCCACCTTTCAAGCCCCTAAGGAAATCTCAGGTAGCTAAGCTCAGCAAAGCGCAAAGAAACGCCTACTTTGAGGAATATGATTACCGAGTCAAGCTCCTTCAAAAGAAACAGTGGAAAGAGGAGGTGACAAGGCTGAGGGAGATGAAGGAGATGAAGAAAAAGGGCTATAGGACTAACAGTGACGGTGAGAGGGAAGATGGTAACCTAGAAGATGATCCTCCGGCAACCGTACCAGCTATGTTACCTGACTTTCCTCTACCACCCTCTTTTGATGGAGACAGTCCTGCATATAGATACCGACTTTTGGAGCCAACATCTCAGCTTCTTGTGAGGCCTGTTTTGGACTCACACAGCTGGGACCATGATTGCGGGTTTGATGGTGTCAGCCTGGAAAGAAATTTTGCTATTGCCAATCAATTCCCAGGTGCATTTGCCTTTCAAATAACAAAGGATAAAAAGGAGTTCAATACTCATCTAGATTCCTCAATTTCAGCCAAGTTTGGGGAGAGCGGTTCAACCATGGCAGGACTTGACATTCAGACTGTTGGAAGGCAGCTGGCATACATCTTCAGAAGCGAAACCAAATTCAGAAGCTTCAAAATGAACAAATCATCTGGTGGAGTATCAATCACTTTATTAGGCGAAAATGTGGCAACTGGACTTAAAATTGAGGATGAGATTGCTGTTGGGAAGCGCTTAGTTTTATCAGGAAATGCTGGAGCCGTGCAATGTCGTGGTGACACAGCATACGGAGCCAACCTGGAACTGCGACTCAAGGATAAAGATTTTCCTATCAGCAACAACAATTCCAGTCTGGGTCTGTCATTGATGAACTCGAGAGGTGACCTGAATCTGATGGCCAACCTACAGTCTCAGTTCTCTGTAGGACGGAGCTCTAAGATGGCAGTCCACGTTGGATTGAACAAGCAGCGAAGGGGGCAACTTACTTTCAAATTAAGCAGCTCTGAGCAATTGCAAATGGCTCTCATTGGTATTGTTCCTATTGCACTGTCCGGCTTTAGAAGTATTTGTCCCCGTTCTGGTGGCCAAACCACACCATAGTAGGTGCAGCATCTCTTCATTATCAATGGCTGGCTGGGATTGGATTTGTTTTCATAATACTAATCCCTTTTCCCTGTAAACAACAATAATGTTCAATTTTCTTCATTATAATGAATGTCCAATGAGCTGTAACATCAACGAGATGGAACCTAAATTGTGTTAATCTTTTAGGAGTATTTTCTCATGTTGATTTAAGAGCATTGTTTGGACTTGAATCCGCGGCTTGCCTCCACAAACTTTCATGGTTGGTTTGGTTTAGATTTTATCAAAGATGTCTGTCAGTTTGGCCAACTGTGGAAGTCAGTAGCCATTCCTCTGAAAGTGTTTCATCAAAATGTCACAAATGCAGTCCATTTTGGCCTATGCAATAAAAATTTTGAGGCAGGGTTTGCTTAAAAACGACGTCAGACTGTTTAAGGATAGTTGAATATTTTGTTTGTTCTTTTATTTCAAATTTTCTTTTTTAATGAAAAAAAAGGTGCAATGTATATATGAGTATATCCAATTGCAAATAAAAAATCTAAAAACCTAATTACAATTACTGATTTTCATTAAAATATTTAATTAGATTATACCCAAAATTCAAGTTCGTGGATGAGGCTCTGCAGTAAATAAAAATAAAATAGAAAAGCAACGGGGCCTTGTTTTAAATAAAAATATTAAAAAATATGTGAAAAATAATTAAAGGCTGAAGGTTGTGGTGGCATATATCCACATGATATTTCACTCAAGTCTAAGCATATGCTAGTGCTACAGTGGCTGAAAATGGAGAATCTCCGCAGCAGGTAAATGAAACAGAGAAAGACGAAAGGATTAAAAAATAATAATAATAATTTAAATAAATAAAATAGAAGTCAGAAATTATGTCGTTCATTTTGAAGTCATTTGCTTCAAATTCATCTGTATCGACTCCAAGAGAAGCTACGATTGCTATGATGCAGTCCTCTTCGTATAGAGTACGTACAGATATACATTCATTTTCAGCTGTATTTTGCAGTAATTCTCTCTCTTTTTGTACTTTTGTTTTGAAGTCATTTGCTTCAAATACGTATCGTTTGGTTACTAAGAAATTTCTTGTGGAAAAGAAGGAACCTGAAAGCTTGGTTATGATTCATTTATTTCCTTTTTCTTGCAGTTTCTCGCTAACCAAACAGAGCTTTAGCTTTTATTTTTGTTTTATAATTAGTTCTATTGAAGCTTGTGCCAATAAATATTTTATTAGCTTAGTGTTTGAATTTAATTCGAACTAATTTTGATGCTGATGCTAGTTTTTGAGCTTTGAAGTTGAAATACTTGATTAGATTGGTTATGGTGCATTAATTGCTTGGTAAAATGTCTTAGAGAGAGTGAGATGCTCAGCCACATGTTAATTATGTATTTAGAAATGCAATTTTGCTGTGATAAAATGTTCGATATTTGCATTTACAAATGCTGGTGGAGTTTAAATTGGTGCTGATTAATTATGTTGTTAACTTACAGGTTTTGTCACGAAGGACTTGTTCATCATTCAGGAAAAAGGCTTCTGTTAACCTTTTTGATTCCAGGCGAAGCTCTTCGCTTAAATTTTTATCTTTCTTAAATGTGACTTGCTATTCAATGTGTTCTGGTGATGAATTTTGTTCTTCGTCCAAACGTAGGTCTCGAGGACCTGTTATGTCTGCTAAGAAAGCAGCTGAAGGTATGTGTGTTTTGTTGTTCTTTTAACTAATGAAGAAGATGATTATCGCGTTGTATTAACATGTATTGACAACTTTTTAAGGATTTGGGGTTCATAGAAAGTTACTTTTAATGGTGTGATTGTGACTGTCCAGGGGAAAAGAAAGAAGAAGGAAGGTACAAGCACACCGTTGATTTGCCGAAAACAAGTTTTGGCATGAGAGCAAATGCTTTAGTTAGGGAGCCTGAAATTCATAAGTTATGGGATGACCATCAGGTCTTCATGCGAGTTGCAGATAAAAATGATGGGGTGAGTATCATGGCTATCGTTTTGCTCTTGTTCTACATTTATGAACTTATTAGCTGACCCAAATTACTTGTTCAGGGAAATTTTGTTCTTCATGATGGTCCTCCATATGCTAATGGCAACCTACACATGGGACATGCTCTAAATAAGATATTGAAGGATATAATTAACCGTTATAAGGTAACATTCCTTCCATACCTCTGACATCATTTGTACTTATGCATTTAAATTAATACAATTAGTTTTTGAATCAGAAAAAGAAAAGAATAATATTTGCCATATTTCAAATGAAATGATTTTAAAAAGGCCTAGTTCTGAGGCAATATATTTATTTGAGCAAAATGATTCATGATTTTTAACTGACGTTGCAATCTGATCAAATGCTATTCACTGTTCTCTTCTTTTGACAGCTTCTACAAAATTATAAAGTTCGCTATGTGCCTGGCTGGGATTGTCATGGCTTGCCAATTGAGTTGAAAGGCAAGCATCTTCCTGTTTGCTGGCATTTTTGTTGGCAGGCTTCCTAATGTAGTCAGTTATGTTCAACATGCAACTATATTGAACCTTTATTTCATGCTGATTGCGTAAGAGGCTAAAATCAGAAAGCTGCCCTTGAGCTTGTTTATGGATGGTAAATTTATAAAAAATCTGTAAAAGAAAATATCTTTATAAAATTGGAATATAGCGCCGATGATAAAGCTGTACGCAATAATGGATTTCGTAATTTAATTGACGGAATTGCTATATCCACCATCATGAATTTGTTTTAGTCACTTATGTGATGGGGCAAATTTCACCCTTTCGATTGTTTGATTCTAGAACATTTCTACTGGGTGAATTGCAAATTTTAAAATGGAATGTACTGAATACTAACCATTATGTAATTCTTTTGACCATTTGCACAGTGCAAGCACTGTTGGAGTTATCCAAAATTAAAAGTTCTGAGCACAAATCTTAAAGGATTTGATTGTCATTTTGAATTATATCAGTTCTGCAGTCACTGGATGAAGATGCCAAAAAGGATCTCACACCATCAAAGCTAAGAGCAAAGGCAGCTAAATTTGCCAAAGCAACAGTCAAAGCTCAGATGGTATCATTTAAGGTGACATCCCAGTTTCTGTGCTCTGAGTTGATTATTGTTATCTTTATTGTCAATTCATAGATCTTTTAAATATTTCTTTGTGGTCATTTGTTGTTATATGGCATTTCTTTTTTCTAGTATTTGAAAGATAATATGAACATTTGGTGGACAGATATTGATCTAGCAAATTCTTGAACTTTGATTTTATTATTTACAGCGCTATGGAGTATGGGCAGACTGGAATAATCCTTATCTGACTCTTGATCCTGAATATGAAGCTGCCCAGGTATCAAATATTGCTTTTACCTATAGTATTTGGTTAGGTGCTTGAGCGAAAATATCATTCATGACCCTCAACTTTTTCTTTTTTGTCTGAATTCTGGTTATCATGCTTGGTTACTTCGTACATATAGATCTTATAACTAAGTGAAAATGATATACGCCTTAATTTTATATTCTATGACATGCCTGGATTAGATATCCTTATATTGCTCGTCGTTTTGCACAAGAAAATCAATTTATAGTTTAACTAAGTATTGTTGAATTTCCGATACCATCTGCTAGATTGAAGTGTTCGGCCAGATGGCCCTTCAAGGGTATATCTATAGGGGCAAGAAACCAGTTCACTGGAGTCCTTCATCTCGTACTGCTCTTGCAGAGGCTGAATTGGAGGTAAATCAAGTGTCCTTACTGTGAATTAAAACCTGTTAATAAACTGTGTTCAAGTATGTTTATTTTGAGTTTTACTTTCCCATTCAAGTTTAGACAGTCATTCCCAACCTTGAAATGGTTGATTTATCAGTAAAAGTTATAATTTGTGACTTAACATTTGCTTCTGTTTCTTTTGAAGAACATTGTCAAACTCATTTCAAGTGTCTTTTTCTATGCAGTATCCAGAGGGGCATGTTTCAAGAAGCATATATGCTGTTTTCAGGATGGTGAGTGCACCTCCATGTACAAATGGTTTATTAAAAGAATTCCTTCCAGACTTGGGCTTGTCTGTATGGACAACAACCCCCTGGACTGTACCAGCCAATGCTGGTAAGTCATTATCTAGTTTCACCTTCATGTTGTTGTCTTAGTATATCTGTGTAGGAATTAGTAAAGAAAGTGATTGGTTATGTTTATTGTCTATCAGATTTCAACGGTTTTTTAGTGGTCAAAAGTCAAAACTTTGACTTTTTACTCTTTTATACAACTTCTCTTGCAGTTATCTCAATATGGATATGGTGTTGAGTTTACTTTTGTACTGGTGATAAAGTACACTTGTTAAGTTGTTGTGCTCAACCATGTTTTGGGTCATAATGTTTTGGTTTAGTTCTTTCACCAGCTGAACTGAAGGGTGAGAACCATATAGTATGGAAAGATTACCCATAGTACGAATTTCTCGGTCCTAACGACTTGAGCAATTTTATTTATTTTTTAAATATATGTTACTTCATTTGTTTTAACCACTGAGGTGCTTAATTAATCTATTGGATTTATGCTACCTTGACAAAAGAAAGAATGCACTGTTTGGACTCATAGGAAATATACACTTCCTTTTGCTTTTTTGTCTTTAGGTACTATTTTTTTATAGGAATGATATCTTCCTATAATCTATCATTTCCTTTTTCCTCTTTTTCTCAGCTGTTGCAGTTAATGCCAAGCTACAATATGCTGTCGTAGAGATACAAACCTTGTTGGAAGATGATTCTGTGGCCCCTGCAAGTAAAAAGAGTAGGCTTGGAAATGTTCTTAAGGATCAAAAGAAGGTTTTCATTATTGTGGCATCTGACCTTGTGCCAACCCTTGAAGCAAAATGGGGCACGAAGCTTGTTATCAAGAAAACATTGATAGGTTCAGATCTTGAAAACTGCAGGTTTGAATTTAAGTGGAAATGCGTAGCATTACTCATTTTCCTTGTTTACATACTTCATCCTTTCGAATTCAAATACAAAACTATAGTCAATTCATTATGTATATTCTAAAATCTGGTCTTCATTGTGGTTTCAGGTATGTGCACCCAGTAGATAACAGGCAATGCCCCGTTGTGATCGGAGGAGATTATATTACAACAGAATCGGGGACAGGGCTGGTGCATACGGCTCCTGGTCATGGTCAGGAGGATTATGTGACTAGCCTTAAATATGGACTGCCAATACTTTCTCCAGTAGACGATGAGGGAAAGTTTACTGAGGAAGCTGGAAAGTTTGGTGGGCTTGATGTACTTGGAGATGGTAATGTTGCTGTTGTGAAGTACTTGGACGAGCAAATGTCCCTTATCATGGAAGAATCATATGGTAAGTTAATACTCTTTTCCTTTAACATACAAAAAGTTATTACTGAAAGCCTAACTCGCCTGGAAGTATTCCGGTTACTTATTCATTAAAACTGTAGTTTTTATGTAGAAAAATTGAACTTTTCTTATTAATTTCTCTACCAAGAACGTTTTACAAAGAATATATTTATAGGGCTTCTAAGTAGCATAACCCTACCACTATTTTAGGAAATAGAATAATAACAGATTAGCTAAATATTCTACTTCCTAATTCAGCATAATTCAGGATATTCTATTTAACTTAAATGAAAAAGATCTTCCTCAATTATAGGCATTAAATCTTCAACATATCTTCCTCAATTTAGGCATCAAATCTTCGACAAAAACAGTTACCATTTCAGTCAGCTTATGAAGCTCTTGTGACTTCTCTGTTATGCAGAACATAAATACCCATATGATTGGCGAACTAAGAAGCCTACAATATTTAGGGCAACTGAGCAATGGTTTGCATCAGTGGAAGGGTTCCGCCAGGCTGCTATGGATGCGATTGGTCAAGTAAAATGGGTACCGCCTCAGGTATTGATGTTTATATCGAATCATTCCAGCCTTGAATGTTTTTTCCGTGCTTTGATCCTTGTGGTAGTATTATCATCTTACAAATATCATTTACACCATTTTTGAGATTGGATTCATGCTTTATTTATATTCTGCGAAATCTACTAATTCAGTTCTTTCTGCATGCCCTTCCTATACTTGTCAATTTTCTCGTTTGCCTCTTGATGATCATATTTGCTTTATTGTAAAAATTCGAGCTTCTTAAATTCGATTATATGAGAGTCGTGAAGGTAGTCTGAAGCATTTTCTTCTTGTCTTCATAAAATTGATTAAGCGGAAACCATCAAGTCAGTATAATATCATTATGTTGTTTATTTCTTCTTGTCTTCGTAATGATTGATTAGGTGGAAACCATCAAGTCCATATAATATCATTATGTTGTTTAGCCCCTTATTACCTAGATTTTCCAGCCAGCGAGTATAAAGTCTGACACCGCTTGAATGAGTATTTGGTAGCTGTTATAAATGAGTTTGGCCAGTTGGAGCTTTTATATCGTTGCGTTGTGTGTTTGAATTTACCTGCCGTTTGCACTTTAAAATCAATAAATGGTCGCAGATATCTATTGGTGTTTTCATTTAATCTGTTTGCACAATTATTATTAAGGCAATAAACAGAATTTCTGCAATGACTTCTGGCCGCTCGGACTGGTGCATATCAAGGCAAAGAACATGGGGGGTTCCTATTCCGGTCTTTTATCATGTGGAGTCAAAGGAACCACTTATGAATGAAGAGACTATTGATCATATCAAATGTAAGAATGCTTTCTTATTTTTGTTTTCTATCAAGTTCTATTTAGTCTCCTAATGGCAAAGTTATTATCTGTATACAAGATAGTCGTTCAGTATTTTCTTTTTTTCTCATGTCACCAGTCTGCATTCTACATTTCTTTCCCCTGTAGTTCTCTATATACTTCATGGCTTATCCCACATAAATTTTTTGAAGTTATGGTCTGATATTGGACTTTTGATTGCGTATCTGATTTATCTTTGAAGCTATAATATCTCAAAAGGGCAGCGATGCGTGGTGGTACATGGCAGTGAAGGATCTCCTTCCTGCCAAATATCGTGATAAAGCATCCGAATATGAAAAAGGGGCTGATACAATGGATGTCTGGTTTGACTCAGGTACTGCAGTGTGAAACCTTGTTGGCACTTCAACATACTCATAAAGAATAGTGCTAGATTTCAACATTCTTTGTTGCATGACGGATTCTCAAATGTATCTTTTTGTTTCATATCTCAAGTTCCATCATCCTTTTTGTTTCTGTGTGGAAACAGTTGTTCCTCCCCTGTTGTGTCTCTTGTGTTCCAACATTATTTTCTCAGTGGTCATCTTTTCTACCACTCTGAGGTTGTAATGAATAATGGAAGCTCTCACCAATCCACGTTGGTGTTTATTTTCACTTATTTCTCAGTTTTTAAGAGAAAGGATGTAATGGATTTGTACATTTATTTGGAATATATATATATATATCTTTGCTGATCAGTATAATTGCATGATATTTAGTTCTGAGATCAATTGCTGCTAATGCCACTAATTAGACTTTGTAACTTAATTATTTTATAATAATTTATTGTTAGGAATTTTATCTAGAATCTCAGCAGCCGTCATAGTTGTGAATGGATAAATTATTGGAATGGGTCAAGATTATTACTCCTTATAAAAGAAAGTTTCATTACTTTTGTTGATTATTCTACAGCTGCCACTTGTACAATATACTGTGTTATTGCATTGCTGCTTTACTTTTTTGCTGAATAAATAATCTTTCTAACTTCAGACCAGCCACATCTATTCCATAGTAAATATCTTCTTATCTAGGAATCTGGTTTCTTAGTTGCTTATCCCCATTTCAGGCTCTTCTTGGGCTGCTGTTTTGGGAAAAAGAAATGGGCTTAGTTTACCTGCAGACTTGTACCTTGAAGGTACAGATCAGCATCGCGGATGGTTCCAGAGTTCTTTGTTAACAAGTATTGCAACTGAAGGTAGTCAACATCTTCTGATCCTTATTGATATGAAATATTTCTACCATACGTATTTTATAATTTTTGAGGATTATATTGCTGATTCTGATCCTTATTGATATGAAATATTTCTACCATATGTATTTTATAATTTTTGAGGATTATATTGCTGATCTTTGCCAAAATTGTTTACCATAAAGTTTTACGGTAGTTTCTCAAATCATCTATAGCTTTCATGTGCAATTTTTGGGAAGTGATACGGATAGAGCTAGCAAAATTTAACACGACCCAATTACCCGACACGAACACGACACGAATAAATGGGTTTGGGTCGTCAAATTTGACACGATTATTAAATGAACCGGGTTCGAATTGACACGATTTTTTTCCGTGTCGGGTTAGGGTTAAAGTTCTTGACCAATTTATCTGAACAATGACACATTATATTTTCTATTTTAAATTAATTTTTAGGTTCTTGTCATTAAAACTCAAATATTGGACATGATTCTCTCTTTTTAATTTTTTTTTTTGGAAGACGGACAAATACTGATATACACAGTATTTTATTTATAAAATTTTATATAAATTTAAAACTTTAATAGTATAAGTGTGTAAAATATTGATATACATATATACATGAATATTTTATGATATCAATATATAATATTCTTTACATATATATAATTTAAACTTTAAATAGTATAAATGTGTAATAGTTTGGTGGTGTGTGTAATATTTGTTAAATATATAGATATTAAATGGGTTATTGGATAACCCATTTATTTTCCTTGTCGGGTTTGGATCTTATTATTTTGACACGATTATTAAATGGGTTGTGTTTGGGTCGATCTAAATTTGACACGACACAAATCTGACACGAAACGAACACGACCCGATGACCCATTTTGCCAGCTCTAGATACAGACATGAATTTCGTATTGAGTAGAATTTAAATAACTAATAAGAAGTCTTCTTAAGTTATTTATTAAAAAATGAAGAAGAGAAGAAGTTGCTGTGTTCTACCGATATCCCTTCTTGTTGTGATGGCAAGAGGGTAATGGAGTGCATTCAAAATTTATGGATTTTGAATTGCTAGTCATCTTGATTGCAGGCAGGCATATGTTTGTTTTGCACTGTAAACGCCTGGGGACCAACATTTATAAAGATGATTTCTACTTTTCTTGGATGCAGGAAAGCCCCCATATAAAAGTGTTATAACTCATGGATTTGTATTAGATGAGAAGGGTTCTAAGATGAGCAAATCTTTGGGTAATGTTGTAGATCCACAAATGGTGATTGAGGGAGGCAAAAACCAAAAGGTTAGTTATTGTTAGGCCTCAATTCAATTCTTTTGTTTTTGATCTTGTTGGTCAGTCCATTATCAATGTTTGTCTCCTGTTGGCAGGAAGCACCTGGCTATGGTGCTGATGTTTTGCGACTCTGGGTTTCCAGTGTAGATTATACTGGTGATGTAATGATTGGTCCTCAGGTCCTCCGTCAAATGTCTGACATATACAGGAAGCTGCGAGGAACACTGAGATACCTTTTGGGCAATCTGCATGATTGGAGAGTATGTTCAAGTTTTTCAATGATAGGAGTTTCAAGTCATTTCTAGAATTGAGCAAATATCTTTACACCTAGAGTCATAGCTGTTCTGTTATATGTTCATATCACCATGCTTACAACCTCGCTACCCTCTTTCTCCTTCCCTCCATAAGCTAAGAAGCTTATATTGCATTCTACATTTTTGTTCTTTTGTCTAACTTTTCACTTGAAATTGTTTCTTGCTTCACATTCTGCAGTTTGTATGCCGATGGCAATTACTCGAAATTTCATTTATCTTGTTTCTTATATGTATAATTGTGCTCTTGGCAGGTTGGTAATTCTATTTCCTATGATGATCTTCCCATGATTGATCAGTATGCTCTATTTCAGCTTCAAAATATTGTGAAGAACATAAGAGAGAGCTATGAGCACTATCAGTTTTTCAAAATCTTCCAGGTATGTTTCCTTAAGCCATGGATTGTGGACATTATAATCATATTGACTGTTCATGATTTACATATTGGTAGGTGATTTCTAAAAGCTAGCATTAAGCAAAATATGAAGTTAGTTGCCTCAAACCCTTTTCTATCCCCTGAAATTTAGCGTGTGAACTGTTCATCTTTCAGATTATCCAAAGGTTTATCATTGTTGATCTCTCAAATTTCTATTTTGACATTGCCAAAGATCGCCTTTATACCGGGTAACTCCTCCTCTGTCATTTACACGTATTGCAATTTGTTTTCTTAATTTGGTTTTCCTTATGATAGAGAAATTGTTGCACGTGTTTAAATACCCGCATTCCCATGATTACTAGTATTATATGATGTTTCTGAGATTGTAAAATGCTCTCTTATTGCCTTGAAAGCCCTAGTTTGCAAGAAAGTACAAAGGAGTCTTATAAATATCTGCACACGATAGAATTCCGAGCTGTCTTAATATCTGTATGATATTAGTAAAGAAAAACTAAAATTTGATGGGATGCTACATTGATAAATCAATATTATGCTTTATGCATAGAATTTGTAGATTATGTCATCTCAGCCACACAGGGGACAGCTTGTCACTTTTGGAAATTTTCTTCATGATTATATTTTCTTTTCCTGCTTCTTATCACCCCTGGTAAATAAAATTTAAAAAAAAAAATGATGATGTTTAAGGTAATGTTCTCTCTTTTGCTAAGATGATCAATTTCAGGGGCACAACAAGTTTTACAAGGAGAAGCTGTCAAACAGTTCTGTCTGCACATCTTCTTTCCATTGTGAGAGTAATCGCTCCGATACTGCCTCATTTGGCTGAAGATGTGTGGCAAAACCTTCCCTTTGCTTATATCCTTGAAGATGGTTCGACTGCTGAATTTGTTTTCGAATCAAAATGGCCTGTCTTGGATGAAAGATGGCTTGCATTTCCTGTTGGAGAAATTGATTTCTGGGGGAAAATTCTTGAGGTAATTGTGGTTGTCACATGCTTAGATGAACTGAAGGTTTTTCTAGTTTTTGGTTGAATCTCTTAACAATTTCAAAAGATTGTTTGTCCAATGCCTTTGGATATGCCAATGATTTATTGAACTTTTGAGTGATGCGGATAATTATGCTGTTTGATTTTTCATCAAATTTTCTCATGACGCGTCTAACAGATTACTGTATACATGTGAAACAGTGAAAGAAATTCTGAGAAACCTATGGTAAAAATTCCTTGTTTGAAAGTACAGTTGAAAACTGTTGCGATAGAATATTAAAAAGTTGCTAGAATAATTAATATTATTTTTTTATTTGACCAGATGAGAACTGAGGTGAACAAGGTTCTGGAAGTTGCTCGCACAGGGAAATTGATCGGTTCCAGTTTGGAGGCAAAGGTTTATCTATTTACAGATGATGCAAGTCTGGCTTCCAGATTACGTGAAATGTGTACAGCCAAGCACGATGCAGACACATTGCAGCGCATATTCATTACATCTCAGGTGAGCAGTATTCTTTTCTTCAATGAGCTACTCTCTTCACATTTTCTTATTCCAAATGACAATGTGCAGGTGGAGGTACTTCCATCTACAGATGATGAACTGATTAGGAATATTCCTTACTCTGGCGAGTATCTTGTTGAGGGGAAAGACAAAGTTTGGATTGGGGTATCACGTGCCGAGGGCTCAAAGTGCGAAAGGTGTTGGAATTACTCAGCACAAGTTGGATCCTTTGTGGAGCACCCCACGCTTTGCAGTCGCTGTTATGACGTTCTTGCTGTTCAACCACTCCCTTCCATGGCAGCTGTCAGCTGATTATTCAAAATATAGAACAAGTGACAGTGTTTTCTTAAGCCCGTCGCATCGCGGGTTCATTGATTATGTTTTGTGTGTTGATGGGCATGTGTTCAACGCACCGACATCATCAAATTGGGCTTCCAAAGTTAAGTTTCCGTGCGGGATTCATCTGCCGGGTCATCTCAACCAATCAGCAATTATGAACGAAGCCTGTAGAAATGTACCAGGATGAAATGAAACTCTTTGGTTACAATTTATATTTTCCCCGCCTAGTACTGCAAGAATAGCCGTTATAGTGAAACAGAAGCTATATTCTTTTGCTAGGTAAGGGACGGCTATTTTCTATAGGCTATATTTGTTAGAACATACGTGCCTAATAAACACTGATCGATTCTTATTAAAAAAATTGGAGGAAAAAAAAAAAGTACCGAACGATCCAACATGATAAAAGGAGGTTATATGAAGCGACCAAACTGAATCTGATTATTTGACGAAGTCACGAGGTAATCATACAAAATGCGTATTCCAGAAACAATAAAATGTTAAAAATCATGTCACTCTAATATACAGGAATCATGACAAATGATCAGAAGCGACCAAGAGGACTGCTGTAGAAAACTTGAAGTTACAAACACGATCTTGTTAATATTTATCCAACCCCAGATTTCCAAACATACATGATGATTACTTATTGAAGCTGAGCACCTGAACTTTGAGATTGTAGTTGTATTAACTCCGGTTCCTCTAAATCCTCTGCTTGAATTTGTATATCCTGTTACATGGTTAAAAAAATTACTGCATTGCCATGATAATGGACTAATCTTACAATATGATCACGTAATGCTTAACTACAAATAATCCTAGGTCACGTTCTGGTACAAGGTTATACATATTCAGTATTGTACACGCAAAATCTAATGAAAGAATTGGTCAATACCTGTGAATGCATTAGCTGATGTGGTTGCTGATCCTGTGTCAGTACATAGGGTTGTGGTTGGGACATTCTGTAATAGGGTTCCTTAAGATCAAGCTTGCAGGATGATGTCTGAAGTATTCCTCCTTGTTCAGCACCAGGTCCCCACATTTTAACTAAATTTAGTTATAATTAGCACTTGTTAGAGAACCAAGAAACCAAGCCACCAATACTAACAAAATAGAAGACAAGAATCAACCTGCCAATGTTAGATGTATGGTGTAACTCTGAGCACTGTGTGCAATCATGCGGAGTTGACCTGTTATTTCTTGTCCCGCCATAACATACAGCGGCTGAGAGAGAACGCAGCGTAATTGGTACCAGTGGGTAGTAGGGGCACCAGGAGCAGTAGTTAGCCACCTTTGTACGGCACTGTTTGATTAAAGCAGTTCATTTAGATAGAACCCCATGATCTCAAGATACGAGAAAATGTACAAAGAAATTAACTCCATGGCTAATGAATATTTGACTGGTTGATTGATTGCTGATTTATTACCTCCCATCAAATAGTACATCAAACCAGCAAGCTAAACCATGCACTCTGGTGCCGACAGAAGATGTGAATTTCAATGGAATATCAATTTCATATAAATCCTCTTCCTGCACATGGGAGTAAGAAAAGGCTGTAATGATTTGTCATATGTTTGCCAAAAAGTACCAAAAGCAGTAAGAAAAGGTTGTAATGATTTGTGATATGTTTGCCAAAAAGTATCAAAAGCAGTCTAGTTCGATTTAAAGAATAACAATGAAACCAAGAAAGAATTTTAAGATAACAGTAATAAATTAGAGGTGCTTGGCACATGTTCAGAAAATGACAGAATAAGAAAACAATCACAACATTCGAAAGCTACCAAACAGCTGACACATGTAAATCAGCAGCTATGCAGATAGTGGAGTACACATCAATGATTTTTGGGAGATAATAAGTTGCATCACAACTTATGAAGATAGTGAGAATAATCATTTTACGGGGAAAAGAAACCATACAATCTGAAACTACAAATTAAAGGTTTAAAATAATACCTTTGTTTTATTAAAATCTATCACGTGAGAAACCGCAGGGGCCACCAATAATCTCGGATCAAATGCATCTACCACAGGCTACATTAAATATTAAGATGGAGACTATCAGTTAAGGTGGATTAAGAAGAGATGCTCACAGAAGTAACCATAACAACAACTTAATGAAATATCAAGCAACCCAAAAGGCAATGTAATGCAATGAAAACACCGAGAGACATTCTAACCCTTGAATGACCGCTTATCAAGGCTTCTAAGAACTAGGAAAGCACTAGCAGAAGATAAGTCTCAATTCTTTTATTATTTGGGTGTATGTTTTACCTATTATTTGATTTGGGTACACATGCAAGATGAGAAAAACTTTCAAGTTTTTGGCTGCTGCTTGGACTCAAAGCATCAAATAACTGGATGGATACAACATTTCTATCCTTATTCTAGAGCATCCATTTTTTACAAGACTTCAATAAGGAACAGAAAAAACTGCCAGTTTGACCAGATGGAAAGATAAAAAGGATGAGGAGGATTATCTCAAGGTTGACTGAGCTTGTAAAGCCTAATAGACGTTCTGCCAAAAATAGACTTTCCGCCAAAGGAAAAACTATCACGGAAGTTGACAACAACATAGAGTTGTGAAAATATAATAGACCTGAGAAAAGTATCCCTGGAATGCAGATCCATATAAGGGTGTCAGATCAACCCCATAATAATTTTGTTGCTGCCAGAAGAGAGCCTGCAAAAGGGTTTAAATAACAAAAAGTTAATTACTGTGTAATGAAAACATGAGGCACAATACAAAATATAATTCGAGGCAACTGCATACCTTATTTGCAATTTCAACAAACAAATATTCATCGCTAAAAGGAGCCATATGAATCCTACAACAGCAATTATCTTTGAATCAAAATGATTGGTGGTTAAGTGCAGGGATATTCAAGATTCAAAAAATAATGACGGACAATTAGGGATATCAAGGGTGATATTTACCTTCCAACTGAAGGAAACATTTTTCCCTCTGGGACAAGAAATCGATCTCTGGCAATCACATAGGACTCCAACATTCTTTCGTTCACTAATAGGGTGCCTACAAGCCACATCCAAAAGTAAGTAAAGAAAAGTCAAATGGAGACTTGCCTAAAAACATATTTGCAATGCTACGCTGACTCCATTACAACTCTAAGGCACTCTTCTTTCTGGCCAACAAAATTCACCCTAACCAAATAGAACTTGGACCATAGCTCAGACTCAAACCCTACGAAAGTTAAACAACACACAAATTTCATTGTCCATTAGCATAACAAAAGCAATCATGATATATATACATACCCATTGGCTCGGAGATCAGAATATCTGCTTTCTCCGGCAGTTCAATTTCTTCAACTTTACCCTTGATCACCTACAATTTCATGACATAGTGCAGGAATAAAACAAGATAACAGACTAACAAGGTCAAAGACAGAAAATTTAACATTACGGGAAAAAAACTCACAGTTATTCGTTGTCCCAACGATGGATTTCCCGCAATAAGTTTGCTAGCATATTCAGCCATTTCAGATGCTTCCACGGCATAAACATGTTTTGCACCAGCCTAATTGGGCAGAAGAGAAGGAATACAAAATCAAACTGCAACTTTGCCCAAAAAAGAAAATAAAAGAAGGGCAACCACAGGCAAGCTGCAAACTAAACATAATTCTAGGTTTATAATCATAAGAAACTTCACTAGTAAAAAGACAAAGCAAACCTGAGCAGCAAATAAAGACAATATACCACTACCAGCACCAACGTCAATAACTACACGACCGGTAAAATCTGCACGATTCTCTATAACTGCAGCATGATAGGTTCCTGAAATAAAAATGACTTATATATCATCAGCAAATCTAAGTAACTCTGTTGTACATAATATAAATTACTTGTCTTGGTTGCTCTATAGCATACAAATTACTCGTATCAATACAATAGATTGTTAAAACGGTATGTGAAGTTTAATCAGGTCTAAAACAAATCCAAATTTAATCGTGTAAAGCATGACAAAGGGAAAAATTAAAAGGTCCATAACATAACCTGTCCTGACATAATCTTGTAACATATTTTGCTGATGAAGCAGTTGCCCATAATAATGGAAGTACATCTTAGCAGAAGATGGCTCTACTTTATCATCAAACTTGCTCTTTAAAGAACCTGACACATCTCCATTTGGTAAACGTGTTCCTGGAAAGCAAACCAAAAGAAAAGGGTGTGAGAACAGGTATACAGCAAAGCGCACCACTGCATCAAGAAGTAAAGAAAAAGAAATTTTACAATCACACATTGGCAGTTCTTTTCTAAAGGTAATACAGTACCCAGCCCTGTTCCTCCCCCTTTTTCTGAGGCAAACCTCAGGGATGCATATCTGCATTTGATTTCAAGCTTTAATCAGACTATAATTTTCTTAAAGAGAAGATTGGATTGGATAAACAATCCATTGACCGTTATCTAGCTGAAAAGAAATTTCTCCTCCTAACTACCTAGGGTCCAATTCCTTGACCACAATAGAAATAGATATAGAATATTAAGGAGACTTGACTTGTCAAAAGGAAAGTTTCCTTGACATTTTGTGTTGGTCAAAATGTTCTTTTTGAAACAGATAATTACGTGTAGTTAAGTTACAAGATATGAAGCATTATTTCTCCTATTTAATTCTTGATTTCATGCAACTTCACCTACATATGTTACACTAAAACCTGACTTAAACTTCACTCACAAAGGAATTTCAAAGAGGCTGGGACAGGAAATGTTAAAGCACTAAATTGTTAAGTGACTGCCAAGCACACACACAAAAAGTATGTAGAGAGATCATAACAATGATACACAAACAAATGAACTATGAGTGCTTGCGCAAATAAATGAGAGAAAAAGGGAAAAAAAGAAACATGCCAAATGGAATGTCCAGTGATCTAAGTTGATATGATATATCAATGACATTTTAAAACAAAATCATAAGCAGATGTCCAAAGGAGCACCTTGATAATTAACTTTAGTCTTCCATTGCTCAAATGCACAATGGAAGGCCCTGCTCTCTTCCTCATCTCTAAACTGGATACTGACTCCCCGTGAATATGATTTCTGGTTCAATAGTGATACTGTTAAAAAATGATGCAACATCTGGAACTACTGATAGGATCATACTATGCATAAAAAAACCAAACATGAAGCTATATATATATATATATATATATATATATATGTAGACACACACACACATACATGGCAGCATCATTATTTGCCACCTAAGATTTTCAGAGAGCAAAAACATAATATGTACCACCGTACCAGGGATACCAGGGGTCCTGGTGGAATTCAAATAAAAGCAAGATTATAAAATATGGAAAAGAAACATGGTGCCCATAATGTTTTCGAGAAAAAGGAACATAGAGAAAAAACAAAAGTGCACTTGCTTACCTCTTTATTGGTATCAGAAATGCAAACGGATTGAACAGGTCCTAACTTTAATAACTGGATAAGCAAGAAGCACCAAACAATAGTATTGTAATGTTAGATTCAGCGGTTTTCACAAATTCCACGCATAAAAACTACATTTTGGTTAACAAGAAACCTAAGAAAGAAAAGAATTCAACAATTTGTATATTGAAACAGAAAGACAAAAAAAAAAAAAAAGAAGCTAACATTCCAATTGCATTTCAGCTATGTGGAATCATTAACCAACATATTGCTAAAAATATGAACTTCTATTTCAACACTCTGCTTTCTCAGTCCAAACAAAGTAATTATATTACAAACAAGTAAATGTCATCAAATTAGATCGAATGTAAATTGGAAAAATAAACATGACAACAATAAAAGAAATGCAGTGCCGTCACCAGTGTTCGGTTGCCAGGAAAATGTAAAAGAAAGTTACGAAAAAGCTGAAGATTCTCTCCTTTCGCATTAACGAAACACAAAAAGAAATCTCTACAAAATCATACTTACGTGAGCAGTACAAAGATCGACATTATAACCACCAATGGCCTCAGATTCTTCGGAAAATCGAAGCTCCACGAGTCCGTTTCTGGCGCTGAAACGCGCAAAAACCGGCGAAGATTGCGTCAATGCAGAAGCCGAAGACGAAGAAAGCTCCGTCGCCGAAGCCAAAGCGAACTCTTGTTTGTGCTTTTGCTCCATTACTCTCAAAACCTCAGTTTCGAAAACTTTTTTTTCGCGAATAGTTTCAAAAATATTTTGCAGATGTGTATGTTAAAATGATTTAATTAATAAGTATTTATTTGCGCTTGTTCACTGTGAGTATCGGAGAGTAAGAATTAGGGTTTTAAGGGGAGAGAGCTAAATGCGTCAGAGTTGATATGAATAAATTTTGCCGTATTGGAGCCGCCAAAGGGGGAGCATAAAGACAAATGCTTTGTTGCTTTTATAGCTTTAATCAAATAGTATTAGATGCTACAGTTATGATAGGTGCTGGTTTCAGTGTATATCACTGAGAAGCCACTTTTGGTTTGAAAACAAATCTGGACCGCTGAATGGCTTGATCGATCGAATCACAAACTAAATGACGCGTAGATCTTATTGTTTTGGGGATTAATCTTGATGTGATGAGTTAAAAAGTTTTGGACAACAGGTATTTACAAATGGAATTTTATAGTTAGTGAAAAACTAAAAATACTATTGGTGATGAGATTTTGAAAATTTATTTTATATCATTTCACCATATGATGACATAGTGAGATTGTCACAAATAAATTTGTTTCTATAATAAAAATGTAAGTGGGAATATCCAATTACTTTTCGTCAAATATTTTGTTTTTTCTTTCATTGATTTGATTATTCACTTTTCAAAATTTAAGTGCGAGTAGATTGACAATGTGATGTGTTTATGAGAATCCATTAGAGTACTGGAGAAGTAAAAATAAAATGATGAGCTGTGAGAAAAAGTTTTAAGAAAAGAATAGGTTCTTCATCATTTTAAACTAAAGAACTTTATAATTAACTAATGAAGCGACGTAAAGTGCTTTTTCTTTTCTCTTTCATAGTTTCATTTACTTTTATACATTTTATCATCTAGTTCTAGGAACACGCAAGCAAAACTTCTGTTGGTTGTCAGAGACAAGAGATAGCATTTGTTTGAACTTGTGAGCTGTGCCAAGATGCTGATGGTGTGCAAAATTTGCCACACTCGCGAGTCACGAGTGTTAGAATATATGCAACAATCTTCCTCTTTTGCCTTTGGCATATGCTCATTAGGAGTTGTCGCGTGTTCATTTATCTGAAGTTTCAGTATCATTAAGAACACGGTGCAAGAGTTGTGCGCGGAGATTACAGGCAAGAGCGGTAAACATATGCAGAATAGAGACAGCTGGAATTGATCACTAGACATAATCGGCAATTCTGACAGCTGGTGGCAATGGTCTAATTGATCAATGATCATCTTGGCACTACCCATTTAAGTTGTTTTGAACACCTTGCGTTGTTGGCCAGAAGAAGAGCATTTTGGCCCACATTATTGTTGGAGCAGATTTGTGGGAAAAGTAAAGCATTTTCTTCACTTTAACTACATCAAAGTAATACTTTCCAGTACCCTTTGAACCTAATAAAGACAATAAAGATTTCCAACTGTCATCTTACTCTGTCCAAAGTTGAAATTTGTAGATTCCATTGCACCCGGAATCAAGTTTTTGGTCCATTTTTGGTTGGAAATGGACATTTACTAGGTATACCATACAGCTACCCACAGAAAGACAAGACTCTGCAAAGGAGGTTAGCTACTGGCTGGCATAATCTAATGGTTCAGGTGTTCAGATGGAAGTTAAAACGTGAAATGGTGCTTGAAAAACTTGATAGGAAGACAGCTTACAAATGCGCAGAGTTGATCACGTCATGCCTCAACATAAAGGATATACGATGATGTGCATGAGCAATTAATCATCAGAAATATCACATGCTCAGTGGCACTTGTGGAGGGCCAAAAATCCCAGTGAACTTGAATCATCTCATGTTGCCAAAATATCAAGTCATTATTACAAGCAGAACCAATTTCTACTCTGAGATTGAACATGCTAAACTTTACAACAAGGCAACAAGCTATGCACTGTTAGCAGCCACCGAACCTCCAATTTTCCAATCCCTAAAGTTATTCTCCTTGCTAAACCAGCATGTTTGAATAGGTAAGTTTCTCTAGTTCCTCAGACCATACAAAAAAACTTCTTGGTTTGTAATTATAACAGCATTATAACAAGATTAGTTATATTCATCTTAATTTTTCCTTTTATTGTGCCAAAGCAAAATGCAGCTACATTAATAGTATAATCACACTTGATAAGCTTGACCAATCCATGGTTCAAGGCATCAGATTATCAATCATTCTATGAATCATAGGCATTGCTACACTTTCAAATAGCAAACAGGAAAATGGATTTCTCAAATTTATAGCCAGCATCCCACTGATACAAAATAAAAACTTAATCGTTAGATTTGATAACATATCCTGTAACATCACACCTCAAAACATCCACGTAGAAACCAATACACATCAAGGCTCAGTTAAAACAAACAAGTGTATCTGTAAGAAAACACAAGTGAGGCTATAATTTCATTCAAAAATTAATATAATCTTAAAATGAGGTTACAATATCCAGTGCTAAGCTTCAGCAATGACATGAGAATTGACATGTATCATATCATAACTTCAAAAAAAGAACCAAAAGAAGAGAAAAAATGGGAAAAAGTACCAAGGGCATGATACATTACTATAATCAAGTTGAAGCTAATCAAACTCACAACCAACTATGAGGATGCAGCTACCTTAGCAGCTTTAAACGCTGGGTGAAGAATTCCAAGCTTATCCTTAACTTCAAGAGGAGTACTAGTCTCGTTTCTTATTCTCCTAACTTTCTTACTTGCAAGCGTCCTATGTTCAAATCCATACATATTCAAAACCTGATTGTCCCCGAAATTAAAGGCACGATCCATCTGCTTCAAGCATCTCTCCACCGGATAATCCCCAAACTTGCCACAAGGCTTGCACCCGACAAAGTGAGTAACCAATGGCCACCTATGATCACCAAGACCCGGATGGTAATTCTCAATCATTTCCTCATACCGATCAACCAAAATCCCCCAATACCCGTGCAAATAATAAGCACTCTCCAAATACACATTATCACCCCACTTATCCCTTTGAGTAATCAACAAATACACCATCGCAGATTGATCATCAGCTTCGAAAACTGGCCTCCCCTTAAGCTCTCTAGTTAAAATCTTCCCAGCATCGTCCCTAATCTTCCCTTTAGGGCCCATTGGTGCCCAAGCATCAAGAAGATCCAACGCCCATTGACAATTTCTCAACAAAAAGCTCCCAGTATTCAATCCAATCCAATTCTTTTCATCATAAACCATCTCTTTCCACCCGTGCATTACCAAATTATGATCCTTGTACCTCTCCCAAGGCACCTCAAATGCCATATCCGTAAACATGGCATCCGAATCCATCCACCACAAGAACTCAACCTCAGGATGTGACAAAAGCAATTTCCTTATCAATGGCAGCTTCGCCCAAAAGCCGGCCATTTCAGCATCTAAAAGCGCCATGTTGTAAAATATCTCAATGCCGTGAATCCTACAGTAATCGATCTTGTTCTTTATGGACTTTAACAAGTAATGATCACCGACCGGGTTCTCGCACGGTTTAGGTGACGAACCGGTCACGAGGAGAACGCGCGGCTTGTTTGGACGGAGAAAGTTTGGTAATTTCGGGTTCTTTTTGAGCCACTCGGATCGCTGTTCGTCCCAGTCCGATATTTTGGGACCGAGCGAATACGGCTTGTTTGGATCACGCTTCTCGTCTTCGCCTTCGTCAACAAACAACTTATTCATATCGAACTTTTCGTAATTGTTAGGGTCTTCGGTTGTGGCGGCGTCGGTGGTTTGGACTTCTTCGAGGACGCGGCGGGGCTCCACGCGCTTGCGGTGCGCGTAGAAGTGTTGGCGGATGTCGTTGATGTCTTGCTCGGGAGTACCGAATTTACCGGCCCCGATTGTGCCACGCAGGACGATGACGGTCATGAAGAGGCAGAGGAGTGTGATTTTGCCGTGGCGAATGGCTCTTTGGATCTGCCGGACTCCCTGAGTCCCCACGCACCGTTCCAGCATCTTGACTCGGCCGAGTCGACTCGGTTCAGTGAAAATTCCAAAACAAAGCTCTGAAGCTTCAGGATTTTAAAAGAATGATTGAGACAGAGAGCGCTCTAAGGATCTGAGGATAAAAAAAGTAATAATTATTGAAAAGGTGGAATGCAGGGGTATCAATGTAAATAGTGACTGCAATTAGGGGCAATGAAATTCAGGAAAAGTCGGTGGAGGGAAGCGATCGACGAAGAAATGAAGATTCAGAGTGATGAAATTTAAAAAAAAAAAAACAAAATTTGAAAAAGGAAACGAAATAATTTTGTATCTGTTCCGACAATGTTGTATTTTTGGAATTTTAGAAAAAAAATATATATTTGTGGGGCGCTTTTCGTAGTCAGTCACGTTGATGGATTTTATTGAGTACGTACGTCACCATTGGTGATTTGCCTTTATATAAAGGATCACGAGGCGATGGTCGTTTTAGACTTGGTTGGATCTGGTCCGGCGATTTTAGGCTTCTAGCTAATTTTTACAATATGTACAGAAATTGCATCTAAGTTTTAGTTTAAAAATTAACGAATTTGTTAATTATACAGTAAGAAAGTGTGATTATTAATTAATTATATGATCTTGAAAGGTTTTGTGCGGATTAATTTGTACTAATAAAAGTTTCTTTTTTTTTTTTTTCTGTTTTTCGTTTTAAGCCTAAAGGTTTGTATTTTTTGGTCACCACTCACCAAAAGCATTACGATTGTTGCAACATTTTTCCAATAATGGTGTATTACCGTTAATAGCCGCGAATGATAATATGTTATGCATAAATTTGGCAGTCAACCGATCTTTAATCTTATTATGGGATCTCTCTTTTGATGCAAAAAATGTGATGGAAATCAGAATAAATGAAAAGCAAATAATGCAACAAGATTTCTTCTAAAAATATATATATAATACTATAATTCGACGTAATAGGCAACGCTTTGGACTTTCAATAACAATCAAAAATCAAAATAAGGCATACGACATATTAAATTGCGTTCATTTTGGCATTTTAACTATGATAAAGTACGAGACTCTTACCTCCACAGTCCTCCCTTGAATTTATCGGAAGGATACGACACTTGCCCTGATTGAATTACTTAATATTGTAATTAAGCCATTATATTAATTACTCACTAATATGCTGCGTATATCAACTTCAAAAAGTATGTATTATATCTATCGTAGTTCGTAAGATGTAAATGTATTAATATTATGATCAGAAATGTGCCGTAAAAACTAATTACGTAGTTTGATCGCGAAGACAGATTAAGTCCTTTGGATTAATTAACAAGTAAATGTATAAATCGAAGACATAATCAAAGCTAAATGGGAGCAAATTAATGAAGAAGACGAACGATTACGATCGATGCACAAATTTAGCGGCTAGCGCGGAGTGTGAGTGAGAGACAGTGAGCACCAGCTCATACATAACGTGTTGTTGTGAGAATTGCGTAAAATCTTGCATTTGATTTGAATCACACGTTCGCAAGTTGTCAATTGTTTTTTTTCTTCGTGATGTTAACAAATTAACCAATTTTTAAGGGTGGGCCAAATAATTAACGTTTTCCTCAACACGACTAGTGTCTACGTGTGTGTGTGTATATATATATATATATATATAAAGAGTTTTGTGTTGACCACTTGACCGTATATATTAGCCACATGTGGCGTGCTCACATTGCAAGTTTAATTAGATTGGACGGTGCTTAATTAATTAATTCACTAATCAACGGGATCCTTCATTCTTTTTAATGCTTCAACGTCCGCAGTCGCTATCTAATCCCCGATTAATTTATCAAGAAATATGAGTTTTGTTTGTTAATTGACAGCCCCAAGCATGTTCAAGAATCAATCACGACGGCGACGTATCTTACTCGTTTTCTCTTCTAATCACACAAAACAAATAATAAAACAAGAAACCTCATCGTTGGGGGTTGAGGTGCTGTAACTTAGTTACTGTAGAAAAAAACTTAATTATAAAATAAAAGTTAATAGTATGTAGCATATATAATTTTTAAATAATAATTCTGATAAAATTATTAAAAATATAATATATTTTTTATTATATAAATAAAAAATATTATCAACATAATTTTTAAATTACAGCAGATACAATTTATTGAATATTTTAATACTGTAATTTTTAAATTATAACTGCCCAACCTCAATTCCAAACCAACTCTTATTCTCTTAAATTTTGGAATAACTAACGTTATAACTCACTCGCCCACTCAAGGTGCTGGTATATTTGGGATTTTAGTTCGGCAAGATCAAAGTATGGAAGCGAATATGAAAGGCCCGTCACAGATGTGTGTACAGATGTCAACTTCTTCAACTCCCTTTTTGAGCCTGGGGGAAAGTTTCGCATCTGAATCACTAAGTGTTACAAAGTCACGGCACGTGTATTGTTCCTTATCATCCTCATCGTATATTGTCACACGCTATTAATTAATTATCTGGTTAATTAATATTTAAACTCCAGTTCTAATACCATTCGGAACTGTATTAACTAGCTCATTGTCTTTGAACAACATAGAAAATTATGGAACTAGTAATCACGATAGACAAAAAAAAAAGAGTAATTCGATATTCCAATGCATTATTAATCAATTACCATGTCCAATAAAATAAGATTACCTTGATGAAATGTTCCATTTCTCAACCAAATCCCTTGCCCGAATATTCTCCTAAATTAACGAAAAAATGAAACACGAATAATTCTTACTTCAATACAAATGTACAAAATAACAATTTATTTATTAACAATGTGAGTTATATATAGAAGTTGATATCTCAAGCCTTCAAATTAACTCCTAAAGATCCCTTCTTAATCAATCACTAAACTAATTAATCTCCACGTTCAAAGATAAATAAGCTTATAATTAACCATGGTAAGAAACCCCATCCAAGCCAAACAAGGCTTAACAAGATCCTTAGCAAAAGGGTTAACTTTCTCAAAGCTTTTGTAACAAGCAACAAGAGTACCAAAATGGACAACACAAAAAACCAAACCAAGCCATGCAGCGCCAATGACAAGCACAAGGGGGTCCCAAACAACGCTCAAGGAAACTTGAACAACGTAAAGAGGCAACGAATCGGAGCGTGCATGGAAGCCACCATCAGCCCACACTAGCCATGCGGCTAGGCTCATGAAAAATGACGAGCTCAATGTGGCTAAGTGAATCAGCCATAAGGGTGGGAACCAAAATGGCTTGGGTAAGGCTCGGTAATATTTGCCCGAACCGAAGAAGCAGATTATGGCAAGGGTTATAGATAGAGGGACTGAGATGGAGAAAGCTAAAGATCTAAAGGCGCGTTTGGCGCTTATCATTTTGGTTTCTGGTTTACGGTTGGTGGTGGGGGAATTTGTTTTGTAAAGGGGATGAAGAGCTTGAGAAGCCATTTGAGAAATCAGAATTTGAAATGATAATTGTGTGGAAATGGTATTGAATCGAAGGAGAATTTGTGAAGAAAAATGAAGGAGAAATGAATGCTATGGAGTAATTGTAGGATTCTTTTTTTCAAATTTTATTGACGTGAAATTAATTACAATTTCACTTTTGTTTATATATATATATATATATATATATATATAGTATATAATACAGCTATAATATTATTGTATATACCATAAATTTATAAATTAATTGTACAAACTGATGTGGCATTAATTCATTGGTTGAAAAAAAAATATAAAATAATGAAATCACGTAGACTAAGTGATATTTAATCCAACCAATTAAATCATGTCACATCAGTTTTTACGAGGAATTGTTGGTCTAATTTTTTAAGGAGTAAGAACTATGTTACATTTATATGGTTAGGAATATATAATTTGTATTATCTTAAGTGATGTGACATTATCAATTTAAGGGTTACACGTGTCAATTTCAAATTTATTTTTTTTAATTGGGTTTTTATGCATATCTCGAAATATTACTAAACGTTATTTTTTAAGTGAGGATAGATATATCATCCGAATAATAATGGGGTAAACATGTTCTAGAAATACAAAATAATCTAAAAAATTTGAATTGGTGATTCAAAAATTTTAGCGAAAAATCAAAACCAAATCGAAAAAGTTTTCCTTCAACTCTCAGTTCAAACCTGAAAAATCAAAACCAAAACAAAAACAAAACCTTCTTCTTCCTTTGCATTTGCATTTCCCCCATTTGCCCATCTTCAATCTCCAAACTATAATCAGTTAATTACAGCGGGAGTGAGGGGTAATATAGTAGTTTACCTTTCACCAACTTGACTACTCTCCAAAATCCTCCGCCTTGTACTAGTGAAGTCTCGAACTCAAAGCTTCGTCGAGCAAGAAACCGTTTCTTTTCTTTTTCATTTTTCCAAGAGAACCGAGAAAATGGTAAATTCAAAATATTACGGATCTCTATTACGTTTTATTTTCAATTTTAAATATGTATGTCATCGCATTTCATTTTATTTTATAAAGGTTTTGAGTTTTTTGTTATTTTATTTTACAGTAAATCATTGAATTTTCAAATCGATGTTGATCAGAGATGATAAGCATTCTACTGCTTTGAAATTTTGAATTATAATTTGGGCACATTCAGATGTTTAGTCTCGGCTTTTTGATTGTTTGATTTTCTGTTCGGTGGCTGAGAAAATGGGGGAACAGAAACGGAAAATCCTAACATTGGATTTTGGAACCACAGTACGTGAAATTTAATTAAGGCTTCCCCTCATATTTTATAACTTAAAATGGTTACCCTGAAGATTCATTTGAAAGAGAGTATTAATTTTTATTATATCGTCAAGTGGATCAAAGGATAATTACTGTAGTTGTTACTTTGCTGGAAGATATCTGGCGTTGATGGGACGATTTCATTTTTTTTTTTTTTTGGTTTAGACAAGGTTAAACTCTTGCGATGGATTTATTTGGATCAAATCTTCTTTTGTTGAATGAAATGGTTCATTAGCCTTTTTGGAGTATAATTTTGTGAAGGGAGAAGCATACCAATAATGTGGAACATGGGAATGTTGGTGGTTGTGAATGTTTATGTTCTTACTTGCCACTGGTTTTAACCAAGCGATGGTCTGAATGTAGAAGGCTGACTTTCTCTTTTCCCTAATTTAAATTCTTGGGAGAAAAAAAAAATCAATGTAGATATCCCAACAACCATTCCATGGTAATCCCAATAAATCTCCTATTTGAGACTTATTTATGACTGCATCCACGCAAGATCTATAATTTAGATTTTAGGAGTTGCCATTCCCAGATAACTTCCTGTAGATTACTCCCTTTTTTAATTTGGTTTTGGAAGATCTTACTCGTAGAGGCTTATCTGGAGGTGTATATGGTGTTAGGAATGTATCTGGTGATTACCTAACAAATCAAAGGAAATATTTATGTATATCTAATGCACCAGGATCTCTTAAGTTGATATCTCGAGCTTCAAATTACATCCTTAATTGCTGATATCTGAGTAGATATTGTAAAGTTTTTCTGCTAGGTGAAGTCTCTGTGCTTCTGTATCTGTGACCTGCAATCCATGTTGTTGCAGGGATGGGGTTTTTCACAATGGGTAAAGGGTAGTTTGTAGTTGCCTACCCGTCAGCACTAACATTGTGTGAACTGGATGTCTAAAATCAGTCTCTTAAGATACTGTTGGTTGTATTGATCCGCTTGAGAATATCTCTAATTTTAATGTGGTCACTGGGCTTGTGTTTTGTAAAATTGGTATATACTGATGTATTTACATGACTTCCTTTTCATTTCACAGGATAGTCATGATTCAGAAGATCCAAAACAGAACACTGCTGATATCACAGCTTTTGTGAGTTGCACCTTTTTCCCTTCCTTCCGAAATGCCGGCTAACAATCTATTTCATTTCAAATATATACAGGGTACTGCATTAGGTTGTAGTTAAGAGTGGATGAGTTAATTTACTTAAAATCCTCTCATTTTATGGAAATGATTGTGCTCGGATCTGTTGCGTAATCCTTCTAACTGCTTTTTGTGCAGGTCCAAAATCTTCTTCAGCAAATGGTAAGCTTTTATGTTCCTTCTGTTTTTGGAATTGGGATACTTTATCCATAGCAAGCTTTTTTTAATAAGTTTGTTGTATCATTTGCAGCAATCCAGGTTCCAAACAATGTCAGAGTCCATCATTACAAAGAATATCCTTCTCTTGTTTCACATTTTAGCATATCACTCTCTCTACACCATATCTTAGGATAATGAAATCATTTTATCAGTTCATAGCACTTGAAACATGTCCATTGGTATTCTGTGGCATCTTGCTTGAAATTTGATCTCTTGTAATATTAGTTCAGTATATCTTGAAATGACCTTAGTAATATAGTTGAAATGGTCCTCTTTCCCTTCTATTTTTTGGTTAGGAATTTTGTTCAAGCTGGATTTGTAAATTTACCCTTCAGTTACTGTGCTAATTTCTTTTTCTAATCATTGTTTGTTTAATTAATCTTTCTTTTGTGCCAAAGTAGTTCCACAAGATGCTATTTGAACATAGTGGGTAGATTTTGATTCTATGGGCTGTATCTGTGGCTGCATAGTGCAACACGCTTTAAATGTTTCCTCTCATCCTAAACTGAGAGACAAATGAAGTGAATTATTGGTTTCCTTGACTATAAGCACTTGATGAGATGGGCAGCAGGATAGATGAGTTGGAGCAGAGCATCAATGATCTCAGATCCGAGATGGGCATAGAGGGCTCAGCCTCTCCGTCGCTCCCCTCCAAATCAAATGACGAACCCAACCAAGGCAGCCAATGATTCAGCTTAAAGATTTTGTGACAGCGCATCATGTCAGTTTTATACTACTAAGTTCAAAGATTTGGAGTTAAGCTGATATTTCAACTCTGAAAGCAGATGAGTATCCCAAAGATTTTTAATTAAGTGTGCATTTGATTCTAATTTCTCTGTTAAAATACAAATTTCTCTCCCTCCCTCTTGACTGCCGAATTGGCCAGTCCGTGTTAGTTCATTAAAAATTTAGAGTTTGGAATGCCGGTCTGGTTGTGTTTGATTCGTATCCCACGTGGATTACACCTGGGAAGGTAATATTTATAATTCCATATTATTTATTCATATTATTAATAGCCTCATCATGCTCAGGCAACTTGATTAAGCTATTTAATTAATTCGGCAAGCATTACTTTAATTCTCAAAAGAAAAACAAAGAGAGAAAAGAAAAGAGAAAATCGAAGGAATTAATTGTAGGCCCTCCATTTGGTGGTGGTGGTGGTCCTTTGGAGGTTCCTAAATTTAAATATGTTAATGCGACAAAGACATATGAGGTGTATTTTGAGTAACTTTTGAAAAAAAATTAAAAAGATAAGATGCCATTATCATGATTTGGAAGCCCATTCACTGAATTTGAATTTTGAGCCTATTTAGGACAGTTGCTAAGTGCTCATGCCTTTCACTTTCTTTCTTCCATAGCCAGAACAACATCCCACACACAAAATTACAGTTGCAGAAAGGAAATGCAGGGGCCCTCTCTAGTCCGAGGGTGGGCATAATTTTCTGAATCGATCAACTTCAATTCGGATCGATTTAATATGATTAACTATTAACATATTTTATTTTTTTTTAAAAGAAAAGCTATTTATTATAAAAATTGAATTAGATTGTTAAAAATCATCTTCGAATTGTGTTACTAAAAAGCAAGCTATAAACGCGTGGCAATAGCTGTAGCTGTTCATTCAAGAATCAAAGACTGAACTAGCCGATTAGCCGTTTCAAACAATAATTATTGAATTTTTTAAGATACAGCCGCGGTAAGTTACGGCCGCAACAAAAGTGAGTAAACAGTAACTATTTAAAAAAAAAATTTAAGTGGGCCCTTAATTTCATCAAACGACATTGCTTGTCTGAAATCTAACAAGAGGATTCAATGATTAACGTCAAATCTCCTAACCACCGGTTCACAATAAGATCAATCAAGCCAAAGAAACTTCAAGAGCCCAAAAAAACAAATGAAAATTTCTTCGGAATTTTGCAAGAACACGAAGAAATTAAACTAATTTTTAAAAAATAAAAACATTTCACAACCATTAGACAATGTTGATTTGATGATAATAAATAATAATATCATGTGATAACAAAATGCAAACCAATATAGTTACATCAAATTACTTTATTCCCATAACCACCCAATGCCAATCTTCCCTTCTTTATACGTAATTATATGAAAACAAAGCTACAAATAATAATTTTGAAAACAAACTGAAAATATTAAAATTGAAAAATAAAATAATAAATTACAAAGATAATTCAACGCCTGCAACGGGTAATAGCACTGCATCCGCGAGAGTAAGGATTGGCCTGAGCGCCAGCTCTGCAATTGTAATACGACGCGCCGCGCCGCGAGCATGGCACACTGTTCCTCCGCAGGGCACCGTAGCTGATATACCTCCTCGTTGCTAAAATGCGCCGGTTGATCTCACTGTCCATCGCGAACTCCAAATCCAACTCCTGGTCGTCGACGCCCTCCACGGACATACAATCGGCGATCGAACCGCGGCACTCCGATTTCACCGGAATGAAGCTCAGCTGGTGGCCGACACCATCGAAATCAATGGCTGAAGATGACGAGGACGCCACGTGGACGGCGAGGATTACCGCTGCTAGCCAGAGTAAGAAAGCGCTGAAGTTTGAGGCTCTCATCTTTGGGATATTGGGAAAAAGTTTTACACCCTCAAAAAATGGGCAAAGTCTAGGTTTTAAGTGATTGGGATTTAAATAATGCCACTTGTTTTAAGATATATTTACGATATTGCCACTTGACTTTAATGTGACTTTTTAACTTTGCTTGTAATTTAAGAATGTCAATTTCTTTACGGACACAGGCACTAATTACTCTTTTGACTCGACGACGGTAATCTTCTTTTCTTTTTTTTTTTTTCCGTTAAATATCTATTGCGACAATTTACATAATTTTTTATTGCAGTGCAAATTCGGATTTATGAGCTCATTTTGAGTCATTCATTCGGCTAACACGTCATCACAAAAAAAAAAGGGAGTAAAATTTAAAAGAAAAAATGATTATTTAAAAGGGCGTGTTAATAAATAAAGTGATGCCAGTTAGTGGACAACTATTGTGACAAGTGAACTTAAATTTCTCTAACAAAATCATGTGAAAGCAATAACTTTCTTATTGGTGTATTGAAAGCTGCCGAAATCAAATTGGGGGTCAAATTTGTTGTGTATGCCAGTCGTGTTAGTCATCAATTGTCGACGCCCGATTGCTATAATTTTGGCGCGTTATATGCCACCATAGAAAAGCTTTTTACACCACGGAAAAGAACTAAAAATTTGTATTAAATTTTTTTCCTTTTTTTAATTTTGTCTGGGGTCGTTTAAATGAGGCCCGCATGATTTTCCTAGTGGACACAAATAACGGGCTTCAGCTTCACGAATAACAACTGTAAGCCCGTGTTGGCTCAGCCCAAGCTGATTAACATTTTAGCAGACTGTATAACAATTTTAATTTGGTGGGTTCAGCATTAGGGTCTCTGCTATTAGGGTTTTTGAGGTTTTAAAGACTAAATTCCTCTGTGCAGACCACGAAGTGCCATTTTTTTTCCCCCCTTTTCTTAATGTTACTTGTTTAGAGTTTTTTTTTTTGTATGTGTGATAATGTTTGCCAATACTTTAGTGAGGAGATTTCATTTTTGTTTGACTTTAAACACAGAAGAAAAGGGTGATTTGGGCTTGTTTAATTAAATTAGGCTTAAAGATGCAAACGTTAATACAGCTGACGAGATGTAGAAGCGTGAACATGGATCTTTACATTCCCAGTAGTAGATTAAGACAAGACAAGAGGATCGTTTCTTTGTTTGTTCGAGTGGATTGATTTTGCCAGACAAGGGTTCTGAGTTTACATTTCCATAACAAACAGTTACAAACAAACAATATTGGAGCTAGTTTTGCATCCATGTTACCTTTGAAAATGAAGTTTCCTGTTTATTAGTATAACGAAGCTGTGATTATAATAGTTCTTAAATACATATCATTTCGTGTCAATGTATTCGAGGCATATTTGGCAGCAGTTGCCGCGAGATACAGCTTATTAGAAGCGCACGATTTGTCAAATAGGTAATTTTGAAATCACTACCCGCACAGATTCCACTCGTAAACTAGGAGAAGTTAATTGATTACATATAATCTCAAAACGGTGTCGTTTATCTGAGATTCACCGACATTACCAAATTACCATTTGGCGACAATTGCAGATGACGCCGTTAGTTAACCCAGAAGTTACTTCTTTAACGCCTGTCTGCAGTATCGGTTAATTCGTTCATTTCACGACTTGGGTGTCGCGTTTTTCAAAATTGACAATCAGAGCGCCAACTTTAATTTTTCTTCCAATTTATTCCAAGATTTGAACACAGCACGGCAAGACACGAGGCGTCGAAACACACTTCTGAGAAAAAGGCCTGCAGCTTGAAGCCATGAACACGGAAGCGATTCCGACAAAGCTCGATTACTACGACAACATGTTAAAACTCCAGTCGATTTCCAAACTCGTTTCGTATTTCAAGGGTGATGACGGTAGACGAGCATTGATATTAGAGTCAACGATATTTCATCCACAAGGCGGCGGTCAACCCTCCGACACTGGCTTTATCATCGTTGCTGATTCTGATTTCAAGTTCATTGTGCAAGACGTTCGATCAAAAAATGGGATTGTAAGATGCTAATAATGCTACGAGTCAAAATATTATCTTTTTTTTGGGAATTATTAATAATATCGGAGTTATTTTTAATATTTTTTCCTAATTTTGTTGTCTTAATTTATTTTGAAGGTGCTCCATTATGGGGTTGTTGAGAATTCTGGCGCCGAATTTGAAATGGAGTTAGAGAAAGGGAAAGAAGTTCGTTTATGGGTTGATGAGTCGAGGCGAAAGCTGAATTCGAGGTATGGAATTATTTGAAGCAATTAATTTTAATATTTAAGATTCCCTAGAGCTAATTAACTGGAATAATATATATTGCTTTAGGCTATGTATTACTGTAGTTGTGTCTGCTACGAATTTAATGGACATAATTTTTTGTTAAATTAATTAGTGCTAGTTGATCTGTGAGTGAATTTTTTATTCAAGGAAAAATTTTAACTTTTTGCAATGCATTTTTGGCTCAGTTGTTGGCTTGTTTTCAAATTTATTCTCTGGGATAAATAAATTATTTATTTTTTCTTCCTAATTCGGTAAATTTTTATTTACTTGCTTGTGCAGGCTGCACTCGGCTGGGCATTTGCTGGATCTATGCATGCAAAAGGTTGGATTAGGACATTTAGAGCCAGGGAAAGGCTACCATTTCCCCGATGGGTATGTAAACTTCGTCGTTGATAGTTTATGATGGGTGGGACTATTAATAATTGATTAGACATTTTTGGTTGTTGCTTCATATGGGCAGAACTACCATTTCTGTTCTGAATCTGTCGACCGTTATGTTATCTAGATGAATCTATTTTCTTATGCAAATTGTTTTCTTGGAATTGCTAATTATGAGGTTATCTTTCTTACCAGGCCCTATGTTGAGTACAAAGGCTCTGTTCCACAAAATGAGTTACAAAGCAAGACAGAAGAACTAGAGCTAGAAGCTAATGCATTAATCTCTAAAGGAGGGAAAGTAAGCTTCCCTTTGTTTTTCTTTGTATAGGTGTACTTCGATGTCCTCTCTGATCATTTCGTTCTGAAATGCCTCCTCTCTATTCGTTTCAGGTTGTGGTTGCTGTATTACCATACGAAGAAGCTTCTGTGCTTTGTGGTGGCTGCCTTCCTGATTACATTCAGCAGGTTAGAATCTGCAAAGGTTTCTATTTCTTTAAATGATGTTGGATGGTTGGATCAGCACCCACTTAATGTCATTTTGGGGTATCACAAACAGTTTTTAGCATCTTCTGCTATTCTGACTCTGGAAAGAATGTGGGCCAGATTAGATTCTATTTTACATATGAAAGTAATTTCTTTCTTTATATTATTGTATATCTCTTGAGTGTCACTAGTGCTGTTGCCTACATAATGGTTATGCATTTCCTGGGACAACTGCTGGGCTCCATTAATGCATAAATTGGAATATCTAATCTGACTACCATGCACTTATAGATAGACATTTACAAGAACCTGAGCATGATAGCCTTGGTATTAATTTACAAAATGTTAATGGAATTTATTGGAGATCAATGGATAGAGAGCGTGCTTGTATTGCATGTGGATGTCTGTATAGGTCATCAACAGTGATTAGATTTGATAAGTTGGAGAGAAACTGCATCATCTCGTTCAAATTCATACAGTAGGTTGGTCTCCTTTACATGTTATGCATTTGTTTCAGATCTAGAACTAATATATATATATATATATTTTTTTTTTTTTTTTCTTTTTTTCAGTTTTTGTTTTCCCCCTAGAAAACAACTTACAATGTATTTGTGATATATTGCAGGGTAGCACTCCTCGAATTGTGAAATTAGGAGATAATCCCGGTTGTCCTTGTGGTGGTACTCATGTTTCTGATATTTCTGAAATCATAAGCATGAAGGTGCAGTAACATTTTTCATATCTAATATTTAGATATAGTAAAACTCTTGCTGTGGCAACATTTAAAATTGGGGTGGATGTATGGTCCTCAGCCTTCTGAAACATGTTCTGATTATTGTCCAGGTTTCTCAGATCCGAACAAAGAAGGGAACAACGAAAGTTTTCTATTCAGTTGGATCATAATGCTATAATTTCTCCTTTCAATTTCACTGAGATAGCAGTACCCCACTTTTGGAGAAGAAAACTGTTGTAAGAAACCGTGTGCTCAGGTCTTTAGTAGCTGGCATGCATGAAGTCTTTTGGAATCAGTTAAATTGATATACTACATAGATACTAGGAAATTTGTTATGTTTGTGGTTCTGTACTAACTCTTCTGCTGATTGTCTTAGCCACCAATCGCTTTACATGTTTAGCACCCCATAACCCCATATCTATACATATATTTTTTCATGCATTGGTTTACATGTGCTTCTTATGTGTTAACTCAATTAAGCTGATATTTTACCTTCGCAATTTTAGGTTGGTTGCTGGTAGATCCCTGAACCGAGATAATGACCGCATGCTCCGAACTCAAATTATCTCCGGAGTGTGGTTCTTTAATGTCTATCCTTAAATTCCATTTGAGTACTGCCTTAAAACTGTTTATTTACCATTAAAGACTAAAGTTAGCCCCTGCCCCTCTCCTATTGCTAATTCTTCCCATTCAGAGCTTCAGTTATTTAGCTGAGTTCCGTACAGGCCGCGGCTTGCCGTGTAACCAGAGCTATGATCCATAATCACCAACGGCATGATGATCAAGGCATCCATAATACACGGGCAGTTGAATGGTAGATAAAACGTACGTTAATCACAAATCACCAAACCCCATCTTTATGTACGGTTTCAAAAAAGTCACTGAAATGGTCATTTATCTGCTGTAGATATTTCCAATTGCCCCAAGTCTGATATTTCATTGGAAGAGCTGGGGCCAAGAGGGTCCGATTGCTCAACACTAGCTGCACTCAAAATGCTTGCTTTGACGTACCAGGATTAAACTACTAATGTGGTCCACATTTCAACAACATGCAAGATTTATTTCAGGCTCTAATGGTTCGAAGTGTCCTCATCTCCCACTATCTTGTCCCCATCATATCTTAAGCTTTTCTCAAATTGATGGCTGGAAATGTTGCATCGAAAGGGCATTATTATTGCCTCCATTCTCAGTATCTCGTCCCAAGCTTTTCCCCATATTTTTAAGAGAAAATGACATTCGTATTCCAAAATTTCACCTAATGATGCATAGGTTGGGACGCGCCAAAGAAATAATAATAATAATAATAATAATAATAACAAGAAGTCAAAATTCCAACTTTCAACAATCCATAGTTCCGATTTTGCCTTTGTTTGGAGTTGGAGAAATTGAAAACTTTCATATATGGAAATTTAATTTGAAGACCAAACAAATCCCAATTTTCAACAAATAATTTTATGGAATTTTATTTGAAGACGCAAACAGCCTATAAATCATTAAGGAAAGATTAAAGAAGCATCCTATCTGAATCTGACTCGTAACAATTTCCTAATTAATGCGTTGCCTAATTGCCATTGACTATATAATGTTGCTTCTTTCTCCAAGTAAGAAAACAAATAAATGAACCTAATAGTAGTAAATGGTAGATTGAAAATGAATAGAGACAAGCTATATACAAACTTTGATTTTGATTTTATTTATTATACAAAAATATCTAGATTTAATTAACTTGTAGTTACAGTTGGTAAATCTCCATTAAAATTCTAAATATCGCAACAAACCTTATCTAGAATTAGTAGTAGACAAAGTCTTCTTCTTTTCTCTCTCTCCCTCTTTTTGGAAGCTTAAATTCTTTCTTTCTATCCGATAAAATACGAGAGATTTTGTTCTATTTGGAGTAATAACATCCAGCTCTCTTAACTATGACAAAATCACAATTAAGGATAATAGTTTTAATTATTTTCTTACAGATCCACACCGTTGGATTCAGTTAGAAAATGTTAACAACATTAATATGATTTGGTTGAGCTCCCAAAATTTAAAAAAAAATAATGATTTGAATGTTATATCCTGAAATCAGCTTATCTAGGAGCTTATTTGTTTCAATTTTTTTTAAATAATGCAACAGTTAAATAATTTATTTTATTCGTAAAATCTTAATTAAATTCATCTATATTAACATTGGTGTTCATGAGAAAAATATAAAATTATATTTATATATGATTAAACTAAAAATTTTAAACTATATGCATCCATTAGATGATCCAAACATAATAATTGGAACAAAAAAGATATTAAAAAATTATTTGAAAAGTCTAATATTATTCCTTAAACTAAAATTAATTATGCCGGAAGGACGCAAAGTCATAGCACTTTAGAAATAGACATCTAAATCCTCTTTTATTAATAAATTTTTATCTTATTATTAAAGGGAGATAAAGATATTACAGTACATTAGTCTCAGTAAACATCACGGGGGAATTATTCACTTACCTTCATCCAAATAGCCAGCGTATTCACATGGAGGATCAAAATGTGTACTTAGAAAATAATAGAGCCTAACTATCTATAAGGGTAAACATTAGGGGAGTGAGTCTATTTTTTCAGAAAACGAATATTAGAAGGGGTGGTATGGTGATAGCAGAGAATAAAAGTGAGTAATAAAGACAAAATCCTACACAAGTGCACGAAGTAGAAGTCGATCAGTCGACGTGTGCTTTGTTTTTCAAAGAGTTCAAGTGGAACTCAATAAACGGCAATACCGGTAATAGTGAATCTAACAACGAAATAGAAAGGGAACGGCCAAAAACGAGAGCCGAGCCAAAATTTATCAGAAAAAAAAGAAAAAAGAAGAATTAAAACATCCTCTCTAAATTTAGCAAACGACTCTTGGCAACCATCCATTCATCTCTCCCTTTAAATCATTCCCTTTAACGTACAGCTTCTTTGATATAGATTCTCCACTCAATCTTCTGCTTCTTCTTTGCTTTTCATTCCTTGTTTGCCCATCACTGCTTTTTTGTTGTGTTTTTGCTTTGTTTAAAGTCGTCTCACCTTCACTCCGCACTTGCGCGTTTATATGCTCACATTTCTGTGGGTTTATTGTCTTTGTTTGATCCGAGCTACCGAGTGGCCTTGTTCTGGATTTAAAGCATTCAAAGGTCAGTCGGGTTTTTATTTTCAACTCCGTTTGTTTGTTTTTTCTGTTCTGTTTTTTATGTGTATATATATGGGGTTGCTGGGTATGTCGTTTCATTTCGTATCCGTTTGATTGATTTGTTTATTATTGTGGGTTAGCTTAATTTATACTCGTTCAAAATATGTATATGTCTGTGTCTCTCTGACCGGACAATTCTCTTATCTTATGTCCAACCTACGCGTGAGTTCCTATTTACATTCTCTTACATAATAATATTCACTGCTCTGTTAAAGAGAAATTTGGTCTGATAGAGAAGGTATCACTTCTGTGTTCGTTATGGAAAACATGTGCTAGCAATCAAATTCTGATGAACCATATGATCATTGAAATTTGAATGTCACAAGGAACAGTTTGTGGTATTGCCGTAATATGAACAAGACTCAATTTACGTCCTTCTATTTTGCTTGGAATCTATATATATATATATATATATTCAAATATCTTAACTCTAAACAAGGCTTGTTAAAGGATCTGATTTCCGTAGGAGTCAAGACTGTTGTGATTGCTAAAGCTTTCATCAGTCTTTTTTATATTTTCTTCATGTAAGCTTCATATTCTTAGACTATTCTTTTGTATGATTTCAGTGTATATTGTTTGTCATCCTTTATTCTAATTTCATTAAAAGATTCACTCAGGTCTAAATATATTTTGTTGAGTAAAATATGGTTGGATGATAAATGTTCAATTGTGGAGCTAGAGAATTCGAATTATGATCTTCATTTGTCTATTCTATTCGGGAACTTGCCTCTAAATGGATACTCTAGGTGTTCTATGGATGTGCTTCGATAAAACTACCTAAGTGTTTTCTTTTTCAACCAATTGTTGGAAACCATTGATGACGTTGTTATGTCAATCAACTATGCTTATCTCTACCTTATTAAGCTCTCCATTATTTTCATGAATTTTGTATACTAATATAATTTGTTAGTTTCATATACTGTAAATGTTAATGCCAGGGATGCTTCTTTTGTTTCAGCCCTCAGATGCAACGACAAAGTATGATTAATCCTGAAGGAGAGCTTAAGGTAAGTTTTGGCTATCAATGTAATGGCCACACGGATGGCTCTTGTGAGGTGCCAAATGGATATAGCATTGTGCCTGGAATTAAAATCCAAAAGACCAGTAGTTTCTCTTGCCTGTCTGGTGCTGCCTTAAGTGCCAATGCAACATTGGCCAATACGAATATCTGCAATGGTTTGATAGGGGCAGAAATACTCCCTACTTTGGACTCCCCGAATTCATTTCGTAGGGTTCCCTCATCTCCAACTCTATCAAGGTTGGACATGCTATCATCTTCCCTCCAAAGCAGTTTGTCAAATCTAAGTTGCAGTCCATCCTCTCCAAGTGATTTACCTGAATATGATACTTATTTATCAAAACCACCGATTGCTCCTTCCAGAAGTGAGGGTATTCTTAATGGTGTGGAAGTACAAGTAGCAGGGGGGGCTGCTGGTGAAGACAGAGTTCAAGCTGTTTGTTCTGAAGAACATGGTTTGCTCTTTTGTGCAATTTACGACGGCTTCAATGGAAGAGATGCCGCTGATTTTCTAGCAGGGACATTATATGAATCTGTCATGTTTTATTCCAATTTGTTCGAGTGGGAATCCAAGAATGATGTCATCAGAGCACCTGATGATTCAGATTTTGGTGGACACCTGCAATATATATTTGAGGATGAAAGCAAGGATTCAGCTGCTAACAGTTTTGCCAATGCAAGTTTGCATCCTGAAAGGGAAATATGTTCTTCATTTCGGCATGCAGTGCTGGACAGCCTCCAACGTGTTCTTAATCAGGCTGAGAATGATTTCTTGTACATGGTTGAACAGGAAATGGAGGACCGCCCTGATCTAGTCTCTGTAGGATCTTGTGTTTTGCTTGTGCTTCTTCATGGCAATGATTTGTACACCCTCAATCTAGGTGACAGTAGAGCTGTTTTGGCAACTTACGATGAAGTCAATGATTTAAGTGAACGCAAAAGGCTGAAAGCTATTCAGCTCACTGAAAGTCACACTGTTGAGAATGAAGCTGAAAGAACTAGACTACTTTCTGAACATCCTGACGATCCAATGACCATTATGGCGGGAAAAGTGAAAGGAAAATTGAAGGTCACTCGTGCTTTTGGAGTTGGTTACTTAAAAAAGGTACATACACAGTACTGTGCTTTAACCTCTGCTTTTGTTATTTCTTTAGTATATCTTAGTGGTTAACTTTAGCTCCTGGATCAGGCTTAACAACTGTATTGCGTAAATCACTGTGTGCCAATGGCTACTATGTTTTCAACTAAAATGAGCAAAATATTGTCCTGTTAATTTTTCAGAGACACCTTAAACATTGAATTTGCAATATTACTGTTGTTGTTTAACTGAAAATTTGTTCAGGACTCTTACTTGATAATTGTTCCTAAATTCAGCTAAGAATGTTAAAACTTATTATGCCAATGAGCTTGTCCATAATAATCCATACACACAGCTGGAATTTAGTTACGCATGTATTATAAAGAGAGGAAATTCTCTCCCACTCTTTTAAATCTTTGAGCCTCAATGTTTAATTGTTTCATTGTGAGATGATGACGATTATCTTTAATGTTCATGTGGATAACATACTATTTGTTTATCTGCAGAAAAATTTGAACGATGCTCTAATGGGCATTCTTCGAGTTCGTAATCTCATAAGCCCACCTTATGTTTCCACTCAGCCATCTCTGAATGTGCATAGAATCACAAAATCTGATCACTTTGTTATAGTGGCAAGTGATGGTCTATTTGACTTCTTCACCAATGAGGAGACTGTAGATCTTGTCGGTGGCTATATATTAAGCAAACCCTCTGGTGATCCAGCAAAGTTTCTACTGGAGCATCTGGTTGAAAGAGCAGCAGAATATGCAGGTAAACCACTTGTTGCGTTGTCCTTGGACCTCATCATGCATTTTTCTCATTTCATCTCAATTGCATACAAGTTACTTCTTCCATACTGATATTGTTTAGATATATAAGGATCATGCATTGTAGTATATTTTTGCATATTAGGATTCTGTTATGTGAAAATTTGATTTTTATAAATTAATTTTCGTTTTACATTGTAATTTGCATCCGGATGGTACAGTCATGCCATCTTGTGGTCAGTCAATTTTCAGTAAATGATCATGATTCACACACCATGATATTCCTTTCTTAGAAATGTCTTATAAGCTAGTCACAAGAATTCAAACGTTTAATGTTACTGTTTCAGGTTTCAGTCTGGAAGAATTGATGAATGTTCCAGCTGGTAGGCGGAGAAAATATCATGATGATGTAACTGTAATCGTAATCATCCTTGGAGCCAACAAGCGCACATCTAAAGCATCAACTTGTGTGTAAGGTGTCACCGTTTTCTATATTCAACTAATTATCTGTTAGAATTTGCATTGTAGATTATTGCAATCAAAATTGCACAGTAGTTTGATGTCACCACCTTCTGTTTTCTACCATTGCTTTTAATAGACTCATATTTGTAGCTATACTTTTGCAATTGTATATATTGCTGATATGGCAGAAAAATTTTCTTTTCCTTTTCGTTTCTTCATCTGTTCAAGGTCTTTGCCACCCAATTTTTGTACTACACTTGAAATGTGCACTAGTTCCTTTGAAAATGAGTGAATGAGCCTCATTTTTCTTTTTCCTCTTCCTCTTCCTCTTGGACCTCTTCCTCTCAGATGGACTAAATAAACTAAATGTAATATTTTAATTTCTTTCATTTCAAAATTAAGAATGTACGTCGTTTTCTCCGGGGATGGCGTTCATCATCATCAAAAAGCCAGCCATAGGTTTCAGCTTACTTCAGCTTATTGGCCTTTGGAGCATGCAAAAGCGAAGCTACCCATTGAAACTTGCTAATTCTTTAATGATTTTTGTCACTTTATTTCATTGGTGTTTATGAGTTTTTAGACCCACAAGCAAAGCCGGCCATGCTGATCTCCATTGCATAGCTTTTGAGTTCTTTAAAGGTTGCATTTTTCTTCTTGCCATTATTGACCAAGGCAGGGCATGCAGAGAGCTTTTGAAAATTCAAATACCAGCTTCAACGCAGGAACAGAACAAAGTTTGAAAGGGTGTCGTTGTCTACGTCTAAATGGCTGGCCTTAATTGAAAGTCAAAATTGGGCATACATAATTTGGCCACTGAAAGGAATTTATCAATTTATATAACATTAGACTTCATCTTTTAGAAGGATCGGTAGCTAGCAGTAGCAGAATTAAATCATGACCCTTCAATCATTTTCATGTTCTCTTTGTATTGTGCGTACGACTTTCTGGTCAGGAAACGAAAACCGTCAATTAATTTTTCTGTTTTTTGATGCTTGAATTTAAAGAATATATTCAAATAAAAAGTATTTGGCTGATTGAAAATTTTCTGGCTCCGTTACAAGGAACTGAAATTGCTGGTAACTGAAGAGCTCGGAAGGACTTATCATTCATGTCTCTGTCTCCCTTGCTAATTGATGGGGCCTTTATTTTAATGGTAAATTGGGTTGCAAGAGATGAGAATTCATGCAAAACAAAGTTGTATTAGAAGTTGATTAGATTGGCAATAGACAAAAATCAACAAAGTAAGCTAGAAGGTATTTTCACCTTTAGCGGAGGGGTGGGGGGTTAAAGGAAAAAAGGGAAAGTCAGAGAAGTTATTCCACTACCTCAGCGAGCTGCACATGATCATTTACTTCATAGCTGGCTGGCTAGTGGCTAGTGGCTACTTGCTGTACCAAGGCCCATGGGCAAGAAATGAAAGAACATTACGCAAGTTCAAAGCTGGCTCGCTTTTCTGAAAGCATTTGATATCAAAATGTTGCTAATGAATATATTATTGGTATGAAACATGACCCTGAAAGTGTATCCTCCTATGTCTCTGACGAAGCAAAGCATTCATTCATTCATGTCTGCAGTGCATATCTTGCATGACTTAAAATGAATAAATTAACCATGAGGGGAGTCTCTCTCTCTCTCTTTCATAACCCCAGATGATTTAGCATTCAATAAGAAGCTAATTGGAGAGCAGAACTGAAAAATTATTCTTGAACAAGGCATCGAGTCGAACTAGGTTGCCTTTGCTGCACATACGTTATATTATTTTGTTTCCAGTGGGGTACAAAAATTATCAAGCTAACTCTACAAAATTATTTTTTGAAAGGAAGGATTGAATTGGAAAAAGAAAACATGCTTTAAATGATCATATATTGAATTAAACTACAGATATGATACATGCATTAACTAATTGCACTACTATAATTTATTCTAGAATTTCTTCTCGCATAGACGCTTCCATTTTAATAAAATGGAATAATGGTGTCATGTGGATTCTTTCTTGGTTGTTTTTCTCACATGCAGTGGTAATAAAATGTTGTAGTTTCTTGTTAGATGAACATGGTAATCCATGAACTGCAAGCCTTCATAACGCTTACCATTTGGGGAATTTCTGTGAACAATTAAAGTTGGCTTCTGATATAAAGTCCTACCTGTTTTCAAAGCAGTGTAGACTTCTGATAGAATTGCTTCTTGTAACTTTTTGGAAGCTTAATTAGTGAACCAAATAATCATAGGTGAGAGATCGTTAGACCTCTCTGGTTATCTAACTTACCTAATTCACTCTTTAATGTACTAGGGTGGAGGAGGAGGCCCTCCTTGCCGTAAGCCAGGGTTGCTTCTTGCAAGATCTAAATGTCAGTTGCTACCATCTAATAGGTGATGCTGGAATAATGGCCATTACAGGAGGATGCCCTGAACTCAACTACCCGGACCTAAGCTTGCTTAAGGTAAGCCCTTTTTTCTGTCCCTGCTTGGTACATCTTCTTATTTAATCTTCACATAGCGCCATCATCAAATTCATATTAATTGACAGAATTTGGGAGATCAGGCAATGATTGGGTTAGGAGAAGGCTGTACATTGCTTAAGGACATAATATTATCATACATCAAATAACAAATGCTGGTTTATCCCATCTTGTTAAAAATTGCACAATGCTAGAGCCTTGTCACATGGTTTATTGTCCAGGTATTACTGTAACTGGATTTGCCACCGTGGTTTCCAGTTGTGCCAGCATAAGAAAGGTCATGTTTGAGAAGAGGAAGGTAAGCCAACGAACCAGGAGGAGGGCAGGTGGCATTATCAAAAGGGAAAGATTAAAACAAAAGGGGAAAAAGGAACAATCTATCTAGGTTACAACATCTAAGAATATAATTTATTTAAAAGTTAAAACTATGCATGAGCGAATGCGCAGTTAATTCTTTTCCTATAATTATCTAATTGAATTAGGGTTTTGAGCTGGGACTAAAAGTTAAAGCAATTCAAATTTTACATATATAGTGGGTGTTAATTCCTGCTCTTGATTGTTATTTGCCTGAAATGTAAGTGGTGTTCCTTCTTTGCTTGATGTATAAGAATGAGAGAATAAACAACAAATGTTTCTTTGTTGTCATTATCAAAGTAGCTCTTCTAGTATCGCAAAGTTTGCCTATTAAATCTCGTTTGTTAAAAGAATCATTAATATAAAATAGATTTAATTTTCTATTAATGTGATTTTTTTTAAGGGGGGAAAATAAAGTGAGAACTATTATTTTCTAGTTTAAAAGTAGCATTGAGCTTACCCACTTTTTTAGCTAAAAAGTTGTTGGAATGACTAGTCATTTACATATATATATATATATATATATATATATATATATATAAAGGTAGACATATCTTTTCAGATATTGTGCGAATATTTTTGTTAACTGAACGCTTAACAAAATAACGGTTTACAACTTAGAACAATATACTCCAATAAAGCTAAAACTACTTGCTTCAGTTAATGGGGCAGTAAGTGGCATTGACACCTGCTTAAATAAGCTTTTAGGCCGACGAGCAAAAGCTAGCCTTGTTGATCTCCCTGGCACAGCCTTTTGAGTTTTCAGGCCTTTAAAGGTTGCATTTTTCGATTACATAAATGGCCAAAGCATAAAGAGCTGGAAATTCGAATATCTAATGCCAGCTAACTACGACGCAGAAGAAGTTTGAAATGAAAGGGTGATATTATCAAGCAATTCAAGAATTTTCGTAATGACTTAATGGAAAGAGATCCGTGCTTTAAATGAAAACAAATCCATAAAATTTGATTCAGATAGAAGTTCACTTGGGACAACAGCTAGCCACAGATTTTAACAAATACAGGAAGGTCTGTAATCTAATAATTCAGAAAGACACTAATTTTCCTCAGAGCAGAGAAAAAGTACTGCACTCTTAAATCAAAACCCTCTACTGATCATCTGCCGTAGCATTATCCTCCACAGGGGTAGCAATAGCATCAACTTCCTCATCTTTTCCGTTTATATTGGGATCAACTTTTCCTTCCTTGTCATCTCCCGAGACATCCTGCAACTGCAGAAGTTCATAAAGCATCGGTCAATGTGCTTCTACTAAGCTCTATATTAGCTGGTAAGCGAATAGGTGAATGAATAAAAGAACACACCCCCAAATTTCTGAGACTAGCAGTAACGTCATCTTGTTGTTGTTGGAGAGTGTTCCTCAATTCTTGAAATTCCTAATTTCATTCGGGGAGAAAGTATTTTTTGTTAATAAGACATCTTCAAAATCAAAATGGGAAAAGTATTATAGAAGCACCACTCACTGATCGTAGCTGCTCAACTTCAACACTCAGTGTCTTCTTCATATCGGTCAGTTCCTGCATTAAGTACAGTGCATTACATCAAGAAAACAACAAAGCTAAAAGGCTAAAATCATCCATCCTAGCTAAAAAGCTAAAATAACAAATATAGCTATCTAATCAAAAGCAAAGAATCAAATAAAAATCACATGGCTGGTTCTGAGTTCATATTTCTAATTACTAAACAGAAAATGCAGCACAATATGAATTTGAAGACTCTGCAAATATCAATTCAGTTAACACAAACAAGAAACTTACATCGCGATAAATCTTGACTTGAGTATCTAGCTTCGACCTCCAGTTTTGCAAATCCTAAACCAAACAATTATAAACACCCCTTTATAATCACAATTAACACAAAAACAACAATGCTGCAAAGGTAACAAAATTATTTTGAAAAAAAATAAAATCACCTGTTTCAGCCCTTGAATTCTATTAAGCAACTCTGCTCTCGATTCATTTAATTCCTAACAGAAAATTAATTAATTAATTAATTAATTAATTAACAATAACATATTTTCCAAAAACACTGTAGCTACTTCAAATCCCAATGGAAATGATAACGTGTTTTTAAGGGAGAAAAAGTGAAAAAAAAAATCTAAAACAACAAACATACCGCAATTTTGGAGCCAACAGGAGTAATATTTTCCTTCCTCTGCAAAAACGAAAAACACAAAGGAAATTTATAATTAATTTTCGGTCGAAAAAGAAAAAGAAAAAGAAAAAGAAATAAAAATGAGCAAAAATGAATAGATAGATTATGTGTAAGTACAGGTACAAGCGGAGCAGATACTGGCACTGAAGGAGTTGAATCAGATTCCACGTTAGCCATTACCACAAAACTGGATTGATTTTGAAATTTTTTTCAATGTTTTCTAGGGTTTAATTAAATTTAAGGACAGGCTTAACAACGTTGTCGTTTTGGAGTTTAGTTCTGATCTGAAAGATGAAGATGTGCGAGAGATAAAAGAGAGTGAGTGTGTAGTGTCCGAAGATTTTGAAATACAAGTCGGTGAGAGTTTGAATTTGGGGCTTTAGGACTTGTCTGGGCGGGCAAATGAGAAAAATGAAAAATTGATCTGAATTTGTGCGAATAGAAACAAAAGCATGATCAGCGGTGTTAAGTGTACTGATTTTGTCGTAGATCACGAGGTGATTAATCAATGATCCGCGCCCGAGTGGGGCCACGCTTGATTACTGAAGATTAGGGAAGTGTTGGGTGTAATTCCTTGAATACTTTTTGAGTGTCCTTCATACACGTGTATTGTTCTTACTCGTGGGAGCTGGGACTTGAATACTATGAGTTATAAGATTACAACGAGATCCTTAATATTTTACTTAAATACAATTAGGTTTACAATGCTTCGAGTTGTGAGGAATTTCATTGTTAATTATAATTAGGCTAAACTTTAATTTACCCTTATTCAGAATGACAATCGTTAATTTACCTCTACTTAGAGATGATAATCTCTAACTTACTTCTCAAAATGTGAAAATATTATTTTACTCTCATTTACTATTAATTAAGATTTAGTGATTATTGTTGTAACCAGCTTTTGATTTTCTTCTAAATTTTTTTTTCCTTGCTGATCATAAACGTTTAAATGATTGACATGTGTTTGAAATCTTGTGCTATTGATACGGTATTGATAATCTTTGTAGCATGAAATGATGTTCGATTAAATTGCTAGGTACAAATAATGCATGAAATAATGAATTATGGATTATTCTTGAATAATTTCTAGGTAGAAATTAGGCCAAATGGGATGTTAATCAGCCTTGGGACAAAATTTAGTGATTTGAACCATTATAAATAAGGACGTTCTTATAATTTAATTAATACAATGGTTAAATTGGAAAAAATGGGAATTAAATTGGATCTATGCATCAAAATTCTAACCCTTATAAGTAAGGGTATGTTCGTAATTTTATTAACAATCTATGAGTAAATTGGGCAACTAGCAAATATTTTTTAATGACTTGCCTATGATCAATATATTGACTTGTATGTTAGAGGAAGATAATGAAAATTATAAATTTTTCTATTCAAATAAACAAAATCTGTTAAGAAATAAGAATCTAAATGCCTTTTTTTTCAAAACGTTAGGGAGCTTTTTGTCCCTTTTCCTAAACAAACAATGCATCCACCTACCTTCTCCCCCTCCAATTTATTACCATCTTCTGAACAACAATGTAGGATAAATTGAGGTTTTCACATTTTTAAAAATAAATAGAAGATTATCATTCTATTTGAGGGATGAATTAAAGTTTATCCTAATTATATATTAATTTATTTGTACTTTTACCACATCTTTTAAAAGTCCCATGTAGACCATTTTTACACAAGTTTTAAAATCATACATATCAATTGTAGATTATTTATGTCACTTATATGTAAGTCATTCATGTATTGTGTTTTCCTGTTTTTAAGTCAATTGTAGGTCATTTATATGTACTCATAAGTCACTTACAAATTATATGGACATAATACGAGAGTCACTTAGCAACACCTACAACTCACTTGTACACTTATTATTGTCATTTTCAAGCAAAAAATATGACTTCATTTAAAAAGGATTTACTAGAATGAGTGAATTTGTTCGATATAGGATTTGATTAGTATTGTGGTTGTTTGGGTAGTTTTAACTTTTAAGCTGTAATACTAAAGTTCGGTAAATACCTACTACTATGATTAGAAAACTAAATTAATTTTATTATCTATTGTATGATGAAAAATTTATAAAAAGAAAAAAAATATTTGTTATTTTTATTAAAATTACTATTTAAATCTCATATACTCACTGTAGACTATTAATTATTATTTTAAAACTACATATATTTTCTACATCAGCTGACTCTTATTACTCATACTAAACATGATCATAGTTGACATAAATGGACTTTTTAATAATAATAATAGTGGTGGTGGTGGTGGTGGTGGTGGTAGTAGTAGTAATAATAATAATAATAATGACACAATTAACAAAGGGTATTTTAGTAACAAATAATAATCTATTCCCATTCTAAAATAAAGCAAACACATCAATGAGAATATTGTTCCTTTCTATTCTGATTCCTATAGCTCAAGTAAATAATTTATTCTAATTCAAAATCCATATTATGATTCCAACTCATTTCGATTCATGTTTAATAGACACACCATTAGAGTGTGTTTGGAACATAGTATTGTATAGTATTATAATATTGTTCACATTAATTTATTGCTTACTTATGTTTGAACGTTTTGAAAGCTAGATTGTGGTCCATCATATAATTCACTACAATGCGCCAACTTTTGTCCTAATTGAGACATTAAATGTATTTAAATTATATTTTTTATTATAATAATTATAATATAAAAATAAATTATATTATAACATCATTTTATTATATCGTATTATATTTATATATTAATAATAAATATAAAAATAATAATTAAATATAATTAATAATAAATTTAAATAATGAGAGTAGATCTAGAAATGATAAAAATAATTGGAAAATTATGAAATATTTATGAATTTGTGGAATAAATCAAGAGATTTTTCTTTCTGAAGTTAGGGAGCAAACATATGTTTCATTTTATATTTAAAGGGTTGTGGCTATCACAAACAAGCACTAAATCATGCATTGTAATTGCCCAATATCAATAATAAAAGTCCTCTCAAAATTTCCTACTTCTTCCTTGTGCATATTATTTAACAACTTAGCCAATAAATAAAATAATAATGATTATAATTTTTCTTGACATTTCAGAAAACAAAAGGAATTGCAATCATAATAACCTAAGTAAATCCATCCGTGCGTTGCATTAACTTTTGCAATTATTGCCTTCGATCCAATGGTTAGATCATAAAAAGACAAAAAATATGGTATCATACCAATGTGGCAACATAGGCAGATCTGTATATATAGTTATAAATTTTTGAATAATTATTTTTTTATAAATTGATATAGTATAATTTAATTAATTGAATTAAATATATTTTAGTTAAAATAATTTAATTTATTATTTTATATTTTTATTTAATTAATAAGTTAATTTTAAATCAATTTATATAAAATAAATTTATATAAAAATTTATGTCTGTATCATTGGTAATATATATATATATTTATCAATTTCAGGTTCGGTTAGATACGGATTAACCCAATCCGAAAGTCCACCTCTACTTACGTGCCGAAGCCCAGCCCATAATTTCCGTAAAAGTGAAGATTGTTGTTTACTGTCGCCTTTAATTTTCTTTTTAGCGCCGCAAATAATTGCCGGTCCAATTGGTCCGCTCCGCCCTGCCCATGATTATTTTTAATATTTCCATTTTCCACTAATTTATTATTGAATTAATTAATCGCCGCAAGGCCAAGCGGGAATCTCTGTTTGATGCAGCTTTTCCACTTTCGCTCTCTACTCTCTCTTTCTCTCTCTTATTCTTTGCTTTACTCAATCAAATTAGTCCTTTTCATATTATTACAGCAAATATAAAATAAAAACAAAAAATGAAAATTCTAAGAAAGAGCACGTCAACTTTTACAAAGTCTAATTTACCAAGTCACATTCAACCAATCCAAGTCAAAACGCGTCGTTTCTAGTTCATAAAGCTAAAAGGCGGATTATCATCTAAATCCTTAAATTTATACAATTTCTCAAATGAGGATATAGTTTTTTTAGTCTCATAAACCAGATCCTTAATTCTATTTTTTTAATTACATGAAACAATTACTTAAATTATAATATATTTTGTGATATTATAATTGATATTAATAATTAGACAATAATTGAGACTAGTTTATATCAAATCTTATATATAATATTATCTAAATTTTAACCATCTCTAATATTCGAGGAATTTTAATCTTTACTCAAATATTGAGAAAAAAAATTTAAACTAAATTTTTACAATTTCACAATATATTTATAGGGGTTCGAACCACTACCCTCACATTTGTGAGGAAATAATTCTAGCTACTGGACTTTAACTGAGTGATTTCTTAATTCTATTATTTTGTATAAATGGTTCTAACTCCTCATGATATTAATTATTGAATTTTATTTGACCCTGAGTGCGCAACTTAAGACGAGGGCATTCGTTAAGAGATGAGGACCTATATAATACAATTTGAAAAATTGTACATTAATTCAGTAAAATATTAAATTCAACGACGTGAATGTTAAATCCGGTGTTCTAAATAAAGCCTGCTAAAAACTAAAATACAAAAAAATTCTTTCTTCCGACCAAAGTAAAAAATGAAATAAAATAAAATAGAAATGGAACCAAACCCAAGCCTAGAAAAGAAAACACTTGACGTGAAACCAGACCAATCTCTTTTTCGTCTGATCGTGTTTCCCCCCTCTCTTTTTCTAAACCGAGTCGAGGCTGAGCCGTGACTCAGTAGCAACTGAAATGAGTCAGGAATCGTTCATATACAGCTTCGTGGCACGTGGCACGATGATATTAGCGGAGTACACCGAGTTCACTGGCAACTTCCCGGCGATTGCGGCTCAGTGTTTGCAGAGGCTGCCTTCTTCTAACAACAAGTTCACTTACAATTGCGACCACCACACTTTCAACTTTCTCGTTGAAGATGGTTACGGTAATTTTAAGGCTATTTATTTACTTTCAGTTTAAGGAAGTTAATTAAAGTTTAACTGTAGCTTAAAGTAGTTGGATCTAATGTGAAAATGGTTACAAATACTCTTCATTTACCTAGAAATGCTTTTAACATCATTAAATTCTCTGTTAATATTAATAATACTGAAAATATGAATTTTGTGCAAACTCTATTCCTACAATTTGATGTGATGTGGTGACTTATGTGATCACCACATTTCCTATATTATTTATCTTTTATACTCTTTAAAATGTGAGACATGTAACAACATGGTTACCGCATCAATTTTTCTGAGTAGAGTTTGTACATAGTTTGTATTTACAGCATTATTCCAATTGAAACCAAGTGTATGTGTATAATTGATAGTTGAAGTTGAGTATACTGCGTACAGAGTTTGAAAAAGACTAATTTAATTAATTCATCTATGTTAACAATTTTTTCTTTTGCAACTCTTTGTTTAAAGAACTGGTGGTTTGTCTTTCTGCAATAAGAGAAGGATTAACCATGCGTTAAATATCTATAGAAAATTCATTCGTATAAACTGACGTGACGTGATATGATTGGAAGAGTAAAAACATGTTCTTTATTATCATTTGTCGCATTGACTTTCTATATTTTCACTTTTCCAATTATGTCATGCCATGTTAGTTTGTATGGATGAGTTTGTATAGATAAATGTATTTGCTGTTGCAAGGTTCAGTTTCCATCTGATGATTAAAACTTAAATTTTGAGATGATGATGTGATATGTCTTTTCATTATTGATCTCTGCATCCATTTCCATGAGTATGGTGTGCATGTGCTTGCCCTTGGGGATTTGTGAACGGGAAAGATGTCTTATTTTGTGGTCACATATTGGAAGTTCACTTGCAGCAATTGCTTTTTGTGATAGAGAAACCTATATAGCTTATAGAGATTCAGATTTTTGTCTTCTATTATTTTTTTAATTTTTGGTTGGTGGAAGGTGGGTTTAGAACTTTAGGTTGTTAGTTTTTTCATTTTCCTTTTGACTGATGTTTGAAGAATCCAAAAGCCTTGATCAGCCTATGGTGATAATTGTAGCTTGATTTATTGTCATTAAATAAATGGTTCATCTATAAGGGGCAAAAGCATCTGTTCTTGGTACATATTACTGGGTTATGGCCATTACTGGAGCTAAGTCCAGCTACAATAATCTTTCATAGAAATAGATTTTGATGAGAAGATTTAACATTAAAATCTTCAAGCATCAAAGGTTGTCGGAATGTTCCAATTATCCCTTCACTCTGGTTATAATGTATATGCTTTGTGGGTTTGAAGTGGCTTGCAGATTATATATTCTCAATGAAGTGATTTAGGTATAATTGTCATAGAATTATGTATATTGTATGTACAGTAAATTGGACAAATAGCGTGGCCATAAGCAATTTGTGTTGTTCTGCTGGCCTCAAAACTAATGCATTCTCTGTCATCTGAAGTGAGGAGTTTCAATTGCTCTAGTCCTCTTGACTCTGCGCCTTTTCAAATTGGCAGCGTACTGCGTTGTTGCCAAAGAATCTGTTAGCAAGCAGATCTCTATTGCTTTTTTGGAGCGTATGAAAGCAGATTTTAAGAAACGATATGGTGGTGGTAAAGCAGATACTGCTATTGCTAAGAGTCTTAACAAGGAATTTGGGTATGTTCCTTGTGAAAACTGTCAAATGTTCACTTTAATTTTGCCCTGAATTTGTGCTGAATATTTGTAGCTAAAGGTTAATGAACAAGTCCTAATCTACAGGCCAATTATGAAAGAGCACATGAAATATATCATTGACCACGCTGAAGAGATTGAAAAGCTAATAAAAGTGAAGGCTCAAGTTTCAGAAGTCAAAAGCATAATGTTGGAGAATATCGACAAGGTAAATTTACTATTATGAAAATGATGTAGTTTGTTTCAAGTGTTTTCATTCATGCACTTGTGTTATTCTCATGACATACTTTAAGTGCTTTAATTAGTGATGTCATTATTCCCAGAGTCCATACTTCTTCCTGTTGTGAAAATTCCCCACCAGGTATTGCTGGTTCCTAACTTTAAATGTGAATGAATTTTGAGAATTTAATTTCAGTGGATCAAAATAAACGTGGTTGCCATCCTTATTGGTTTGTGGATGCTCGAAGAGGAAGATTTGTTGTTGGTCTATATGATTATAATGGTAGTTTACTTTTAGAGACTCTCCGGCAACCAAGAAATAGCAATTCTACACCATGCCCCCTGTTTGGGGTGTTAAAATGACATGCATTATTTCAGTTCTGTTTGATGGATTAGTTACATTGTCAGCATTTTTCTTTGTTGCATCTTAAAGCTCACCTGATTAGGTGAAATAAGTGATAAAGTTACAAAAGAAATAAGTTCTTTGTTTGTTCGTTTGATATAAGATATTCCTTTCAGGCTATGGACAGAGGTGAAAACATTCAGAATCTTGCCTACAAAACCGAAAACCTGCATGAGCAGGTAGGTTTAACTCGACGAATATAAAACTCCACACTCAGTCACACTATTTTTTTCTTTTACACATCCTTCAACCTTCAACTCTCTGTGCTGCATTTCCAGGCCCAAGCATACAAGAAAGCAGGAACTCAAATCCGGCGTAAAATGTGGTATCAAAACATGAAAATAAAGTTGGTCGTTCTCGGAATCTTGCTAATTCTAGTCCTCATAATATGGCTTTCTATTTGCCATGGATTCGATTGCACCAACTAGTAATTCTTTATTGCTCGCAATGATATACAAAACTGAGCTTCTTCAACAGCTTCTGTTCTATAGGGGAGTTTTGGTCGGTCACTAAAACGAGAGAGAGAGAGATTTGTATCATGTATTGTACTGTCTGTTCTTGTTAAATAACACTTGACTTCTTCTTGTAGCTTTATTTTATTTTATTTTATTTTTTAAAACTTTTCTTATAGTTATAAAACTTGATCAACGAGATTTTGTTGCAATGCTGAATTATTTTATAGCAGATAAAAATAAAGAAATTGTATAATTACACTTTAGGGTTGATTTATATGAAATTAAGGATCATACTTTTTAGTGGTTTTTATGCATCAGCCAAAAAATATTCTCTGCTCTCACTCCATATGATCAAGTTCATTCTAATTCTAATTATATTTTCGTCTTCAAGTGGTGTCTCAACAGGTGACATTTTCGAGTTCGAATTACCTTATCCTTAGGCTTTTCGATGGAGTGGTTTTCACGGCATATTGCATATAATGAAATGGGTCACTTCTCTCTCTGGTGCTGGATCTACGTGACAAAAATGTTAAGCTTAGTCCTTACTTTCAGGCTTATGCTTTCGGATCAAAACTAGTTTAGAGTGCTTAACTGCTTATGTTTACTCACTCCCTGTGATTTCTCTTAAACATGGATCTGCTTCATCCTGCTCTCTTTGGCAAGCAAGTTTTCAAGAAGGCCCAACACTTCCCTGGTTCCCATGATAGCCAGCCCATTTTTTTTTTCACCTCTCCTTATTAGGTGCCTTTGTTGATAAGAAAATATCTCATTCATTATTTTCTTACTCACTAGTCCAATGAGAATCCAAAGACAAAAGCATTTGATGAAAGTATCGCTTTCAAATATTCTTCCATAGACCATAATATGCCTTTAATATCTTCGAAAAGACAGGATTAGGAAACAAGATAAAAAATAAAATGTCATGTTTCATGCTTACATAAGGTAAAACGATTAACCGACGTAAGTTTTACGACTTGATCTTAAATATTTTCGATTAGATGCGTTAATATGGTCATTTTCCAAAGGATTGTTATATATACCTCTTAATTTTTTTTTTCTATTAGGGAATTGATCCTACATTCCAAGTGCCTAATACTTTATTCTTGAAATCAATGGAAATGGCCTAATTCCATTCTTCTTTAATCAAAGTTACGCACATAATCGTAACAATAGCTAACGAAAATCATTCTTTATTAGCTTTAAACTTATTCCCCTTGTAGCAAAAGTTTTCCTTTATTTTGTCTAGAAGAAAAATTCCAAATGATTTATGCACAAGCACCATTGTAATTTACTCAACCTTTATACTCCCAATAGTTTTATCTTCTCATTGTTTAAGAAAGTTTATGGAGAATAAGTTCATGTACACTAGTGAAGGTCTATGTAATTTAATTTAAAGATACTCAAATGTGTGATTAAGATGGATATATATATTGCTTGTGCAACAACTTTAAGAATTTTTTTTTTCTTTTTCCTGATTGCTAATCATCATTGAGTGTGCTATTAGAAACTTTTACTATAGTCTTCTCCTAATGCGAGAAAGATCAACGCATCATGTCCACGAGTCCCACTTCGCATATATGTCCTTGAGTCGCATACAGATATATTCATACTATAAGCAATAGTAAGTATCATAATATTTAATCGTCAATTTGATATATGGTATTGAGACTAATTCTATAATTTATAAATAAATTTAAGTTGAGAATCAAATACTAGGATCCTAACGTTATTGTTGTAATATCGATTGTTGTAAAATCTCTTATCATTAGCGAAAAAGGAACCTTAAATAAATTATACATAACCTTCGGATTCTTTCAATTAAGCGAATATATTATGGATTGCAATAATATCGTCCATATAAATATATATATATAAATCAACTCCACCGTCCATGGCGATAGCGAATTTTCTTCCGCTAATAAACTTTAGTTGGTTGAACAATAGCAGTAAGCTTTTATTATCACAATAACCTAGATTTAATAATATCCATATCTAAAAATATTTGTTTGCATAAAGTACGCTAATATAGAAATGGATACTCAACGAGAATCTTTTCCTTCTCAATTTAATTTTTTCATTAATTAATTAAAAATTCACAAGAACCTATCTCATGGAATAAATAAAACCCTAGATGTTGCTAGAATTTACTATCTATATAAAAGAGAAAACCAAACAAGTTGCTTTAGTGATGAGGACGGATCTGTGCTTTTCTTGAAAAAAAAAAAAACAAAAAACAACAAAAGAAGAGGTTTATATGTAAAGGCATGATACACATATTTATATTTGAAAAGGATGATAAAAGTATCATGTTTAGTTAAATATAGGACTTAAAATTTTGGCTTTTCTAAGGGACAACCACATGGGCTTGTAGTTTCTTTATGATTGATCGTATGGAGCTTTCGATTAATTATCATGTGGAGCCTTAAAGTTTTGATCATGAATGATTCTGTCTCACTGTGTTATAGGATTAAAGCTAACAAGGAATCAATTTAAAAGTTGTATGAATTTGAAACATATATGAGGGGGAAAACAAAAAGAGAGAAGAAGCTGATGTGGCATGTTGTAGGACCCATATGTACATTGGTGGCTAGAAAGAAATGTCAATATCTAGGTGGACAAAAAATATCAGGTGCAAATTTTTCAGTGAGGCCGGCTTATTTTTCCGGTCCCGTGGAAAAGGAGAAAAAAAAAAAAGAGGAAAAAAGGAATTTTATTATTCTTTTCGTGAGCAATTGCTATGTATTGGGTGCTTTAAATTAACAATCAACTTCAAAGACATATTCTAGTAAAATCTAGAAAGATCGATGAAAGATTACCTCCAATACATTAATACACGATGTTATTGTCATCATATTAATGTGCACGTACGTGTCTAGTTTAACAAAATAATCAACATAAAGTTGAGGTCGAACTCTAGTAATAAGGGGCAGCAGTCTTATTAAAGCAACGAGGTGACTAAGTGAAATGAATCATTAGTAAATATAGTAACATAATGGGCGGCCAATTCCTCCTGTCATTGCATCACCAACTCGTTAGCCTTAAAAAACAGCCCATCCTACTTCTTGGAAATGCATGCATAGTGTTTTCTAAAAGTAAGCAAGTTGGTGAAATTTTTTTGTGTGGTCCAGCGAAATTAAGATGGGGAGGAATTTGGAAGAAGGTGAGAGAGACGTATAGTTGTATGCAAGGAGTATCAGAGAGATCCTTGTCGTGACGATGGGTGTGTTATTTTTGGTCGGGAAAGAGTGCGTCAAAGGACCATACGGCACGAGGATGAGGTTGCAAAAATCATGTGTGTGGGCGCTGAATAAAGAGAGGTTTTGCAGCCAAAAGGCCTGCACAAAATCGATTAGCTTTGGCATGAGGTTGGGTTAAATTGGTGCCAAGAATCTAGCATTACTTTTACGGAATTTCAAGCAGTTGTTTGCTTTTTCCATAGACGGATTGCTCATCTTCTTGCTCTGGTGAATGTGCATGCCAACAGGCAGCCAAAAGAGAAGAGTTACAGATCAACGGCCAAATGTATCGATGGCTTACGCAGACTCCAAGAAAGTTATTAGAAATGTAATTTGCTATATGAAAGATATTTTAGTGAAAAGTAGATATATGTATAGGCAAAAGAATTTCTAAAAGAAGTTTGATTATAGTACAAAATTTTTGTATGTATGTTTTAAAATTTGATCACCCGAGATAATTAGTTGGTTCAATTGATATATTCTATATAATGGTACAGTAAGTTTGACGTACGAACACTCGATTATCTTATATTCCAAGCTCAAAATCTATAGAAGAAAACAATTATTATACATGAAACGGATGGTCTCGTATGTTTTTCACTTTCTCTCTTCCAAGTAAAGTGAATAATAATCAAGTAATAAATTAAAGATTGGAGGGCTGCAGCCGGGAGCTGAATAGTCAACAGTTAGGCAGTTTAGGCACAAAGCAGCCAGCCAGCCCCAATGAGAAAATACGCTTCCACTACTTCCAATTCCAAGAACAAGAATTAAAAAGACATTAATCTCTCCATTCCAAATTGGTCCCACCCCCACTCTCCAGTCTCCATACTAAATTCACCGATTGTGGAAAAGGACATACACCCCTTATTATTAATTATGCTCTAAGCATCCCTCATTTCTCCTTATAGCTACATAACTTTTATTCCCATTCATTTCCAATTTCTTTCTCCCTTTCTTGGTTCCCCAATAAATAATATTTTATGTAACTCTACATAATTATAGAATAAATATTCGTTTAATCCCTATATTTTTAGTTAAGTGACTGTTTAATCTTTTTATTTTAAAAAATACCTTAAGATGTTATTGTAAAAATAAAAAAAAAAACATAAAGTTAGTAGTGTAACATTTTTTAGACCAAAAGTGTCTGAGGTATTTTGAAAACGTAGGGTCAAAATATAAGAATTAGACAAACATTTACCTCATAATTATATATGCATCACGCATACATGCATACATGCATTGACACACACTTGCACATTATCAGGATTTCCCAATACATTTTACTCATCAAAAATGTATTTCTCGTCTTCTTATTTGAATTACAAGAACAATTAATAATCAAAATCATTATTAACACCACCGGCCAATCTCTCTTCCATTAATGCTCAGGCAAAAATATGTGTTAACCAACCGTATAGTGTTACACACACTTAATCGTCATTTTCTTTAACCTTCTCTAGAATACGTCTCGATCTAAATATTTTTCTTCAAACAATTAACCAACCAGGATACTCTTTTCTTTTTTCGGGGGAAAATAGAAAAAACTAGAGAAATTTCAAAAAATAAAAAATGGATTCCCTTCAATCCAATTACGCCCACATCGTTGATGGTACGTGTGTCCCAAACAATCGTGACCCAAATGCATCCTTAAGACCCTAGCAAGCTTCTTTTTCGGACCCCACGTTAGCTTCACCTAAACCCAAATCCAAACATCCCCATACTCACTTTTATATTAAGATTATATAATTTAATTATCACTCATTGCATCTCTCTATATATATTGCACTACTTCATCGCCAACGCCATCTTCAAGCTCACAGACAAAGCTTCTATCCAAATCTATCAGAACAAAAATGTCCGGCGTTTGGGTCTTCAAGAACGGAGTTGTTCGTTTAGTTGAGAATCCGGGAGCTGAGACTTGCTCCAGCACTCGCCGCAAAGTGCTAGTACACGTCCCAACTAATGATGTCATAACTTCTTACGCTGTTCTTGAGCGTAAGCTATCGTCTCTCGGATGGGAGAGATACTACGACGATCCCGACCTTCTTCAATTCCATAAACGCTCCACCGTTCATCTAATCTCCCTCCCTAAAGACTTCAACAAGTTCAAGTCCATACACATGTACGACATCGTCGTCAAAAACCGTAACGTCTTTGAAGTCAGGGACGTGTAGCTGGCTTGCTAGTTGGTCCTCTCGCTGCCTCTTTGCATGCCCAGCTCTACACTACTCATCTGATCTGTCAACTTCGAATCTGTGTGTGCTTAATCTGGTTTCTTTGTATTTTGATTGCTTGCGTTAAGGGGTCTAATATTTCAGTAGTAGTGTTAATGATTTTTCATTCATTAGGGATGAAGCTACAATTAATGTAGGTTAAAGGTCGCTAAGTTTGGTATCATGTATGTTTGTGTATAGTATTGTGAAATGAGAATTGGGTCTTTCTGTGTGCTAATTATATTCTTAAGACAAATTCTTTGAGGTGACATATATGGGACATACATATAATTTGTCTGCGATGGATGAATTGGCTTGGCTGGTGAGGTGACAAATTAAAGTGAGTAAAGGGGGCAATGACACGTGCGTGTATTTATAATTAACAGTATAAGCATATTCATTAATTAATATCTAACAGAATAAAGTGATGCTTACACTTGCTGAGAATAAATCTGAGCGTTGCTTGGCAAAACATGTTGATGGCACGTATGCTCGCGCATAATCAAGTTTCGATTGAGTAGCGCACATGAACAAATTATACGCGTGTGACAAAAATTTAACAAACTAAATAGTATACATAGACAGCATCCAAAATTTTATGGGAATTAAGGTGTTGTCGTCTTAGCGGTCAAACTAGCCCCTTCTCCTTTTTCTGCAAAATGCATTGATCAGTGGATGATCCCAAATTGATTCATGGCATGCAAGTTCCAGTATCTTTATTGTTAAAAGTATTGTATATTTCATGCACTTGTAAAGAATCGGCCAAATGTCATTTCAATTATGAGATGGTGAACAAAAGATTTGTCTTGAAGTAGAAATGATTTAGCAATATATGAAGTTTACCCAAATCATCATAATATATGCATATATACTATAGAAATATTGGGAAAGGACAAATTTGCGAGTCCACGCCCACCAATTCTAAAGAAAATGGTGGGTTACCCATCAACTGAAGTTGCCAGCTGGTTCACAACTCTTACACACACTAATGAGCAAAAGATTCCACAAGATTACAAGAATGTAAAAAACTTACAGCTACAGCGTCAATTTGATACACATATTTCAGTTATCATCAAGTGGGGTACCGTGGAAAGTTTCAATTAAGTTGAAACAGATAGCAATAAGTATATATCCTCAACCTCAAGTTAAGGGACCACACAGTACTGATTATCTATTTTCGATAACAAAGGAGACCACATGGCTAAAACAGGACTTGTTTTTGTACTAATGAATTTGACCCAGAAAAATAGAAGAGTCTGTAATCTGAAATCAGAATGCTATCTGCAAGTGGAAGAATTTTCATTAAGTTTCGTGATTAGGGCCTCCAAGATCCCACAATTGCATGCCGCGTATGGAGCAGATGGCAGCTATCATGGTTTCCAATTTTATTTGAGGGCATCTTCAATACGCCCGTCATATGCTACTATTTTGTTGAAAACTTTAAATTTTTTTCATTATGTCTTAAGTTTTCTGTTGACTTCCAAGTTTTGGTGTATTGGAAATTGGTATCATAAATTTGTATATAGAAACAAAAACTCGGAGATCAACAATTTGAGACTTTCAACAGAGAGTATTGGAGGGCATTATATTATACAACAAATGTGTTGTAATCATTATCTTCATTTAGTAACTTAGTATTGATAGGAAAAATATCTCATATGATCAATTGAGAATTTTTTATTAATAATATAAACTTGAAGTAATTCTTAACTTGTTAGTTTTTTAGTATTGGTTAGGCTAAGAATTTTTATATAGTATTACCGAACCAAATTCATACAGAAATAGACACACATTACTTATCACAATGTAAGAACGAAAGAAAAGACTGGCCTGAGGAATAAATTTAAACTATGGACTTCTATGAATGTTATTTTCATTCACTTTTGTTTTCAAGCAAAAGAGCTCTCTATGCTAGCTTCATATGACAACTTGCATAGCTAGTCAAAAGACAAAGCTCAAAATTTGGATAAAAGAACAACTGAGGACAAATTATAACATAAGAACCCATCCTTGCTTTTTTGAATTCTTGTCTTGAGCATTATATTTTCGTAGATATATAATTCGAAGGCGTGAGCATGCTTGAACCCAAGCTTTTTGGCTAAAGCAAGCAGCCATATATCCGTAAATGGCTCGAAAAAACATGTGCTGTAAAGGTAACTAGCTCCATTTTGCTGGAATTTTGCAAGTGCTGACAAAGAGCAGCAGCAGCAATGTATATACCATTATAAACTCGTGATGATAAGGCTCTCATTAACATGTGTCTAATTGTTATAAAGAAGAAGCCCATCATATATCCAAAACGAGCGTAGCTTCTTCTTTAATTTTTGCTGCTGGTCAGTTGTACAACGGCAGTCCGAGCCCATTCCTCTTTGTACTTTCTGTTGAGTGGTCAGTTCAATTTTTTGGCAGCCTTTCAAAAGAGAAGGGATCAAATCAAATGATAATATCTCAGAAAAAAATCTAGGGTTATGGTTATGGACAGTCAGTGGAATGAAAAGTGTTATGGAGAAGAGAAGCTGCAGCTTTGCATCTTTTCTGATCCTATCCACAAAGGATGGGGCACGAGTAGAGAGATCCTGTTTTGTCTTCTCATATATGAGTTTGATTTGACCATGCATTGATTTCATTTTCCTAATGGATTGTGCTTGCAGTACAGTCATTGTCAGATATATTAGCTCTCACTGCATCAGTAAATTCTTGGTTAAAAATTTTAAATTCTCGATTATACCCATAAATCTCTTGTTGGTAACTCCTAAGTTTACTGTAAATAATAAAAATTTTAAGTTGAGAGTTAAGAATGAAGAACTTAGAGGGTGTAATCAATTCAACAAAGAATATAGAGTTGTACATGGTCATTCTCTTTAATTTTAATTAAGCACTTTCATGAAAATAAACAGTGATGCATGAATTCACTTGAAGCCATGTCTCCACCTAAGTGCAAGTGATATCTATTCTCATTCAAAAGAGGGTGTCCGTGAGAATTGAACCCGAAAATTTATGAGAATCATTCGGCTAACTCCTCATGGATGCTATATTTAATTGACCTATTAACTAGTATAGGGTTTTCAGCCTTAGAAATTATGTGACCATTCAAGAACAAGCAACAGAAGTCGATTGGCTAGTTACATGAAAAAATTCAAAGCTCATGAAAACGTGCGCAACTTGTTTGACGTTTCTAACAAGCCAGAAAAGCAAAAGAACTGAAATTCAACTAATTAAGCCAGCAAAAAGCCGCAAAGTAATGTAATGGCCCAGTTATGTACTTTTAACCTAAATAATTAAAATATAAGTAGTACAAATATGCATACAAGATACAACTTTTCTATAAAGACTGGACATATATAACTATTGAAAGGGGGCAGTTTCAGCACTTGTGACGATATTACCTGTAGTCTAAATTATTTCTAAAAGTACTTTTTAGGCGCCCGCCTTAATTTCGTGCTCTAGGAATTAATAAGTAATTAAAGTTGTTGCACTAGAAGAAATTTTGTTGTGGTCGGCGAGCTATGACATTATGAGTGCTTCTAGTTCTACCAATTAGACAAACGTTTTGATCACGAGGGCCTTTTTGCATTCTTTTATTACTTTGTGAAAACTTTAACCTCTTCTATTATAAATAAGCATGCTCTGACTCTATCATTTTGTCATTTAAATTATATATGCGCTAGTAAGAGTCTTGTATATCATATTTTTGGGAGCAGATGACAGTGAAAGTGTTTAGCCCATAGGCGCAAGTGCGATCATCGGATGTGGTTATATGGATGGATAGATGAGCCTTGTTATCAGTTATGTGTGTGCCTAGTAATTCTAGGTGAAAAATATATGCTATTGTGTTGTTTTGTTGGAGGCTTGGAGAGTCTTACATATATGAGAGAACTAGCAACTGAATATAAAGAAATGATGGACAAATAGAAATTAAAAATAGATTTGATGTGTTAAAGGAATTCCTAGCTGACAAGTTTGGGTTGATGATGATCGTGCTGGAAACTGTTTTCAAAACCAAATCTATTGTATCTTCTTTTGTGTTTTCCAAGTGCTTTTGATTCAACAGGCGCATCTGGTGTAGTGGTATCATAGTACCCTCCCACGGTACTGACCGGGGTTCGATTCCCCGGATGCGCAAACAGAAAAATATATATATTTATATATGCATATATTTCTTTTGTTTCTTTTCATGTTCCTAGCCCCGGTGCCAAGAGCATTAGCGTTTCAAGACAAACGACAACCCAAAGCTTTCCTTTTTGTATAGGCCCAAATTGGATTGATGCATTCATTTGAACTGAAGCTGTGACTTGTAAGCTTTGTGTCTCCTTTCTGCCTTAACTTTTCACAAATCATATACACCGGGCAAGGCCATCAAGTTACAACAATAATGAAACCGAAACTGATAAATCATCCTAGAATATACCGCAACAACTCAGCAAAGTTAATAATCATAAAAGCTATTCATTAGCAATCCTCTGTTTTTATTGGAAATAACTTAAGAGTAGATGATCGTTCGGTAAGTGAAGATCATTCTAGAAGCTAAAATAACTTTGTTAATTATGCAACATTAGTGGTCAAAGATTGTCAAGGGACCTAAGTGACAAAAAGAAAATTAAGAGTAGTTACTGATTGATTGTGCAAAACTACTGTAATTTGCCTTTTCTTAAGTGGGTTGCGAATTTTTTCCCATTTGGCAAAGCTGTGAGCATACTAAGCCGGTGACCTTCTGTCTCTTTCATCTGTTGCCATTCTTATTTACTTGAGTCTTGCAAACTTTTCGGAATTCACGACCACAGCTTAATGATTTGTGTGTTACATTTTCAAATTAAAGCTTTTAGAGAAAATATATATATGCTATCACAATAGTAAAAGCTAGTACTCAATCTAAGAGAATTATTAATCTTGGAAGCAAAAAGAAACTTAAAGCGCATCATAATATGGAGGCTTCACCGAGTAGAAGTAGCTCTTCAAAGAAAAGCTTCTTACATTCGTTGCCGAAAAGTCTTTGCAACCCATTAATGTTTTTATTTTTATTTTTTATTTTTTTGGGGCTAAAGATGTGTCAAAGTACCACTCCAACTATTGTCCCACTCGCATATCGAATTAGACTTGTCCACCGGCCCAATTCGAATAGAGATTCTGATGAAACCTAAGAGTTTTCCCAAATTTTCGACAAAAAGGTTGTCCATACCATCCGGAGTTGGCATCAAACGAATTATTCCCAAACGAGTAAAATTGATTTCCTTGTGGAATTGGACCTGTGCGGTGTTTATGTGACACATCAAACACTTCAAGTGCCAGAAGCTCTTTAAGATGTTGAGGATTTGTCCTCAGAGGTTGTTACAAGACAAGTCCAATGACTGCAGCGCATTTAGGCTATCCAAAGATAATGGAATGTGACCTTGGAGATTGTTGTTGGAAAGGTTGAGATCTCCTACAAAACTGTTGATCTTTCCCGTTGGAATCCCCTACAAAACTGTTGTTAGAGAGAATAATTGTGGTCATCAGGGTGGAGAGCTCCTCATATTCCAACTCTGTGCCTTTGTAGCTCATTGATAGTGAGTAATCAGAATAGACATAATATGCAAACAAAGGATTACTGCATGGTTGTAGAATCACTTGCAAATATGTTAGCTCGCTTGCATTGACATCCTGCAAAATTACTCCATGAAAGACCAGAACCTCCAACTCTGGAAGAGTTCCCAACCAAGATGGGAAGATATCTGTGACTTGGTTATCCCAATATCAAGAAATTTTAGCTTCGCACAAGCGGCTACTAATTGAGACACTCGCCTTTGCAATGAATTTTTGCAAAAACCAATCATCCTCGGGTTTGTTCCGTTCATGGTCTGAGGAATGATTCCATGAAAGCCGTTACCTAGCATTTCAATACTAACAACTCAAAACTGAAATTGCCCAAACATTCTCGAAGTACGCCGCTAAGTGGTTGTGAGATACAAATCAAGAGCGTGAAGGCCATTCAAACTGCATATTGTTGGTGGAAATTCCCGTGCGAGCTGATTTTTTGAATCTAGGTAGGAAAAGATGGACACTAATGGAAGTGGGGGTGGTCCTTGCAGCTTAGTAAACCTTAGGTAGTAGCTCTTCATTTTTTAAGACCAAGTTCATTATGATTCCAGAAACCAAAACACTGAAATAAGACGACTTAATATGATTCCAGAAACCAAAAAACTGAAAAAGTTTCTCCCAAAACCACAGAAAACTTTCTGCCAAACCCCAAAAAGGCCCAACTGAAGACATCCCTAAAGCTAGTAACTCTTAACTCAGTATCAAATAAAAAGTCCCATATGCAATTTAAATCACATCACCATCTCATGCTTAGCACAATTCGGTTGGAGTGACAATGATTAATCATATCAAAACCACAATCCATCTAGTAAAAATTCAAGGACACGATTTCACAAAACTCAAAAATCATACAGGTGAAAGCTAACAAATTGTGCCAATCATAACTTCAGCACTTCCGATTAAACAGAAAAAAAAAATGCAACCCAATTCAGAATAGCATGCGTAAAAACAAATATACATAAAATACAAAATTCATTATAATTTCTGAGCAACAAAATTTATAAGAATCCCACATAATTAAGCCTTATAAAATTAAACCCACTTACAAATTCTCTCAAAATTCCCGGAAACAAACGAACACCACCCAATTTCTCAAAACACCCTAAATTTTTCCTTCAAAGCTCATCCTCCATTCTCAAATACTCCCCAATATCTGACTGATGCAGCACCACAATCCCATTGGGATCAAGCTTCCGGCAATCCTGCGTGCTCTTCGCCGCCACGCCAAACCCTAACGGCACATCAGACATCGAATACACAACCACCCCATCACCCGGGGAGATACTATCCGTTATCCTCCCCAACCCGCCTTTCAAAACGTGGTTTCCGTACAAAAACGACATTTCCGATGTGGGTTTTATCCACACTTTGTGCCGCGCATTCGCCGCGATGAGACTCAGCGCATGTATCGTCAAATGGAACTTGTCGCTGTGCGTGAACTTGCCGATGCAGGTTCCCAAAGAGACCAAGTTGGGTCTCGCGATGTTGGTGGCGCGCTTCACTAATGACTCGCTGACGTAGTAGACGCGGTTCTTGTGGAGGCGGAAACAGTATCGGCCAGGATTCGGGTCGGGTCCTTCGTGGGATGGGTTTTCGACTATGTTTTTGAGATTGTTGCCGGTGAATTTGAAGAGCTTCTCGAAAACCGCCGTCGTTTCGGCCTCGTCCAGAGGTCGCATCTTTGCAAAATTTTGGAATTTGTTAGTATGAAGCTGTGTATTGGCTAGGGTTTTAGAGCGGTTTAATTTGGCATTTCTCTTTTAATGCCGATGGCTATCATTTAAAAATTGAGGTAAATTCAGATTTGGGCCGGGTCAAATTGCCGGATATTGAAAATAAAAGCCCAAACAGTGGTAACTTTTGTGCCAATACTCATTTTATTTTTGTGTGAAGTTACTTTAAAGGATAAATAGCTTTTAAATATATCATAACAATTAACTATATTATTATTTAATTTTATAAACGTTAATTTTTTTAAATTCTTAAACGATTATCTTCACTCAAATATTGTATGCTCATGTAAATAGTTTGTAGGACCTAATAGAGGAAAATGAAGAAGTAAATTTAAAGTTTTCATCCCTTAATTTTTGCAGTCGATTTTGTAATAAGCATTTAAGCTCGAAAACTATAATTTTATCAAAGGAAAAAATTCAAGATAAATTTTTTCTCAGGGCAAATCCATTCATTCTTTGCCCCCACAAATTTCATCCATCTATAGCTCTAATTGGATTAAGTCAGCAAAATTTCAATTGAAAAAAAAAACCACGCTTGAAGCACCTGCCCAAATGATAAATCTTTTTTCTGAGAGACACCAATAATACAAGAGAAAGAGAAATATTATTGGAGTTTATTTTTCCTTTTTTTGTTTTACAGATTTTTTAAGTTTTCTATGGTGGGGTGTGTGGAAAAGTGAAAATAATAAGAGTAAAATAGGGATCAAATGGGTATATTGAGATATTAAGATTATTTATAAATTTTTTACTGGGACTAATTGAAAAGTGGGAATTGATAAGATTAAATAAGGGAGTTAAGTATCACAACTCATTTATTAGGGTTTCAGTGGATTAATGGATTATGAGAGACCGACAAAAGCCCAAGAAAAGGTTCAAGAAATTAATTGTTAACTATTAGATTAACATTCTACAGAAAAATTAAGAAAACATATTAATGTTTATACATAATGAATTTGGATTTTCAAACTCATCCAGCTCTTCTAAACTTTTAAATATATAAAGTCGTATGTGTATTTATATGGGTAAAAAACTGAGATTTATTTGTTTTTATTTTCTTATTTAATCACCATCGATCGTGACTTTAAGTTTTGATAAAAATAAAATAAAATAAAACAAACCCGTATCATGAAAGAATTTTGATCCATGCATCGCAGTAATAATGGACTCTTAAATGCAATATTGGTAAGCCACAATTACTAAGTAAATTATTCAAGGTAATTCCTTCATTCAGTATCACAAAACAACGAGGACATGCGCAAAGTTAATGTTGCATTTTCGGGAAATCAAGGTTCTATCTAAAACTAAAGATATCAATTTTTAAAAGCTTGAGTTATTTGCAAAATATAAACTTTTACATTGTTGTTAGAAATTCAACATTGGAATTCTAGGAGCCGTGTTGAAAGTCCGCGCACAAATGTTTGCACTAATGAATAAAGACTGAATCTTGAAATGCCAAAAACCTTCACTTGAATTCAAGAAATTCCGTGGGTATGAGAATTGAGAACGCAAAAAGTTCAACAAGAGTGCAGAAATTCAACTATTAACTGCTGCAAGAAAGCAAACTTCAAATGGCAATCATAAAATAGACAAAGCAAATTTCAGATGCATTCATGCCACATAAACACAACTGTTCAAAGCAGCCCTTTATTGATCGCTTTGACTCTGATATGAATGAATCTCAACGAGAGCAGACTCAAGCCTTCTGCAACTTTAACAGGTGCAGGCCCTGATGCAATGTCATTCCGCCAAGCATTAGCACGCGGCCGGGAGGTTACCGCCGCGGCCTTTGGGGTTCTCATGAAGTGGACAAGATATTTGGATTTAGACAATCTTTCCTCAAACAAATCAAGCACTTTCCCCAGCTTCTCATTTCAGCTTCTGTTATTTCCTCATCAGGAACTAACCCTCTTAATGGATGCAATATCAATTGGCGAATTAGTGATCTTATTGGACCATCAAATTGGTGCGCTTCTACTTCCATCCATGTTTCTACAACAGCTGACTCTTTGAGGCAAGTAGACCGCAGCAGATCGGTTCCCCTTTCCTTATGCACTTGCATGCCAAGTACTTGCAAATGGCCCTTGATTCTTCAAATAAAAGTTGATAAGATTTTACCCCTAAAAGGGGAAAAAAAAATTAGATAAAAGGGGTTTGGTGGCTTGGTTATACTCTTTTATCCTGTTTTTATCACGTGCCGGTTGATTTAAATGCTAACATCTCTTGGGTTGATAAAAAAAATTTGGATTTGAACCCAACTTACATGATATAAAAGATCATTCAGATAGAATTCCACTAGCTATTAATTTTTTGAGGTTCGTACAAGAGATTTAGATTCAAATCCTAACTTAATATAAAATCTCTTGGAATAATATGAGAGATCATCCGCATTCGAACTTGTTCACATGAGTTAAAATCTCTTAATATAATATAAGTGATCATTTCTGTTCAAACTGTTGAGAGACTTGCTTTATGATTTTTAAGTATCCAATCTAAAAGATTAATTTATCGAGTGGAGTGACTTATCTCTTTATAAATTCAAGTATCTCATTTTTGTTTAACTAACATGAGGCACGACTCAACACAAACTCTACTTATAAAGATGAAAAAAAAATTTTTTGTTGATGCCATTATAATAAAAAAATAAAAAAAAAATTACCAAAGAGCGTAACATTCTTCCATTGCGGGCATTAGCCGAAATGGCTATAAAGAAAATGAAACAATACAAAATTACGTTAGAATTGTGGAAATACTTATCGTAAATAAGAGAATTTTTTTTTTCAGAAAGCTTCTGTGTGTGTCCTTACATTTAGAGATAAACAAGGTTGTTGCTTAGGGGCACCATTGACAACATCAACAGGCACAAGGCTCACACTCGTGCTGTGCAGCTGGAAAATGCCATGCCATGAACTTGAATTGCCATTGCTTTTGGGCTCAGCAATAGGAGAAAGTAATAGCCAAAACAGGGAAGGTGGGGAGATGCTGCTTGAACTTTAAAGCTTGAGGTTGCGATGAGTTAAATACACAAGTGGAAATTGGCAGCATCTGGGTTGTTTTATGTACTTTATGTCCTTCATATGTTGCTTCTGTCAAGTGGTAGATAAAAAGTTTTTGGTTTACATGAAAGGAATCCTAAAACAAAATTTCAACGAGAATGAGATCCAAGTAAATTTCAAGCGTGGCTCATTCACAGCTGTTGGAGGTTTCACCCAATGTCTGCCAAAAAAATTTAGAGGCAATACTTATTTTACAAGAATCCATCGATTGCCAAGGGGTCGTCACTTCTGCTGACATAACTCTCAATGTTAAGTTTTTATTCCTGCTGCTGTTTATTGCCTTTTTCGTATTCATTTATAAATAAAGCATCTTTTTCGTATTCGTTCATAAAGAAAGCATCAATGTCGCTTCAAGCAGGAGTTGACGCAAAAAGAATTCAAACAAAATACGGTGGCTAATGAAACCCCATGACCCCTTTAGAACAATTGCTTTCAACTTGAAGCAACTTTAAAAATTGTCCACAATTTAATTAAGTTAAAAGTGCAAAAGCAAAATATTCTTATCGTTTCGACATTTTATTCTTCTGATGCAAAAGCAAATTGTTCAGAAAATAACAAAGTAAAACTCAAAATCCTGCTAAGAGAATATAATAAAATATAAAAAGTGAAAATCCCCAAAATCTCGTCCATCAAAATCGAGCAGCATCAGAAATATTATCTTTAAAACCCCCAAACATTCCTCGGAGCAAAACCCAGCTCCAAGCCCCATTCCCACATTATTCCTTAATATTGTAGTCATTCTCTCATATGCATTCGCGTCAACAAGTTAAAACATTCTAATTATAGATAAAATTTTGCGGCTCGTATGAAGAGGCTCCCCAACCAAAACCAAATCTTAAATGACATCCAGGCCATACTTTCACTTGTAGTTGGTTCACATACTTTCAAGAGTCTAGTTTGGTTTCCCTCAATGGTAGCAAGAAATTCTAGACATAAGATTGAACAAACACCCATCATTTAATCCTAAGTCCTAATATTTGCCATTTTCATTCATGTGGGTAGAGAACAGAAGGAATTCAGAAGCCAAAACGGAAGCAACAATATCACTTCAAGAAGGATCATAAGTCACAACAGAGGCAATAACAGTACCCCATGGTCCATTTTAGAATAATAATAAGGTAATAAACTTCAAAGCTGCTTTAAAAATTGCCCATTTACATAGTTCACAACATTTGAGTGTGCATAAACATTAAATCATTCATTTTCATTGACAACCGTCGAAGTGCAAAGCAAAATATTCTATACGCACATTCCACATTTTATTCTTTACATAAGCAAGAAAAAGCAAATACATACAACAAAGAGAAAAGCAAAATCCAAAATAACTAAGTCAAAATACCAAATGCCTTAAAAAAAAAAAGAGTCAATAAACTTCCCTAAAAAAATAGTAGAAAATAAAATTCAAAAGTCAAAAATCTCCTCCAAAATCTCCTCCATCATAATCAGCGGCATCTGAGACAAGATCTCCGATCAAAAGCCCACCAAGCATCCCTCCAAGCAACCCAGCTCCAAGTCCCAGTCCCCCATTACTCTTCTTCGGCGGTTTCACAGGCGGGTACCCGTAGCCCGGCTGCTGAGGGGGCGGGTACCCGTATCCATGTTGTGCCGGTGGAGGCGGGTACCCGTATCCCGGTTGATGCGGAGGCGGCGGTGGGTACGCGCCATACGGCGCCGCTCCTTGAGGCGGTGGGTAACCGTACCCCGCCTGAGGCGGCGGCGGGTATGCGTAAGGCACAGAACTCGAGCTGGCACCCACCGGCGCCGGATAAGCAGTCACCGGCTCGTTGGGCTTGGCGTGCGGTTTCCCGGCGGTGGGTTCACTGAACTTGTACGAGAAGTGTAACTCGCCCTTGGGTTTTCCCGACGACGAGCGGACTTGGTAAGTAACGAACTTCATCGATTTGGCGTCTCCCGAGGGGGAGAAATCCAAGAGCTCCTTGATCGGGACGATTACTTCGCCGACTGTTTTATCGCCGAGTAAGCCGTCGCTTTTGATCTTGAAATTGAGCGTGAGGCGATTCTGCTGAGCCAAGGACTCGTTGAAGGTGAACTTAATCGGGAAATTCCACGTGGGATTTGATCCGCCGGATCGGTCTACCTGGGTCTTGACTTTCTGTTTCTTGATGGTGTGGTCGCCCGCGATCGAAACGACGGCGTACACGTCCATCTTGGAGATGAAGTGGACGTCTTTGAGGTGTTTTGCGGAGATCACGTTGAGCTCCATGGCTCTGTAAGAGGCCATAATTGCTGAAGCTTTTGAGAGGATTGAAAATTTTTTAAAGATCAGTTCCTGTGAATTGAGAAAATTAGCGGAGGCAATCTTACGATGCGGTTTATATATAACGTCAATGCGAGCTTATCCTTCGGACTTCGGAAAGAGCAAGGAAAAGCAACAAAGTCCGCGTCAACGCGTTTGGTTGGGAACTGTGCTTTCAATGAACAACATAATAACATTCAGATCCATAACTTTTTCATATTTTTTCAAATGACAAAACTCTTTTCTATTTGTATGAAGCAGGTCTTTCTTTTGTTTTTGTTTTTTTTCTCTGTTTCAAATCATTTAAATGTTCAGTTCAAACAAATTTGAAAAAAATGAATAAGCACGTTCAGATACTTTTATTCTTGAGGTAAGAATTTTTTTCTTTTAACAGTGGATGAAATCTCTAATTCTTATTCAAAAATTATTTCTTAAAAGATATCAAAATACCCAAAGGGTCTTTGGTTCGAGATATTTTAGTAGGGGATAGGGATATATTTGACATGAATGTATAAAATATAACATTATTGAAGAAATTACAAAACGTAAGCGACTCAGAGTTTATTGTTCTTTTGCCGCTTTGCGCACTGACTTAACCATGGTTAAGTATGTTGGTTTGTTTCTCTCTCGTACGAGGAGTTTACAACCGCGGTTAGTAAATTCTTTAGATTATTCTCAGGTTGTGTGGAATGGTCCACCGTTTGATTGTTGGATATTTTTTTGTATGATTTTTGTAAGTTACTGCTAACTTAGCAGCTCCCTTTTTTATATTCTATTTACATATTTGACGGTTTGCCGAAACACGAAATGGAATCGTGTAACATTTGCCATGGAATCAAGTACTAAATAATCTGAAGTAGCTGTAATCTTAAATCATGCTTTATTTATTTTGTGGGTCTTAGCTTGTTACCGTACGGCACCTACATTCTCTTGTGAGGCCAAGGCATCTGCCTTCACATTTGTAAATCATAAGAAATTGTCAACATCACACCAATAGCACGCCGTAGGAGCTTTGATATTCTTTTTCTATCATAGAATTTCTAGAACTAAAAATTAAATTAAATAATTAAATAAAAAAATGGAAAAGAAATTTCGGAACGCAAACTTTTTCTTTTTAATTAGAGCAATTACAATCACGATAACAATTGCATTTCTGTACCAATTAGTAATTCACATCAGTCTTAAACTTTAATCTGCTAAGTGTATATTAACTTCCTAATAAAAATCATAGGTGCCCAAATTCAATCTTCAGAGTCTGATGGGCACATGCCCTAGTGAGTTCTTCAAGTCGGCCACAATTTCATGGCATCTCATCAGAAGGGTCAACATTTGATCAGAGATGTCTATGCTCTGCTCTGGCTGCTACTGCAGGTGGCATCGGGACAGTTCTTCGTCGCCTCAGGTCGGACCTTTTTTGAGGCCTTTGCATTGGTGTTGATAGTTTCACAGGAAGATGAGCAACCATTCGTGTGATTATTGATGATGCTCTTCGACACAATCTGCTCTGTGCTTGTATTTTCCTGCCCACCCGACGTAAATTTGACGTGGGCTGTCTCATTATGAGCAATGGTACCCTCATCATCCAGATGCCTTTTCGGACATGATTTTGGCTGGATAATTGGGTGCAACAATTCATGCTGAGGCGCAATAGACCTCGGTTTTGCTGATTCACCAGTGATCGCATGCTTCCTCACCTGTGGAGCTTCATTTGGGACTTTAGCGACAAGCTGCTTCTCCAGTCTAAGAAGTGCCGAGGATGAAGCTTCTGGGGCTTGCAAGTAATATTCTACTTTCATATTGCCAAATAGGGGTCTGTTTTTAACCGCATAAGCAGATGCTGCCGCAGCGTCAGATTTGCATTTGAACTGAACCTGGCAGGTGGAGGATTTCCAGAACACGCAAGGAGGAGAATGAAGCTGTCCGAAACGTGCAAGGCTTGCTTTCAGCTCCGAAACCGAGGGCAAAGCTGATTGACTAGGGAATTGTACCACTATCGTTTCAGGCTCCCTGAACTTTCCACAAGTGTCAGGCTTCTTCTGTGAATACTTTCTCAGTTTTTCCTGGACTTTCAAGCTCATCCGCGCACCTCTTCTCAGAGGCTTTTCAAGTTTCCTATCACCAGCCTCTGTCTTTTCTTCACTCAACAATTTCAGCTCATTCAATCTTTTTGATTCTTCCACAGACATTTGTTCAGGACCTGTGATGCTGCCATTTAGTCCCACATTTCTATAATCGTCAGCTTTGAGATGTTTTTTTGGGGGCTTTAAAGCAGAAGACAGGTCTTGAGCAGTCCTGCTGTTAGGACTCTTAGCAGCCTACCTCAGAGCAGAGACTTAGTGGGACAACTTTCAATTGTTTCAGACTCTTCTGCTGGGGTGACAGCCACTTTCATATAGACAACAGATCTATATTCCAGGAAGAACTGCAGAATGGTTGCATGGATATTTTGTTGCACACTTTGAAATGGATTAAGAGCAAGAGATAACAGATATCCAAGTAACTGAGAATGTTTGCTATTAACTTCTAAACCATCTATCTTCTCGCTAGCCTTGAAATTTGAGGAAAAGGTGCCACGGGCTCCTTTGCTTGATTCCCTTTTTACATTTTTATGGCGATTGTCCTGGTATTCTGAGCCCAATTCAGAATTGCAGTCTTTCTTCCTTTTTTTACTATTCATCAAGAGAGTATGATCAGAAAGCAAGTCTTCTTCAGGACATTTGGAGACCATCAGTTTCTCATCCAGAATGTCACTACTGGTAACAATAACCTTTCTACGAAATGCAGCATCTGCGCGAGGCGAAGTTCTTCCAACCACCTGCAAATCCTCCAAGCGACAACTAATTTTCTCTACTCTTGAGACTTTTGGCTGCAGTCTTTGAAAATCTTGAGATATGTCCTGACTTTTTACCCTGTCGCCTTTTCTTTGAACTAAAGGCTTAATTAAACAAATTTCTTCAAGCATCGGCTTCTTTTCAGTTGAGGTTTCTTGGCCAAAGGGACCTAAAGCCATGCTCGTGCTGCCAGTTGTTTGAGCTGTTCCATATTTAACAAGAACAAAAGAAACTAGTGACAAGATGCAAAAGTTTTGGGTTTCGTGACGCATACATATGATAAAGCATAAAGTGAGAGTTAAGAACCTAACATGCCATGTGCCAGTAGTTGCTGAGACATGGATTTGATGAAATTGATTAACTACACAGGGGTTGCTAAAGAGATGTAATGTGGTAAAATATATTTAGCCATGAACAATTAAGATTTGATTAATCATAAAACCAGAATGTCATCAAAGTTACAGCATAAAACCAGAATGTCATCAAAGTTACAGCTACCCACAATGTCATCAAAGTTACAACTACCAACAGACATAGACCTCTCCTCCAATTAGGCCTCAAATATATATGATGCTTAGAATTATACTACAAAGCTTCTGGGCAGTGTGTTCTGGAACTTGCGGCAAACAGGCCAGCAATAACCCATGCAACAGCCAACCAATTTCCCAATACAGTTGTGAATAGCAACAAAGTCATTTCAGGCAATTATGATCTCTGAATGATCAAGTAATTTTCAATCTACACGTGAGAAATATTGTGTGAACTCTATCAAATTCAAGTAAAATCTCAGTGAGCAACTCTTTCATCCATGGATGATTAACTAGTAGAAACTGACAACATATTGCATTTTAAAAATGAAATTGCAAAACCTCTATGCAGAGCACAAATTTACCTCAAGGCTTTCTTAAACCCCCAAAAAAAAAGGTAAAAAAGATTGTAAAGCAGGATATTATAACATAACAGGAAAAAATAAGAATAGTACCTTGAGAAGGCATTTGCCTCTACAAAATCAAAATCCCAATTGTATTCCTCCCATGTATTTGCTGCGATCCATAGGCCTAAGCATATGTCTCATCAACCTCCTCAAACACTGCTTTTCGATAAGCGAGGACAAAAGCCTCATTCTTAATCAAATTAATACTTCTTTCTAAACTACCGTGTGGTATAGATGCTAACTTCTCTAGGAAATAGAGCATCTCAGTAGGCTGAAACCCATGTCTAGCATTCTTAATTTGCTTCACTGAGTACACTCCACCAGGCTGATACCCGCATACATCAACTTCAACAAACCCTTTAACACCGGTAGTCCGAATATTACTAGTACACCGACACCGACACCAACACCAACATGAAAGGCTAAGAGCAGCCATCCTACGAGCCTCATCCTCTGCATCTTTTACAGCATTTAGAAATTCGATATCATTTGTTTGTTTTGATTTCTCAACATAGTAACTATCGAACGGTAGAAGATCAAACCACCCATAACTATTATCCCCAAAAAATGCAACCAGCAAATGGCCTTCCCTCTTGGTTTTACTACCACAAGGCAATGCAAAAGCCTCATGGAGTATCTGCCCTGCCCACCATGGATGTGATCTAACCTTTCCCCACACCATATCCCCTACTTCATACCTACAAGCCAACCTCTTTATCCCAAGCTTCCCTAAACCATCAACCATTTCTCCACCACCTTTTCTCAATTTCTGACTCCTCATACTACCAGTATCCACACAAACAGTCATGCTCAACCCAAACCCTCAATTTTTTTTTTTTTTTTTAACTTCAACACAAAAATTACCATTTTAAGCACTATAGTGCACACCTAAAACCCTAGTTTCCTCAAAGCTCATACTTCATAACATCAAGTTCATTATCAATGGGACGTTCAATAGGCAACAAAACCCAAAAGAGTGGCAAATGAGTAATGCTGTAAATATTCCAGCTAATTTACACTAGCTTCTTTGAAACTAAAATATGATTCAAGAAACAAAAAAGGATCACAAGGAAACAGGACCTGCGAAGCTGGTACATTGAGTTGAGGTGATTAAATGATTTGGAGCAGATGCAAATTAAATCATTTGCTTGTCATTTTGGATTAAAATGATTATTATTATTTTTGCCCCCTGAGGTTTTGATAATAAGCCGAGGAATTGTAAAATGCGAAACAGTGTGCACAGTGTATAAAGACTAAAGTGGACAAGTCGGTGACTGATAAGTGGTGACTACGGAGTTCATGCGGACGCAAGTTGAAGATGCCGTGCGGAAATAGCCTAAGCATTTTTCGGCTCATTAAAATGATTATTATTATTTATGAAGGCCCTCCATCTTACAAATATTTTACATTGATTTTTTTGATTTAAATAAAAATTAAAACTTATATAATCAAATAGTCTATGAAATAAATACTTATTTAATTTTTATATTTTCAGTTAAATATATGTTTAGTCTCTATATTTGAAAAAGTATTTTAAGACAACTTTGTTGTTAACTGTATTCACTCTTATGTTTTTTTTTTTATTATTTTACAATAATACCTTTACAAAAGTATATTGAGGAGATTAACAAAAATAAAAAAAAAATAATTTATCGAATTAACCTCAAAAGTAATATAATAATTTATTAAAAAATTTATATTATTAATTTACTTTTATAATTAATTTGGTAAATTAATTTCTTATAAAATAATTATTAGTAAGATTATTATAACGATATTAAACATTACTTTAAGTTAATTGATATTAATTTATTTATAAATAGTTTGAGTAAGATTGTTGCTCAGTTTCAAAAAATATTAGTTTTTTAACATTGATATTTATAGATTAATTTATTAATAAATAATTATTGATTAATTTACTAATTAAATTTTTTATAGATAAATTAATTAATAAGAAGAATATTGTTGGAAGTGATTATTGTTAAAGGTAAGAATGTAATAAATTTAATTACAAGAGTATTTAGAAATATTTTTAAAATATAGAGATTAAATAGATACTTTAAATCAAAATATACTTAACTTGATTGCCGATAATGCATCAACTTTCACTGTAGCCAGCAGAAAAGAAAACAAAAAAGCAAAAAGATCTTCAGTACACGACTTTGTTAATTGCGTTATATGCATTTTTAGCTATAAACTCTTTGTTGAGCTCCAGCAGTGCGTGACAAAGCAAAGAATTGCGTGTTTGTTTTGTTTTTTTTATAACATCGAACACACATCTCGAGGGAGTATTATCCATATTCCAGTGTAAATATTATTTCAAATTTAACAAAAATATAACTTTTTTTCAATTTCTAAATTTATTCACTGCTTTGTTTTTAAATATCTAAAATATTAAAATTGTCACTCAAATGAAAAAATTGCATTAAAAATTAAAATGTAGGATGATAACATCCGAGTTCATAACTTTACACGAATTTCTCAATAAAAGCACATTTTGTATATTTGCATTAAATAGGTCCCAATTTTTTTTTGAAATAACTGAGGTACTCTATGTTCTATAAATATAGATTTCATGTTGATCTTATAGTATAGTAAGCAAAATACAAGTTTATGATCTATGGTTGTTAGATAAAAATGTAAAAATAATTAATTATATTATAAATATATATGTGACATGCTATCATTAAAAGCTCAATAGAGTTAAATAATAGTATTGGATTCAACACAAAAAAATTGAATGTTAGGTATAATTTAGTCATTTCAATGGAAGATGCCGTATTGAACCATGAGCCCGCGATAGAACCATTTGAAAACAAATGAAAAATCTCTGCCCTTATAGAAAAAATACAAAAGATTAGGGACGTAAATGTTATTATTCCATTAAAATTTTTAATTTTAATTTATGAAAAGGAAAAAGAAAATTCGGATTATGTATTTGGCACAAAACCAGATGCACTGCCCGTACGACCGGGGTCCGAGAATCATTCTGTCAAGTGTCAAATAATAGGCAATCTTTTTATTTTTCTTAATTTTTTTTCTCTTCTATTTATAGGACAGATTCAAATATTCAATTCACCCCTTAATGCCTTAATTAGCAGCTTAATAGCAAATTACAATTCACAAGTTGCCGCTATTAATCCAACAGGCGGCAAAAAAGTCCAAGCAAAAGATTTTTAATCAAATGCCCCCGCCTTCCTGTCTAATCGGTTCCTCTCTTTTGCCTCTCTCCTGGTATTGACGTCTCTGCTTCAACATATATTTTTGTTAATTGAAAAAAATATATATTATTTGTAGTGTATACTTTGAAACCCTAAATTTCAGCCAATTGTAATTCATATTTTACATATTAATTTGTGATATATGATTGTTGTTGTTGTTATTAGGTTATAGCTTGAGTTGAGAGGAGGCGGTTGATGGAGCGGGGGCAATTGAAACGAACGCTGATCGATGCGTCTGCAGGCGCGATTGCCGGTGGAATCTCACGTACCGTAACTTCGCCTCTTGATGTTATTAAGATCCGTTTCCAGGTCTCCATTTTTTATATTTTTTTTCTTGTTTTAATCATTTATATAATTGGATATTGTTGGAAAAAAAAAGAGTGAAAAATTGTTTAGCTTTGTTGTTTTTGTCAAAGTAAATTAAAACAAATGCGCAAATTATTATTATTCTTTTTTAAATCTCCCTAGTGTTGGATTATTTTCTGTGGCCTATAGTGTTGGATGCTTTTAAGAGTAAAAGAGATGTTTCATCCAAAGTGATGTTACATTTGTTTATTGAGTGTGTGGGATGGTCAGATAAGTAATTTCAAAAGTTATGGAGATCACTGAGGCATCACTTGGAAAGGAATAGGTTCTTTGCCTTTTAGGGCAAGGCTTGGTAACTTGGTTCCATACTTTCTACTAAGTATTGGTTGTACAAGAGGAAAAACACTTTCTGGGACTCTTGAGAGGCCTTGGGAGAGAAGTTTGTATCGTGTATTTTGTGCTTGCCTAGATCAAGGGGGCTAGGATTGTGGTATTTTAACTTCTAATTTTTCCAGGATGTGATTGTAATGCTTAGTAGTCATGCTGAAGAAAATTATCATTGGTTTAACAGGTTCAATTGGAGCCTACGACTTCATGGGCGTTGCTAAATGGAAATATATCTAGGCCATCAAAATATACTGGCATGCTTCAAGCAACGAAGGATATATTTAGAGAGGAAGGTTTATCGGTATGATTTATTATCTTGCTTCATTGCACTTGTGCAATCTAGTCATGAGACTAGTTCAATGTGTGTCTTTATGTTCTTTGATTCAGTTGCAATTTAAGGGAATGGTTATGACAGGGTTTCTGGCGTGGCAATGTGCCAGCCTTACTTATGGTTATGCCATACACTGCCATACAATTTACAGTGTTACACAAATTGAAAACATTCGCTGCTGGTTCTTCTAAGGCAGGTATATGACATCATGTTACATCAGTATAAATTTTTTGACTTTTATGAAATGCTCTTTTGCTAAAAAATTGATCTACGTGTAAGATTGGATGTAGTAACATGCTATTTACACCATTGTTTCCTTTGGTTAACCTCTTATGTTGTGGAAGCTTTTGTGACTAGTCAGAAGTAGTTTGGTACAGACTTGTTTATTTCTAATATTTTTCCTTGGAAGTCTGCTAATTCTTCATCCTTTTCTGTTGTTCGGAGGCGCACCCTGTTTGATTTGGATTTGTTTTGTGTTTATATGATTATATTTTAATGTTTCATCTTTTATTCGCTTTCTCACATGTTGTGGCCTCATTTTTCTGTTGTTTTGCAGAAAATCATATTAATTTAAGTCCTTACCTGTCTTATGTCAGCGGGGCATTAGCTGGGTGTGCAGCTACTATTGGATCATATCCATTTGATCTTTTACGAACTATATTAGCATCACAGGGAGAACCTAGGGTAAAGAATTTGACTGAATGATATTTTAATGATATGGTATGGCTTCATTTGCATTTTAACATTGATTGATTCAACCGAAGGAAGGATTTGAAATCTGAGGCCGAATCACACTTCTTATAAATATTGAATTTATTTGTGTTTTCTATTTTCATAAATTTTGCCTACAACGTAATGTATTCTCGAATGCGTGAGCACTCATTTCTGCAGTGATAAGTTTGGTCTTGGTGGACCTAGAGCATGGTGATCTTATTCATGGCGTCTTAATTTCATCTCCTTCAATAATGATGTATTTGTGTGTGTGTGTGTATATATATATATATATTTTTATTTTTTTTTTCCATTAATCATTGGAAAGCATAGTTTTCACGTCTCAGTTCAAATGTTCAACACGTCGTCATGTTTGTTAGCTGAAGCTTTAATATGTTGAGGGTCCTGATATCATTATTGATCACTAGTTAATGGCTGTATATAGGTGTATCCAACGATGAGGTCTGCATTTGTTGATATTGTCAGCACACGAGGGTTAAGAGGACTGTATGCTGGACTGTCACCTACTCTGGTTGAGATTATTCCTTATGCTGGCCTGCAATTTGGCACATATGATACATTCAAGCGCTGGACCATGGTAGACTTTGTTCTTGTTTATATTAGATTTTTGTTTAAGAGTCTGGGTATATATTTCTTTTGTGTTTCACTCAGCCAGCATCCCCAATTCTAAGGGTAATTGAGGTTTAGAGCACTATTTTTCCTCCATGTTGTAGTTTGAGCTGATATTCAAATGAGTCAAAATGCACAAAATGCGTTATATTTTTTATGATCTCTGGGATGAAATATTACAGAATCTTCAGTAATTTTTGTGCTTGGTACTTTCCACTGAGTATTGGTGGATACATTCCTTTTTTGCTTCCTAGAAAAAGGGCATGATGGTAAGGATTTTGCCTTTATACATCAATAATATTTATTTACTATCATCACCTTGTAGGCCTGGAACCGGATAAGATCTTCTAATACAAGCTCAACTGGTGCAGACGATAATCTTTCAAGTTTTCAGCTTTTTGTCTGTGGATTAGCGGCTGGAACATGTGCCAAACTTGTTTGTCATCCACTTGATGTGGTCAAGAAACGATTCCAGGTTTAATAGAAGGCCTTTTGTAAATCTCTGTGTGCATCGTCTTTGTAGTATGTGAATGTAAAGATTAAGGCAATAATTTTTATTTTAGTAAGACTAGTGTCAACCTATCATTTCATGTTTTAAATGAACTAGTTTTCAAGATTGTCTTGCCTTTTGCCCATGCTGAATTAGACAAATGAAAATTCTTTGTTGGCTTTTGCAGATTGAAGGACTACAAAGGCACCCGAAGTATGGTGCAAGAGTTGAGCACCGTGCTTACAGAAATATGTTTGATGCCCTAAGCCGAATTGTGCGAGCGGAGGGTTGGGCTGGTCTTTATAAGGGCATTGTCCCATCAACTGTCAAAGCTGCGCCTGCTGGTGCTGTAACATTTGTAGCTTATGAATATACATCGGATTGGTTAGAGTCTATTTTGACTTGATTCTAACATGATTCTTTTTTTTTTCCCCATATATTTTTGTCATCTTATTCTTTTCTACTCAGTCCTTAAAAGGCCCTCATACAAGGAAAGAGGAATCGCTATTGCATTTGATTAGTCATTATTTAAAGAGGCTGCAACTTCATATTGGTAGACCCACAATAATTGAGAGTTAACGTCTAGAAGTTGAAATGTAATATGGCGAGCGGTTGTAATTTAATATACAGCAGTTATGCTGGTTATGTCAATATAGATTGTATGAAGCCTGTAGGAAAAAAAAAAAGACCAATTGTTCGGAAATTGTATTCATTTTTCTGTGTTTCTTCTTTACAAATCCGGTATTTTGAGTAGACCTTGAGAGAGAATGATCTTTTACGCAACAGAGATATGGGTTCATGACATTTAAGTTTGAAAGTAAAACCAGAAAACAGTTAGCTTTAATATACAGATTGCTTAGATTTAACAAAATTCAAGAACTTGGCTCGTGAAGAAAGAATAAAGAACGCGGCAGTTTATGATACAAAATTTTCTACAAATTAAACCAATATGAAAAGACATTTCTATAATGTCTGCTCTATGAAAAAACCAACCATATAACCGGTTTATGTAACTTCAAAAGACCTTCACGTTGTGGATGACCATGTCTTATTCAGGGCAAAACTCCATTCATAGAACAGAAGTGAGTCAGAGGTTTTTGAAGTTTCACAGATTATTTTTCTCTTTATTGCTGTCTTCTGAAGGAAGTGATAGGCACTGCAGAATTGTCTGAACCTGCAAAACGTCTAGTCGGAACTTCTCAGCAATCTGCTTGGCATCCATGGGCCCGTTGTGATCATCAGCCTTTCCCTGATGCAGAAGCATGATGTGCCGCAGCTGTGCCACATTTAAGGTCCCTGCAGGAGCGGGCTTTTCTTCGTATCTAGAGGAATCTGGCTTAGTATTTCGCAGTTTTGGCAATGGTCTTGTCTGCCTTTCCACAACAGCTGCCTGCAATATAATCATAAACCAGCACACACGAGATGAACTGTTAATCTAGTGACGCTATCATTCATCAACAGAAAGCACGATTTTTATCATCTAAACGAGGGCATGTCAAAGAATACAAAGATTCAAGTTAATAAGAACGAAATAAGACGACCATAGATCACCGCTAAGGCTTCTCTTACCACTTAACATAAAACACAATCAATCAAAGAAATGCTTAGTCCCTTCTAATATTTGTTAACCAGTTAGATAGTGGATGCTCCAAAACCATTTCCTTTGTATAGCTACATATTTTCAAAGAGCACTGTAACAGAAACACGAAAGGACACTGAGGCATTTTAGAAATACAAGGAAACATATTACCCACGAATACTACAGTATCAAGCCATTGCAATGACAGTGAAGAGCTTATTGCTAGAGCCATTCTCCAGTACAGAAAACAATATGACTGAATTGAATTTTCTAATTCCTACTAGCTCAATAAACAAAAAAATCGGCAACTAGTGTAAGTTTTCGATCTAGTATTCATAGATAACAGTTTGTTCAACATAATCGAAATCTTTCTATTCTCAAAAGATAAAAACACAAGCACCAAACAACTCTCAAAATCTCACCTCACCCATCTCAGCTTTCCCCCCGGCCTTTGTTTTAACTCTTCCCAGCATTTGATTAAGCATAGCATCATATTGTGGGTCTCGTTCTTCAAGCACATTGCCCGTATTAACAGGCCGATTGCCCTCTTCTAACACACATCAGCATTCTCTCAGAAATACGCATCGTATTAAACAAGTATTATAAAAGCAAAAGCAAGTGTCAATTTTATAACCATTTCTATAAAATTTACTTTACTACATTGCTTCACTGACAAAAAATTTGAGCTGATTTGTTCACTCTATTATGAGGAACCAAACGGAAGCTTGCTTACCGGCATGATCTCCAGCATCCAATGGACCGGTCCTCGAGATCTTCACCTCGTTGGTGGGAACCACAGGTGGCCCCCGATCAACGACGTTCTTCGTTTTTGATGATGACGACGTCGTGGAAGAAGAGGATGTAATCCTTCCAGATGCTCGACGAAATGCCTGACCCATTTTCTTTTCTTTTTTTTTTTACAATTAATAAAACTCAAAACGACGCCGATTTGTTTTTGTTCTCTGGCTTGATTCTTATTCTGATGTTTCAAGGTGAGTGCACGGATATCAATTATGTATGTAAGTTAAAACCCTAAGTAAGTTTGGGACGATCAAATGAAGAAGAAGATGGATGTGGCGAGCACGCGCCTGGTTGTTAAAAAGAGTAAGGCGAGGAGGTTGGGGTGCCACGTAGATGACTTCAAGTCAGCCACGTATAAGGCCTTTTCGTCCTGTTTTACAATTTGGTTCAGTCAGGGGGGAATTATCATGTTTATTTACGAGAGGGCAATTATCATCTAACTCCTCATATTCTAGTTTAATCGTTTTTGTAATGAGAAGTATAAAAGCATCTCACTTAAGTACAAAAGTTTTATTAAAATCATTATCTAATTATTTCTTTTCAGTTTCCGTACACCACATCCTGCTCAAATTAAAACTACTAACTCTCTTCAACATGTGCGGAGAGATTCAAATTCCAAAAAGAAATATTTCACTTTCATTACCAAATATGCAAAATCAACTTAACTATTCTTTACAACAGATTTGTGACTGTAAAATACTCATGAAAATTATTTACAAAAGAAACATTCATGAGAAAATAAACTTCAGAAGGAACCCATAGCGTCAGTCTCTGGATTATGAGTTGGCTTATAATGTGATCTCTTTAGTCTTCACTTGTATCACAAGGCAGTATGTGATCGGGTTATAAACAGTACGAATAATGACCTGGATTTTTTGTCGAAAAGTGATCAGAGCTTTAATTCTCCCTGTCAAAATACCTTAGGTCCAAACACCAGTTATGGAAGAAAGAACTATTAACTATCATATGAAATAAGCTATAAACTCTCTTGTTTCTAGTTTTCCTATATCACAAAATGACTTTGAGATGTCAACTCCCTCATCATATGATCACATGATTATTCAATATTGCTATGCTCTTCGTATCTCGCAGATATTGAAGAAACCAAGGGGAGTGATCGTCTTCTACATTGTATTATAAGTACAAAAGATTGCTGGATCTCACATTATTATTTTATAATCAAATCTTGGTCAAGTCTGAATGCAAGACTTAAATCTAAAGTTCACCGAACGTATTGCCATTATCAGTACACAGATCATTTCCTTTTTCCTCAACTGGTGAATCTGGGATACTGCCACCAAGGTTCTCAGAAACTCTTGTCCTAGCATGAGAACGATGTGAAGGTTCTCGTAGAAAGGAATCCCTAAATTTTTGCTTCTGTTTTGTGCTTAAAAATCCAAAAGCAAGAGCTTCAAGTGCTTTAGTGGTCAGTGGTCCATTTCTTGTACTGTGTCTTCGAGCATTCACTTCAGACTGCTGCTCATAAGTGGCCACATTTGCAACATTTTTAGCATATTGGAATTATCGAGTAACCTGCTTGCCTGATTAGGTCGTCTTCTAGTTCATTCCTTCAAGAAATGTTCATCAGTTTCTGTCTCTGGATATACAGGCAAGTTCAAATCGATCATTGTTCATGGTGGAGGTTCCCAATAAGGATGATCAACACCGGAACATGTACTACCAATAGTACCTTCTCCTGAGATGGATCCATATGAAAGGAAATATTCTCACCAAAACTAAGATTACCTACACAGCACCTAGTCTCGTCTTGTTTTAGTTTTGAACCTACAAAGCCACTGACAGTACAACTTGTCTGAGTTCGATTACAAGCATTTAATCTCTCTCGTCGTTTCTTAACAAGGCCTTAATAAATACCATTGTTGGGTTTCAGTCAATGGTTCAATTGAGCATTTAATTTCTTTCTCAGTCGCATGCCGTTACCTATATTGCTTGTTTGGCCTCGAATATTTACAGTAGGTGCACTAGTCAAACTAGAGAGAACGACAGGAAAGCTCATGTTTAGATTCTTATCAAAAGGTGCAATTATCTTTCTTGGTTTCGAACCATTTTGCTCATTCCTAAAAAGACACATGGTACTTGAAGAATCAAACCCGTTTGTTGACTCCTCAGAAGTTCTAGAATAACTGTCTTCAGAATAGCTTCTCGAGATGGGATTATTTCTCATTTCAATTAGTAAATTTCTCAATTCTTCTACCTTCATTCTTGCCCCATTAGCCAAGCTTGTGTCCACAACTGTGAACTTCATGCCATTCGTATCATGATTTGGAATCCGAGGTTTCAGATAAAAATGCCGTTACTGACTAGGAAATTCTTCCTTGGTAGTATCTCCTTTATTTGTTCCAATCTCAAGCTCAAGAAGCCCAGGTTCTACAGCAACTTTACTCAGGACATCACTTAGTGAATCAAAATAGTGGTCTCTCTTGACTAGTTTCCTTCTTGAGAATTTCTTCACGCCTTGGATAAGAAAGACCAGATAATGCTTGGAACATGCAACACAACCGTAATTTTTAGGCTCCTCTGAGTGCCACCCTCTTGCAAGCAAACGAAACTAAATAGCTTCCTAGAAGAGATCATTTGATCAGGCTTTGCTTAACCTGTAGCCTCCTGTTAAAAGATTGACAATCTTCAAGGGAGTAAGCATTGACCATGCTTTGGCTGCGTTAAAAAAGACCAGAGAATGCTTGGAACCAGCAACACAATTGTAATTTTTAGGCTCCTCTAAGTGCCACTCTTTTGCAAGCAAACGAAGCTAAACAACTTCCTAGAGGAGATCATTTGATCGGGCTTTGCTTAACCTGTAGCCTCCCGCTAAAAGATTGACAATCTCCAAGAGAGTAAGCATTGACCATGCTTTGCCTGTCATTATCTCTAGGTGGACAACATAATTGGACTTCAAAGGCTCCACAACCATGCCCGTAAGATCTTGTTTCCTTGTACCAATTCTGACTGCCTCTACAAGAGCATTCAACCCAACTTTATCCCTTAAAGTTAAAACATATTTTTTTGAAGTCATTTTCCCTTCTCCAAACGCTTTTGATTCCCATCAAGGAAAACAAAATGATGATAGGCATATCAGCTACTGGGTCAAAATGTCAAATTAGTTAAAAGAGCAAAGTGAAACTAGTTGGAGACAACATAAAAGTGAAGACAACTAAGGAAATATTTCCACAATGTAGATTTTAATGGTGCATGTCAAGTAAATCTTTCTATATTATCGAAGTAGAAACAGAATGATAAGATATTTTATTATCTTTTTTCATAGTTATGTGGTATGCATGACAGGTTATTTTAAAATAATTGTTGGACTTGTTTAGGGGTTTGCAAACTGTGTGAAATTCAAAATTAATGAAAGCATCAGATACGGCTTTGTACTATAGAAAAATTGCCATAATCCTTCTAACACAAAAAACAGTCCATGCTGAATTTAGAAACAAGCGATTGAAAACCAATAGTTAGTTCAGTAATCATAGTGTGAACTTGATATAAAACTTGATATAATTGTTTCTAAGTTTGTTCTTTATGCAAGCACGAGATCAGGCCATATCATGGTAATTCTACTAGTAAGATGCCATTAAAAGGTAAAAATTTATGTCACAGAGTACCTTCAATAAAGTATTTTGGCATTCCTTTAACACATATGGGGTAGTGAACGAGATAATAACTCATGCTGTCTCAATCCTATAAAAATCCTTTGTCTACCCTTTGCCTTCATTCTTTTTATGCATTTCAATCTGTGTCTCTGGTTGTAATGCTAACATTGATGATTCTCTCGAGTTAAGTTCTCTGTCTAATGCAAGTCCCATAGACTCAACTCTAGGCTTTAAGTCATGACAATCGGAAAAATTCTGAGTCACTTTGTTACATTTAGATACACTGGTTGAATTACTGGGAGCTACTACTGGTTTAAGTTTAATGTCCTCAACTTTAACTTGGATCCACATTATTGATATGTGCAATCCAACTAAAACTTCATGGAGAATGCCACTGAAGATTTTTGCCTCAACTGAACAATCACATTATGCTATAAGAGGTGGAATTTTAACTTGATACTCATCTCTAATTCGAGGAAGCAACTCCGGATCTCTGTAGTCACCAGACGTGTCAGTAGATTCTAGTGAAAGTAACTTCTCGCTGTATGCATCTTCAAGGATATTCTCACGATTATTTTCTTTAACAAGATCCATCTGCCACAGGAATTAGAAGAAACTATGATTATTGTACGTTCATCAATAGCATTGGCAAAAGTATACATCACGTTTTTAAAGATAAAAGTAAACCAAAGTTTAGAAGCTCGAAATTATATTTCCAGTTTTCACTTAAACATGAGACACAATATAAACCAATATTTTTTTAGAAAAAATGATAATAAAAAATAACAATGTTCCATCCTATTCCACAACAAAAAGAACAACATATTCTATAATAAAATCAAACAGCAATTACGAAAAAAATTCCAAAAGTTTGTTGCTTGAAGAAAATTTAACATTCTAAAAACTTTATACCTATGAAAAAAATAAATAAAAATATATATTATAAACAGACACAATAATTAGTTGAAAATAATTAATATTTAGAAACAAAACATGCACTAACAGAGTAGCAGTTATAGAAACCATATCCATTTTTTGAACCCGAAATGAACCACGAAGCAATCCTACGACAATAAAAATGATAACTTTACACAGAAATATAAGTACCCATTAAGCACATTTATGTTCGATAACAAACACAGGATAATCTAAATCTAGCACAAACAAAAAGCATTTAAAGTTTTAACATTGTACCCACAATAATACAAAAATAAATAAACAACCCATAATAACAACAACAAGAATTCTACATGATCCCACAAAGCAAAGTACATTAAATCATTTAACAAGCAAAACACGATACAAAAAAATAAAGAATTAGTAATATAGAAAAGGAAAATTTTGATATAGTTTCGTGTATAGTAATATAATATAATATGAAGAATAAAAACACGTTAAGAAGCAAGCTAAAGAATCAAGTTGAGCAAATGGGTCTTTGTTTCTTACGCAAGAAATTAAAAGCTTATAGAGTTAAAGATTAGAAACAAACAAAACATGAACTTTTACACAGTTATGAGAGAAAGACACACTCATACACAAATATATGTCAGTGCGTGTGCGCGCACGAGCGTGTGTGTGTGCCCGTGCCCGCACACATGTGTGTATAGAGAGATGAAGAAGGTACCTGTTAAAGAGCTTAATATCACGGGCCGCCCGCACCAACTACGAGTGAAGGCTAATTTGGTGCGCACACCGCCACACTCCGCAACAATCCACCCAACGGCTAGACATACGCAAACGGTGGGTGCGTTTAGCGCCGAGCCTCCTCGCACACACTTGCCAGCCCGTGATAAAGCCCGCATCTCAAGCCCGAGCCCCAAGTCATCGCCCGAGCGCCAAGTCATCGAAGCCCAACGGGCCAAGATCCACCAAGGCTTGCTTGCTTGGCCCATCTTCTAGAATTCTCTACACTCTTCTTGTAGATAAGCCACTTGTGCAACTTGCCCACTTGTAAATGAGCCTCTAGAATGCTCTACCCACATCTATAAATAGGGGAAGACATTTAGTATTTGAGCCATCACCCACCAATAAGCAATTGTAAAGCTCTCTCTTGTAAAAACTCTCTTGAGTAATAAAATCTCTCAATTAGCTATATTGCTCTCTCTTCTCACTAGCTTTCCTTTAAGCATTTCCGTTTAGCTAGGTTGAGAAGCTCTCAAAAGCTTACTTAGCGACTTTGCGCTCGAAAATTGCCTAAGTGCCGCACGGGTTGCTGCGCATCAAACTCACCCCGTGACATTAAGCTTTCATGATGAATGAAAATTTTAAGATAACTGAAAGAGAGAGACAGGGAGAGAGAATAAAAATAAAAATGAGAAAGAGAAACAAAGACTCTGTCTTTTGGCTAGTCGCTGCTTTGCTTGCTTGCTTTTAAGGCCTTTTTACGAGAAAATATTTTACGAGTTTTATAGAGTGAATTTTCTTTTTATTTTTTAATGTCGTTTGTTTTGCTGAAGAGGCTTTGTTTGGTCTTTACAAGGACCAAAAAACGACGCCTACACGCGCGGGTTTTAGAGTGTGGAAGAGTCCACGACCCATGCATGTTGCAACTGTAATAATATTTTTGGCCTCGTGGTTTTAATTATTCTCGATATAAATTCTCTTTAAACAAATCTTGATATATTTCCAAATCCATGCTCTTATTTGTGTTTGATGAAATGAAAGTATGACATAGTTTTTTTTTTAATATATATTCCAGTCATTTCATGTTATTTTGGGACCTATTTTATACAAATAGAAATCCATATCCTTAATGATAAAATACGGAAAAAGAAGGATTCGAGTGTTATCTCTCCATATAGTTAATATTCTCATTGCAAGCGCGGGATCCTGTAGAAGGGATTGGGATTCTCTCCTGATCTGAGCATGCATGATCTTTTACAGATCTTTTGCCACATGTATTTTAATAGTAGTGTATGGTTAGGATTCAACAACTTTTTCTTTTTAATTTATTACCCACCAATAAAATTTGCTCAGATAATGCTCAGATCAGGAGAGGATCCTGGTCCCTGTAGAAGAAGTTCTTATTATGACATTCTATTTCCCAATCATATTTTGACACGGGGGTATAAAGCTAAGAGAAATCAGGAGGGTTAATCCACGGGAGGGTTTTGATGGATTTAAACCGAAATTTCATGTTGCGAGTGCTAGTAATTCAATGGAAAAAATTCTCCTATGGTGATATAATAAGAAATTTTCTTTTCTTTTTTGTTAAAAAAAAAATGAGAAAGAAGAAACTCACCGACTAAGCACTCATTATTATTTTATATTATTATTCAAATTAAACACTAACTCGAGTGATTGCGAAAGCAAAATACATTAACTACTGTTGAGATGCGTCTAGAGGTGAGTGAAATACTATTAAAATATCAAAAGTCATATAAAATATGACTTTGTTATTATTTGGATTTGGGGTGATTTAGAATGCTTTCTGTCTTCAATAAAGTGTCATTACCTGTACATATATATGTACATACATAAATAAAGTATCATTAACCAGAATATGCTTTTAAGATTACGGCAAGTGGGTACAAAGGCAAATGATACAGATAATTAATTTTATTTGTTTATTTTGTTGACTGAATCCAATTACTCATTCAAATTTAGAACTTTAATGTATTTATTTGCTCCCAAAACATTGCTGGACCAAACCCTAGCTTACTCCAGAATCAAGATCAAATTTTGATTAATTAATTATATATACAATTTTAATGGGGAAGAGGAATCTTTGCAAAGACGAAATGAGCCCACTCACAGGATATTCATTGAGATTCTTTTTTAAGACTTTAACTTTAACAACTAGCTGGTGTTATTAAATAAACATATTAATTTTGGTTAATTACACATGTTAGATTCCACTTATTTTCCTTTTTTCCTCGGTGGAGTCGTGGTCTAATACTTTTGTTTTAATGGACCAATCTTTAGGGCGTCCTTGAAACTTCGAACCGTCGAATGAAAATCGAGATTGGTTTGTCTCATCATCAATATTCAATAATAGTCCACTTTGCTTACTATTTTATGATCGAAATTTAAAGTTTAATGGGAATACATGCATGTGTGTCTTCTGTTTTGTTTTGCTCAATTAACTTTCATGCATGCATTTCCTTTGACCATTAGAAAAAAAAAAAAATTAAGCAAAAAAAATATATTGACCAAAATTGCATAAAATTAAGTGACATCTCATCACCATGAGGATGTCAACATCTATGGGCTCCAGTGGAGTAAGATAATTAACTCTTATGCATAGAAAGAACTGTAATTTTTTGATGCTTTTGCTGACTTTCTCGGCCTCACCTAATTAATCAAAGGATTAGTTCGGATTGCACTCTGGCTTTTATAATGTTTTCTATTTTTCGTGGGCTCGTTTGTTTTCAATTTTTAAGTAATCTGTTTATTTATTTATTTTTATTTTTATTTTTTGAATGAACTCCAAGAGCAAGCTCTTAGAGAAAAATATTATTGAAAAGGGATAAAAGAGTACAAAAACTTATATATGAAACAAAACCAAAATTAAGAACTCCCCAAGAATTGATATGGAGAGCTTATTCCACCGTTGAAGAGAGATGAGAAATGTAATCCCACATCAGCTAATTAATTAAAGTATTAAGTATTCCATTTTATTTGTTTTATGCGTACTACTTTCATTTACATACATCTATTTACTTTTACAGTTTACTTTGTGCTATTAATTACTTCTCTCTTGTCACACCGAAGTTTATTTAAAAACAATTTTAATGAACGTATCATTTATTTATCAATTATAATATTTATGGATGATCTCTTGCAATATAAAAGAGAGCCACTAAACATCATAAGTCTACCGCACACAAAGTGGCATCACTTTAATTAGTCGGAATCAATTTAGAAAAGAAAAAGTTCAATAATATATAATTGAAATAAAAGAATCGTGATCTTTCGGGTGGATATATTTTGCAAATAAACTACATATATTCACTACGATCTTGATTCAGCTTAAGCTGAAACCAACATATACAAGTGGGTATCTACACTTGTCAAATATTTCTAAAGCACAGTGCCCCATGATCTCAACAAAACATTTGAATTCATGGAGACTAACTCAGACTATAATTATGCAACACAACAAAAATTAAATTTGTAAACAAATGTTTTGCTTACGTATTGAATGACGCAATCTAGAGTAAAACCTACGCAATTAATTTTTAACTTAAAGTTTATTAGTTGAATCCACGCTAAAACATGATTAATTAGTTAGCGTAATCCCCCACTCTTAAGCTTTATTATTAAACTAATAGACATGCTTGACTAATTGAAGCTCAGTGGGCGAACTTTTAATGAATATGGAGTTGGGAAGGCTGTCTGTACTTAGAAACTAGAAACTGCGATGACTCACATCTTGGATTATTAGAGTAATTTCAAATTTGTACGAAACACTGTCTCACCATCCTTTGTTTAGTTAATTTAAAAATATGTTGTGAGTGGACTTGATCAACGAATTTGGATCATCTTTTAACATGAGGTAACTAATTACTTAATTTTGTACATATATTAACATGAGGTCATTAATTACTTAATTTTGTACATATATTAACATGAGGTCATTAATTACTTAATTTTGTACTTATATTATGAATTAAGATTTTCTTATGATTTGAGTTCTCTTAAATTTTTAAAGATTTTGAACCACTTGTTCTTACATCTTTTGAGCCCTTCTTCTTTTGTTCTTTAGGGTTCGGTAACAACCTTTATCAGTCCTCACTTTTTTTTAAAAGGATTAAATACATCCATGAAGATGATTCTATTTTTCAACTAATGTAGATGATTCTATTTGTTCAACAATAATTTTATTATCACATCGACTAAATTAGTTACAGGTATGAGAATATCGACCTGAGATTCCTAATATGACTTAGACTCAATAGGCTATTAGGGCCAAACTTATACATGAGTAGACCATATTATCATTTCTATCTCCTAACAAAAATTAGGCTAAAAGACAAATCAGCCTAACGTATGTAACAAAAGTGAAAATAGGAGAATACATGTTTTGGGTCATTATTAAAATTATGAAGACCAACTAATTAAAATTGATGCCTAACCAAAATTTACCCAATCTTTCTAGAGTACATCGTTGGTAGTTTGATGAAGCTCGTATCAGAAAAGAATCATGGCATCATATATAGATCGGGATGACAATTTTACAGATAAAATTATCAATTAAGTGCCCCATGGATTGAGTGTTGGGCAAGCTGATAAAATTATCAATTAAGTGCCCCATGGATTGAGTGTTGGGCAAGCTGACCCCACCTTTGATGTCGACCTATTCGGCATCATGCCTTCCTCACACGTGCTTGTTGAACATAAAGACATAACATACAACTACCATAGGGTTATGTGCAAATAGATATATATACAAGTTTAATTAATTATATGTATGTGTTGTATGTATGTATGCACGAACGAGTGTATGTTTACATATAGCTAGAAGCACGAATAAATATATTATTCATAGTAATGAGCTTTTGACCTACTCAGTCTAAGTTTGATAAGACTAAGTTCGTTGTATCTAAAATGGTCGATAACACAGAAGCAGCTGGAGCTAGTGCTTCGAGCGATGATGGTGGTATCAAGGAGCAAGAACGGCTGCTGCCGATAGCCAACGTTGGCCGGATCATGAAGCAAATTTTGCCGGCAAATGCAAAAATCTCTAAGGAAGCAAAAGAAACGATGCAAGAATGTGTTTCGGAGTTCATAAGCTTCATCACCAGTGAAGCATCGGAAAAGTGCAGAAAGGAAAGGCGAAAGACTGTCAATGGCGACGATATTTGCTGGGCTCTCGGAACCCTAGGGTTTGATGATTATGCAGGGCCAATAAGAAGGTACTTGCATAAGTATAGGGAGTTAGAAGGAGAGAGAGCTAATCAGCAAGACAAGGCAAGCAATAGCAATAGTAATATGAATGAAGAAAGGGAGGAACCGGCGGGATCTTCGTATGGAGCTGATGATGAACAAATTACAAGAAATCAAGCCCTAGCTTCAATTTTATTTAAGTCCAATGTGAATGAAAGGATTAAAAGCTTCAACTCAAGGCGATATTAATTAATTAGTCAAGGTTTTGGGTAGCTACCATAAAATGATCGACCGTTAAACCGATTATGACGAACAAGTTAGCTGTTGGGGGTTGTTTGTTCGTATTATTAATTGTTGCTTTTTATTTTATGTATGGTATTTATGGATCTTGATCTTCAACTCTGCAATTAATTATTGGATTAGAAGCAGATACCGGAAATTCCATTCTAGTTCTGGGATCAAGTGCAACACTTTTGGGACCTCAATCAAAATAGATTTTTGTTTATGTGAGCTAAGATATACATATATAATCTTCAACTAATGCTTGCAATTTGCACTTGCTTTCTGTCTAAAGGGATGATGATGGGGTTACGTGGTTCTCTTAATTTTGACCGAAGTGCATGTTTGCAAGAAGACGGAAAGCCCTCCATATCATGAGGTAAGTTAAATTCATTAACAGCAATTTCTTCTTTTATTTTCAGATAATTTGTAGCAAATATGCAAGAGTCTACAATTTTACTTAATTACATTTTGACATGGTGCTATATTTGATTGAGAATTTATTCCCTCAATCTTTTATATTTAGCGTCCACAGTTTAGAAATTATGATTACATGATTAGTATATTCACAGATCTTCTTCGTCCTGTTTGGGTGCAAGTACTATCAACTACTCCCAAACATATTGGGTATAAAGTCACTGTCTATATGGTTTTTCCTTCTCTTAGTTTCGCCTTTTTTAATTAGTCCACATCTATCCCTACATATTAATGTCAACAGTTGTTGACCAAAGGTTAACTTGTTTGTACTAGGGTTAGGGTTTTGCTAACCCTCGATTTTGGGTGTAGGGGACCACCATTCAACAGCTACACTCTTTAGTCTTTAATGTTTGGACTAATGATAATAATAATAACAAAAACCGTGATTTGATGTTCTGCACATTTCATTTTGAGCCTCTGAATTTTAGCAGTGAAGTCTTTGCTTTCTGGGACTAGGGTTTCTACTGTTCTATTACTTTATGAGTCTCCCGTTTTTGCCTTTTTTTTGGGGGGGTGGGGGGTGTTGAAAGGAGTCTTTAATGGTGAAGAAATTAATTTGGGCACCCACATGAAAGCAACACATTAATTTGGGCACCCACATGAAAGCAACATAATAAAATGAGACATTATGGGGGACATGAAAGATAATATTGAAAATACTGGCCAACCATATATTTCGATTCCGTACTATGATACAGTGATCTTCTAGCAGAACTGCAGAAGAATATTAGTTGTTTGTTCTAGTAATTAAACCCCGATTGTCGAGTCAAAGTACAAAACCCAGCCTCCATAACAATGGCTCCTTGTTTGCCGTCACAGCTAGATAGTATTGGCAAGTGTATGCACAAGACTTGCTGCCCGACCGGGAGCGTTACTGCAACTCAGGAACTCGATCTTCTTTGATCCTGACACGTATAGCATATAACATGTCCCAATTGTGCCCACATTTCCAATTTCCATTAGCAGCAGAATGTTTTAGCTAGCTAGCCGGACCAATGGTAGTATAACACAGTAGCATCAATGTCTTACTTTTGAATGGCAGCTATGATTTAAAAAAAAAAAATCCAAAAACAAAGGCCTTTTACTTAATTGTCATCGAGGCCTTGCTTGCTAATAAAACCCACTAGTAGCTGAACAAAAGCAAAAGAAAGAAGTTAATAAATATGAAAGGTGTCCACTGTCTAGCTAGCTATAGGTCGGTTGATAAATTGGGTTATTAATTAGCAAAGATAGCTAGGTTTTCTTCTGAAGTGGGTTCTGTAATGGTGTAAAGACGCAAAACTACAGATGAGAAGAGAAGGAAAAACCCTAATTGAAATCCAAATTCTGTGAAGATTGAAGATATAGTTAATGATACAGATGGATAGTTTAACCACTAAGGATTTCAAGGCTTTACATGGATGATTTTATATAAAAGTTCTAAGATTTTATGCACATATATAGGGAGGAAGAGTAATGTTAAGAGACACAAGGGATCCCTGGCGTTATTACATAAGAAAACTTAGTAAATTAAGGAAAATACCATACGATTCTTGTATTTAATTGTTTCCATATGATATGTGCATTGATTTTGGGATCTTCGACTAGCCATTGCAAGACAATTTGGGCTATCAACCAGGAATCTCTGTTTTGATTGTATTATGATGTGGAATCCTTGACTTGATTGCTCTTCTTCAACATGACCTTTGGGGCCGTCCTTACTATAGATTGACTTGAGATGATTCCTTAATTGCTCCTTTTATTTTTTCTATCCTTTTTTTTTCACACTTGCATGCATTTTTGTTAACCTTTGACTTAGAGCTTTCATTGCAATAGTTGAATGCAAATTTATTGAGGGATTACGCTCATTACTCTAATTTAATGTAATTTATCTTTCATTAATATAGTATTTCATTTTTGAAAAAATCATCTTGATTGCCAGGGTGATTGTGCTAACTTGTGACTTGGGGATTCTTACGACAGGGGTAATACAATTTGCCATATTAGTTAATTTCAAGAGAACATCAGAAGATTTTTTACGTGGACTTGTACCTCCAATGCATAGAAGATTTTTCTCCCACAACCTATTCCTGATTAACTGTCTTGCACCAAATTAAAACATCTAAGATTCAATTTTCAAAATATCATATCTATAATAAACCTACCGTACAAACTGTTTTTAGTTATGGAATAACTCCCAATTATTAGCTCTTTCATTACCTACCATGATTTGAAACATTAAGCTCTTAGTTAATTCTGATAAATTTTCTTTCCGGGTCTTTAATTATGATGTAATTAAGCTTATTTTTTTGTTATGGGTGCTGGAAGCAAATATCCTCCCCTAATTTTACCTTTTAGTTCAAAAAGTACAAGCAGATATACGATTGGTATTAGTTATTTAATACATATAAAAGAAAAATAATAAGAGAATAATAGTAATGTACACATTTGTTAATAGATTCTTCGACAGTTGATCATGAGCTCTTATTAGTAGACGAGAGAGCAATTACTAATTCTTTAAAACTATGAGTATTTTCTGCTATATATAAATACTTCTTGTTTTGAGTAACCTTGATGAAATGAGGAAAATTTTTAAATGAAAACTAATAATAATAATGAAACACTTAGATCAGGAGGGGACATAATAATGTCATGCAAGAAGACTTAAAGATCGATGCAGACAGTAATTGAAGCAAAAAAGACGTAAATAAAAACATTATCACACATCATTGTGAATTGTGCAGCCAAAACTATTACTTAGTTTTGCTTGACTGTAGTCTTTATTAATTAGCCAAAGAATGAGTTCTTGAATAGCAAGATGATTTTGACTTCATATCGCAAGAGTTACAGCATCTGTTCTTTCTTTTAGCAAGAAATTCTGTTTTTCTTTTCCAAAGAAGGGTACAACACGAGAATTTTTCAAGAGATCAACCACTTCCTAAGTTATGCTTCACCTAAACATGTTTAACTGTAAAATTCTAGTGGAATTTAGTGCATTAGTGTTGGTATGTTGCACTCATGTCAAAAAAGTATTCTCTACAAGCACGTAAGTTAAGAGCCTCTTGATTTTTTTTAAAAAAAAAAAAAACCTTTTGACACAGAAGAAAAGAAAAAAAGTAAAAAATTATAGAATATACATTAAGGAGTGAATGTGATATAGCCAGCAGTAAAAGCATAAATAAGTTAAGAGCATCTTGGTATCTATATAGTAATATGTCTTTGCGGGATTGAACATGCAAATTTATTGTCTTCGTGATAATTGAATTGTCTTGCTAAACTTGTACCAATATTTAATACACATCAGGGCCTACTTGAAAGATATTTGTGGGATATCTGGTCTTACACATTATTATTTATATTTGACCATGCCTCTGTCGTTTAGTTCACATCAATATTTATGTTACCTTATTCATTGTCGTGGCCTCAATCTCAAAGTTCCAATTTGCAAAGAACTCACATGTTATAAACTTTATGACAGGATGGCAAAATTCGGATTCGGATTTTTTCCCCAGTATTGGGATAAGTATTAGGATCCAGACGGATATCACCCGTGCGGATTCTGGACTGATTGTTTCGGATGTCCGAATCTGCATACTGAAAATGTAAAATCGTTGCTTCACTACTCTTATTCGGCCATGTCGAAGGTTAATTAAAGCGGGTTAGTAGTGATCACATTTCACCACAAAACCAAGCACAAAAGAGCACAATCAGGTGCTTTGAAGTTGAATGGACCCAATTCAAATCCTTGGCCAACTTCAATACCAATTAATGTTTTTAGACGGAACCACGTCCAATTCATTGGGGCGTTTTCACAAACACCATTTAAGCACCAAAACCAGGTGGCAAACTTTGACTTTGAAATTGAAAAAAAAAAACTCATATTATATGATTATACGGAATAACAACAAATGTAATTTATTACTAAATCCTAATGATACCACATGCAGACTGAGAGATACGGCTTTCTTCAAATCGAAAGGGACGTTGAAAGCCGTATCTCTCAATTTGATGGAGCAGCGACGGCGTGGACGGTAGCGACCGGCAAAAATAAAGAAGGAAGACAAGAAATGTCTTCAATGCCGGTGGCGCGACGAATTCAAGCTGGTAGTGTCGGAATTGTTACTTGGGATTTCATTTTAATGGGCAGCCAGTCTGGCTCTTGATACTAGGGTTAGGGGTTTTAAAATTAGTTTATATACTTAATTAAATTTTATAATTTTCTTATTTTTAAATATCCAGTCGCGGGTATCTGACATTGCGGATTCAATTGAATCCGCATTTGGTTCTGGATTCATGCGATTTCGGGCCGGATATTGATTATTTTTGCCATCCCTAATTATTTATTTAAGAGTCAATATTTCTCTTTTGGAATTTAAACTCAAATGACTATTAATAAAAACCACTCGATTAAATTTGGGGGGACATGAGTCCACATCCAACAACAGAATTATAGGTGTTACGTTTTTTAAATGACAAGTGGTGATTTTAAATATTTATGGGTAATTTGCAATTAAAATTATTAATTATCATAATCAATTGTGCGATAATTTTACTCTTAATTAAGAACACCTTAATCCATCAATTTTTTCCCGTATAACTTCTTTTTTTTCCCCCCTTTAAATCATAATGTGGGAGCAAAAAAATGTACGACTCAGTCTAATTGAATATAGCTAGATTCTTTAATCAGGCACAATTAATTATGTATAACAGCAATTTCTCACTCACTTTCTCAAGTAACCATACAAGGTGTACTTAAGGCCGAACAATAGAAGAACAACATGAACAATGAAAGAACAATCCTTCTTCACCTAGACCTATAGTCACATTCTCAATGGTTGTGTATAATCATCAAATCTTTCACTTTCAACTCTTACGAGTTATGCCCCCTTGCCTTGAACAAGAAACATAATAATTGTTTCACTTTTTTTTTTTTTTTTGTTACATAATTTCACTTACTATTTATTTATCATGAATTAGTGCAAAACATAATTTATGGAATACACTATGTATTAAAGTCAACAAACAATAAGATATTTGATGTACATGGAAAGTACATGTGATACTTGTGACTTTGATTTAGATTTAGTTATTTTTTTTAAATGATTAATAATAATTCCACACAATCATCAATTTTATCATTATATCACAATCACATATTTTACAGTTATATCTCATTATAGTATATACAAATGCGACATGTAGCAGTACATTAAGAAAGTAAAATAGTTTATCATACGATTCTGATAAATTAATAATATTAAATTCTACCAAAAAGTATTAGAATTTGTGAGAAGATTGATGATAAATTTTATTTAGTTTGACAATCCGATCGATTCTAAATGATAAACTATAATATCCTTGATAAATAATAAAGTGAATCTTAAAATAACGCCCCATATTAAAAAAAAAAACATATGTATTATTATTCTTTCTATAAAAGAAAACATATATATATTATTATCCTTTCTATTTTGTCAAAATCACTAACTTAAAAACATCAACATGATTGTAATAATAACAAAGGGAGCCTTAAGTGTTATTTGGATGTGATAGGGGGAGGTATGCGAAAATCACCAAGAAATAAATAATTTTTTTAATACTAATTTTATAATTAAATTATAATTTATAATCTAATATTAATATTAATATTTGATGTCTACTTCATTTATATTTAATAAAAAAAAAGCTACATCCACTCAATTATGCGGTATAATTGTACAATTGAGTAGAGAACTAACTCTCGCAAATTCGAACTACTACGCCCTTTACAATTGTGGGGGGCAGCAGCCCGACGACCGGGTGGCCTAACGAAAATCTTTATTTACTGAAAAAATAAAAAATAAAAAAATAAACGAATAAAAGAAGTAATAATAGAGAGGATCCGAAACCCGAAAGAGTCTCACAATCTCTCTACTGGAGAGAGTAGAATTACTCTGAGCACCTGAGCAATTCGTTCTCTCTAGTCGCGATTTCGCTTCGAATCAGGTCCACATCGCTGTCTCTGCGCAATTATATTGGATTAAGGCTCTGCTCGTTTAGCGATTTTGTTGTTTTTATTTATTTATTTTTTTGTGGATCTGTTTCCGGTGATTATCACTCATTTCTCTTCGATTGCGATCACTTTTTATATATTTATTTTTAATCAAAATATTTGGTAATTTATGGTTTTTTTTTTAAGTGCTGATTGGACTGTTTTTGGTTTGCGAGTAAATTATGTGAAGTAGCGTAAACAGTCATCACAACTACTTCAGTCTTTGTGACTTGCGGTGATGATTGAGCGTGTTTTCGGTTGGGTTTTCAGCTGCTGAAACCAATTTTAGGGTTTTGGAACTGAAGAATGAGTAATTTCTGAGAAATTTTTGAGTTCAATATGAAACATAATTAGGGTTTCTGTTATGAAAATTATAGTAATGTGCAGTGATTTTGGTCTGGAATGTAATTGAGCGTTTTGGTTTTAATTTGTATCAGTTTAGGGTTTATTTTGGATTTTTGTTGGGTGTGATTTTGCTTCGGTGTTTACTGAGAATGTCTTGTTTATCTATGTTTTTTATGTAACTGATCTTGAGTTGGGGCATGAGTTGATTCTTGTCATTTGCAGATTTTAGGGGTTTTTGGGAATTGAGAAGTGTGGTTTGGCGATATGACGATGAACGAGCGGAAAACAATTGACTTAGATCAAGGATGGGAGTTTATGCAGAAGGGAATTACAAAATTGAAGAATATACTGGAAGGGCTTCCCGAGCCGCAATTCAGCTCTGAAGATTACATGATGCTTTACACGTATCTATTTCTACCACATTTCGTTTCTGCATTTGTTAACATCCTATTATTTTTAATTCATTTTTGTGTGAATCTTTCATTTTTAGTGTTTTTATGGATATTGCATTTTTTTTCCCCCCCAAAATTCTGTTTACAGAACCATCTACAACATGTGCACGCAAAAGCCTCCCCATGATTACTCTCAGCAGCTTTATGACAAGTACCGGGAGTCTTTTGAAGAATACATATCTGCCACGGTAGGAACTTGATATCGTTGCAATCCAAATATATCTGTCAAATGTACTTTGCTTATAGCATCTGAGCTAAGTTTAATTTGTCTCTAAGGTTTGCAATTAGTGAATAATATTTGATTACAAAATTGCTTCTTTGAGTGATAGCGTCAAGTTTTTCCAGATGGTAAATATGCACTACGACAGTCATAATTTTGTAGTTAGTAGTATGTTATAAGCATTCATGTATTCAATAAATGCATACTTTGTCGCAGTTTTTCAACATTTCTTTCCGACATTCTTCTGAAACACTTGTTTTTTTGGAATCCAGGTATTGCCATCTATAAGAGAGAAGCATGATGAATTTATGTTGAGAGAGCTTGTAAAAAGATGGTCAAACCATAAGGTTATGGTCAGGTGGCTTTCTCGATTCTTTCATTATCTTGATCGGTACTTTATAGCCCGGAGGTCACTGCCACCCCTTAATGAAGTTGGGCTTACTTGTTTCCGTGATCTGGTATGTTGTGACAGGACATCACATCATTGGATATTCTGTTTTATTTTTTGCGAGATTTTCTTCATATCTTCCTGAACAGCCGTAGCCGCTTCATATTTAAAATAGTCTTCCAGTCTGTCAACTTTCCTTTTGAAAAGACATATGAGATTGTAATGCTATTGGTATACTTTTTGTGATATCAGGTGTACACGGAATTAAATGGAAAAGTAAGAGATGCTATAATTAGTTTGGTATGTTTTCTTACTTTGCTGCAATGTACATCACACTTTATTAATTGCCAGCTAAGATTTATTAGTGGAAATAATTCTAAATCAGATTGACCAAGAGCGTGAGGGCGAGCAGATCGATCGGGCTTTGTTGAAGAATGTTTTAGATATATTTGTTGAAATCGGGATGGGGCAAATGGATTACTATGAAAATGATTTTGAAACTGCCATGCTTAAAGATACAGCTGCATATTATTCACGGAAAGCTTCAAACTGGATCTTAGAAGATTCTTGTCCGGACTATATGTTAAAGGTATGCTTCATATGTTTCGGTTTTCAGATTGAAGGTTTTTTTGTTTGTTTTTTTGTAAAATGATGTCCAACTTATCTGTTGTTACTTCCAGGCTGAGGAGTGTCTGAAAAGGGAGAAAGATAGGGTTTCTCATTACTTGCATTCTAGTAGCGAGCCAAAGTTGCTAGAGGTTTGTGCTCACTATCCGATACAGGTCAATATCTATGAGATATTTTTTTCTAACAAAAGATATTCTAGTAGGCTGCCAATAAAGTAAAATCTTAATGCTGGCCGTGGATTTGTACAGTTCAGCTTCCATGTTTATAAGTCTATATTAAAGATGCATTTATTTACCCCTGGGTGGGTTGGATGGTATGACGCTTGGTTTCAACCAAATGTTCAAAGGCTCAGAACCCCTAGTGCCCACCTAAGATGTTATATTCTGCGGGTTCCTTGACAATTAAATGTTGTAGGGTTCAGCAGTCCCTAGTTTCAACTTTCAAACTTAATGCGTATGCCAGTGGGCCGAGGATCTCTTGTGATTACAGATATAGGATGTATATATCATTTATATGTTTGTTGTTGTTGTTTCACGAGTCTCATTTTCTCTTGTATATAGAAAGTTCAACAAGAGTTATTGTCAGTATATGCAAATCAGCTGCTTGAGAAAGAACACTCAGGATGCCATGCATTGCTCAGAGACGACAAGGTACTTACCGAGTAATGACATATTCTGAATATTTGCTGCTTAGGTTATTTATAAAATGAGCTATTGCCTGATGTGTTATTGCTGAACTTTTGAAACCTGTTTTAGGTGGAGGATTTGTCAAGAATGTTCAGGCTCTTTTCTAAAATACCTCGAGGTTTAGACCCTGTTTCGAACATCTTTAAGCAGGTAATTACTTGAATTTTGTTTATTGAGTTCAATCCATCTAAAGTGTTTTTTTTTTCCCTTTTTTTTGGGGGGGGGGGGGTGTGTGGGGGTTCTTTTTTATGATCTTCACTCATCTTTTCTTTTCTTTCTTTACTTCTTTGCAGCATGTTACTGCTGAAGGTACAGCTTTGGTGAAACTGGCTGAAGATGCAGCAAGCAATAAGAAGGTTTTTATAGTGCTTGCTTTCGCTTCAATTAGCTTATGCATGAAGGCTCCTAATAGCAATATGTTTACCGTTATTGATATTTAGTTTCTATGCAAAGTAGTTTTTTCATAATTTGAGCATTTCCTCAGTTGCCTTAGATTGACGTGTTGAGAAATTTGTTTGCTGGCTCACAGTTTCTGTCAAAGTTCAAATATACGTGTTTATTGCTGAAATATTTGGATATTGTCTTTTAGGCATTAATATTATATATATATATATATATATATATAATTTTATTTTTTTTTATTTTATTTTTTTTTTAGTGTACTGGGGCTTGGGTTTGAAGGCTAGTTTATGTGCATGAGTTCCTTCTCCAAGTTCATTTGATTGTAGTCTGATAAAGGTGTTCAAAGTTTATGTCTTCACACACAGGAGCTTATATAGAGAATTCCATTCTAGTGAATCTTGATGTGGGATTTTGTTCCAGCTGTCAATAGGATATTTCAGCTTTCTGATGCTGCGACCTAGAGGGACTTGCACATCTCTTTATGGGTATAACCTCTCTAAATTATGCCTATATCAGGTGCTTTGCTGGTGCATTTATGCATTTTCGGACCTGCCTTGGCTTACTTGGTCAAAGTAGCTTTTAGATGATGGCAACTGATATTTTGAATCTGTGACATATTGTTCAAGTTCTTTTCTCTTGTCTTGCCTGGTTGTCTCTGTCACTTGCTTGGGAAGTGCTGTTGGATTAGGGTTGGGAGGTGATATGTCTAGATGCCACCATCGTTCTGGTCTTCAATATGAGCAAAATAGGACATTAGAATGTGCACAACTCTTACGTCCAATTCTATAACAGTAGGCATTGGAGGTGATTGCTGACATCATTGAAGCTCTTATTTGCATTGTGGTTGGATTCTGTTTGTTAGTGGTTTCATACTTGATTTGTCAAATTTTATGGAAAATACCAACCTGGTCACAGATGCCATAGTTGTGAACAGTTTCGTCCATTTGATTTTCATGCCAATAACTGATTTTTTTTTCCCCCCAATTCATTCAATAGGCAGAGAAAAGGGATGTGGTTGGCTTACAGGAGCAGGTTGTTAATTTGTCACTCTCTCTCTCTGCTCTCTATAAACATTCCTTGACTATTTGTATGGGTTAAAGTTGATTTCAGTTGTGGTTTTCAGGTTTTTGTCAGGAAAGTGATTGAGTTGCATGACAAGTACTTAGCATATGTAAATGATTGTTTCCAGAACCACACTCTCTTCCACAAGGTCAGTAATTAATAATGGCTTCAAAACTTTTAGACTACAGCCAACTCTACCTATTTATTCCACTTTTGTGTTTCTGGTGCAGTCTCTTAAGGAGGCTTTTGAGGTCTTCTGCAACAAGGGTGTTGCTGGAAGCTCAAGTGCAGAACTCCTGGCCACTTTCTGTGATAATATTCTAAAGAAAGGTGGGAGTGAGAAACTTAGTGATGAAGCAATTGAAGAAACGCTTGAGAAGGTTTGTTATCTTGTACTAGTGTTTGATGTAATTTTTGCAGATGATCTTAAACTTTGTTATGGAATTTGTTTTTGGATCGCAGGTGGTGAAGCTGCTTGCGTATATTAGTGACAAAGACTTATTTGCTGAATTCTATAGGTAAAGATGTCATGTGTTGGTTAATTGTTCTAAACAGCAATCTGAAGATTTAAGTGATTCGAACTAGAAATATTTACTTAATGTTGCATGTCTGCTGTAGGAAAAAACTTGCTCGGCGGCTTCTTTTTGACAAGAGCGCTAATGATGATCATGAGAGAAGTATTTTGACGAAGCTGAAGCAGCAGTGCGGTGGTCAGTTCACCTCAAAGATGGAGGGAATGGTTAGCTCTAGATTATGCTTGTGAATTCAAGCATTTGAAGATTACTTGTAGTGATTTTGACACAGATTAATTATTGAAGTTGCTATATTTGTTTCCGTTTCTAGGTTACGGACTTGACATTGGCAAGGGAAAACCAAACCAGTTTTGAGGAGTATTTAAGCAATAATCCTAATGCAAATCCAGGGATAGATTTGACCGTTACTGTTCTGACTACTGGTTTCTGGCCTAGTTATAAGTCCTTTGATCTTAACCTTCCAGCAGAGATGGTGAGCTCATATATTTCTTGTGTGGACTAGAAATCATTATATTAGTTAGTATTTGGTAGGTTTCTTGTAGTAGTTGCTAAAATCTATTCTTCTTTTCCTGTTGGCAATGGCTGCTTTAGGTTAAGTGTGTTGAAGTTTTTAGGGAATTCTACCAAACAAAAACAAAGCATAGGAAACTTACATGGATCTACTCACTGGGTACTTGTAACCTCCTTGGCAAATTTGAATCAAGAACTACAGAGTTGATTGTCACAACATATCAGGTAATATGGTCATGATTTATTTCTTTTGGAAGCTTTCTAATTGGATACATTTGGATTCTGGCATACATTTTACTTTTTGCTAATATAAAAGATTTTTTGGCATATAGGCTTCTGCGTTGCTTTTATTCAATTCCTCAGATAGGTTGAGTTATTCAGAGATCATGACACAGTTGAACTTGACCGATGATGACGTCGTTAGATTGCTTCATTCCTTGTCATGCGCAAAATATAAGATTCTCAACAAAGAGCCAAATACAAAAACCATCTCTCCTACTGATCACTTTGAGTTCAATTCCAAGTTTACCGACAAAATGAGGAGGATCAAGGTACTGGAACCTTTTCTAATTATCTTTGTGTTATCTCTTCTGCAAAATTACATGCGTTTCTGAAGTTATATGTTGCTTGTTCTGTCCACAGATTCCTCTCCCTCCTGTGGATGAGAAAAAGAAGGTTATTGAAGATGTTGATAAGGACAGACGATATGCCATTGATGCTTCAATTGTGCGCATTATGAAAAGTCGGAAAGTTTTGGGGCACCAGCAGTTGGTATTGGAGTGTGTTGAGCAATTGGGTCGCATGTTCAAGGTTCATGATACACTTCTCTCGTTTTTTGTGTGTTTGTGCGTGAATCCTTTGTATTTCTCAACTTGACCACATTGGTGCTGATTGAAATGTTAATTTTGCAGCCTGATTTCAAGGCAATCAAAAAGAGGATTGAAGATCTTATCACTCGAGACTACCTCGAGAGGGACAAATCTAATCCCAATATGTTCAGGTACTTGGCATGATCTAGCGTGGTTGATAATCCAGTTGACGTGGTGACTTTTGCTGCCCAGAAAGAGGGTTAGTTCATGGTCTGGACAAACATATATAAACCGCCACCAGGAGTGCCTTATCTGGTGATTGCTCAGGAGCAGAGCTGCGATGCTTGTACATTTTGCTGTTGGGCGAGGTGTGAAGAACAGGTGTAAATTTTGAACCTATGTTGGAGAAATAGTTATTCATTCCTTAATGTGGTTCAGTGCACGGAGAGACCGCGCTGTTCTGTCTTCTTATTTCTGCAATCCCATTTCGTGACTTGATGTTTGTTTGTGATTTCTCTCATTTTCTTTTTTAATTTTCTTTGGCTGCGAAGAAGTATGTATCTTAAATCTATCAAAGTTGCGTTTTGATTGTAAGTCTATAAGAGATTGCCAGGTGAAATATCTCAATTAAATATTAATTGCTAATCCTCCATCTTTGGCATTTTATGCATCTGTTTATAATCGTTTAAACTTTAAAGCTACATTCAATTCCTTGTTCAATCTAAGGCGATAGACAAGTTGGCCGGCATAAGTTATTAGAAGTTTTAAGAGTCCAAAGGCAGGGGATTTTGACCAAGTTATATAATGTCTGTGTCATTGTGATACTATCGAGTGTGGAGATTGGAAGTAGCTTTTAATAAGATGAGCAAATGCCACTTTGGCAATGTCATGAAAGTAAGTGCCGACTTTACCGATTCTCGACACGGCATGCTCTCCTAATAATTAAAACTCTATGCAGGTAGGACTTAATTGTCATTTTGTCAAATTCGGCAGAATAATATTTTGACGCATTATTACTTTAGTTGTAGGATGTTGGAAGTTATGCATGTGTTAGGGTACATATTTGATAGAGTTAGCTAAGCTAAGCTAAGCTAAGCAACACGGCACTCATAACATGAACTTGGGGTTGGGGCCTGGGGGGGAGAAAAAAAAAGAAATGCTATTTCCGTTGAGCTGCCGGCGCCGGGTACTGACAATTAAGATGACAAAGGCACGAGTCTTAAGTAATGAATGTATTTTGGCGGGCTTTCAAAAGGTTCGTTGCCCATTTGAGGATTGTTAATCAATGGTTATCAGTGGGTGATTATTAATCAATGAATGTAAGAAGGCAAGTTGGAATATGCGTGCAAAAATGAAAGTGAATGCAGCAAAATCGACGGCTCGCTTGGCTTTCTAATTCGATCACTAGGAAAAGAAGAGAAATTCCCTACACTCTTAAACCAATGCTTCCACTTTTACTAAAAGATAAAAGACCACGAATTATTATTTTAATAATTATGCTGAGCTCATTCTCCTCAAAATCTTAATTCCAATGAAGAGTTTCTTCAGACAAGATTGTTTGGCGACGTTCCCACAAATACCAATAATAGCTCCAAGTAAAAGAACTGCAATAACTTAACTTGCGTGAGCGAATTGGTTCTCAGTTAGTGGGCTGTCAAAATCATGAATCAAAAGCCTAGTGTTCCCGTTGTGTTCTAACCTTTTTAGCTTTAAGCATAGCTCCTGTATTTCTAGCCCCTCTGGGATTCAACGTACCAAAGCAAAAGTCAAGAAATGCTTCATTTCAGCTTTCAATCTTGTGATTTTTTTTTCATGGAAATGACGATTCTGAGTCTTACACAATGACTAGGCACCAAATTCTTTTTTAGGTTTTTGGCCCCTTATTTATACATGTGAGAGAAATCACATAAGCTACTGATGGGGATCTAACAATAGCATTAAAGATAAATCTCAAAGTGGCTATGACAATCGAACACAAGATCTTTGCTTTAACACCACATCAAAGAACCCACTGGCCTAAAGCCCTACCTGACGGATAACAGCTTCACAGTAGTATTATTAGTCAAATCTCAGCAACATAGAAATTTTGGAGAACTTCACTCCGTATATATATAAGAGCATTGGACTGAATACGACCATTTTGGACTAAAGTCGCTCTGCTTGCGTTATTGTTCATGTGTATTGGACTCTCACATGCTATGATTAATTTGCAGCTAAACAATGGGCACCAAATCGTTTTCCCATGGGCTGGGGAATTGATGGTAGTGGGTGTAATCATTAAAAAAAAATTTCAAAGTTGTGTCATTTTTTACGTCGTCGGTTAAATATATTTAATTCTTTCCACTGAGCTGATTGCATCACCTTCGTCTCTCCAAGCTGAAACTTTTTCACGTTGTTGGTAACTTTTGTTTATTCATGTATTTATTTTGCATTCCCACTTAGTTTGGTCCTCATAATGTCTTTATTCTAAGGTACATATTATTCATAGTCCCAAAGTAGCAATGATGATTAAATACATAGTTTTTTTTTAAACAAATTTGCACTTATATTGTTAATTGCACATCATTTCTCTTGCTAATCATGTTTATATGTGAACTTGTTGAACTTTTTTCGTCATTCAGTTATCTGGGGAACCTTGTGTTTGGTCCCTGCCAATTGGTTTATGTCACGTCTTGTGTGATGATGAATCTTTGTGGTGCATGAAGCATGATATTGATGGAAACATCGCGCATATAATCTATTCTTTTGCCTTTCATAGTTGTTGAGGTAAAAGATTCTATGATTCAAGGGATTCATCGATTCACACCAAATATTACATTTTGCTACGCGTTTTTCATTAATGCGAGAATTCAAACACCCATCACCGAGAGTCATTTTAAACACGTACCGTTTTGAGTTCATGTTCATTTTTTTTTCCCAAAGAAATATCTGTTTTAACCACCTAAAGCGAGCTCAAAATTGTTTTTCATTTTTACAGGTTTTTAAAATTTTATTAACGTACTCAATTCAAGTGTTGTTTTGTTTATTTTCTTATTATTAATTGTTAGTACTTTTTCATTATATAATAAAATAGCTTCTTGTTTCGCAAAATTCAATTTATTTCATGTCCTTGGAGTAAAAAGGCACTTCGAAATCCTAACTTGCCATCCTTTTAACAAAATCTCAATCAAACATTCTTTTTAGGACGCGAGCTTTTTAATCTTTTGTTTTTGCTTTATCAGCTTGAGCTCAGCTTTGTGCTATAATCTGTATAAAGGTTTCAGCTTAGGCTTACTATGCACAACTTGCTTGGTCGGTGCTTGATTCCCTTTGCAGCAATTAATAATCTGTACCAACTGAACCAACATGCATGCATGATTTGAGGGCTCTTTTCTCTTCCACCATTGAGAAAAAGCTCTAGCTCTTCCCCTTAAACAATGGAAGACCGATGGTTTTGTCCATTTTCTGTTTGATTCTTTCACAAAATATGTTTTTATTAGTGATTGTGGTTCCCCACATCATGGGATGATTCTTTCCTTGGTAAGAATATAATAGAGCTAACAGTAAAAGCAACATTTCCATCAGATTCTAAGTTCTTGTTTGCTTCCCACATACACAATGTGACAAGGAAAAGATGTATGTTTGACTGGCTTATATAGACTAATCATAAACAGTATTGTCCATCATAACATGCAACTTGTTATAAGTTGGTCATTTTAAACTATATGCTCGACACTAGTAGAACTGAAATTTTAATCATAAACCTACTACTTTCCTCATCAAAATTCAAGCTAAGTCTTTATTATGAGTGCGCCAATATTGGGGACCAAGTGATGGAGCCTTTCTCAAGTTGAGTTCTGAGTTTGAATCTTGGCAAACTCCAGTGTCTTTTTGCCTTGCAACTTGTTAGTTACATAATGTTTACTGTATTCTCCATGATTGTATCTTCTATATTTGCATGGATTGTTCTCATTCACTAGTTCAGGCATTGGTCCCAGCTCCACTTCATAATTTGGAGCATAGAATGTGACTATTGAAAGCCTGTCCTTTTCTCTATGCGTCACTGCCCTATGCTCAACACTTTTGTATCTCCCATTTGTAAGAACCTGCGTAACAGAAAAGCAAAAACAAGAATCAGCAAAGCAACAAGAATTAAATTGATGCTAAAAGGAGAAGCTAAAGATTAAAATTTCTAGTTATAATATTGGATACCTCTATGGTGTCCCCGATGTTGATCACAAGTGCATTTGGAATAGGCTGCACAGGAACCCAAGTGTTATTCTTCAAAATTTGAAGTCCTACTGAGCTGCCCTTTCCTTGCTGCAAAACTGTGAGGGCACTGCCATCTGAATGTGGGCTAAGACCCAATACAAGGTCAGGTCTTGGACATGGTGGGTAGTAATTCATCCTCACAGCCTGCACAGCAACCCCAAACATTTCTTCAAAAGTTTCTGCTTTCAAGCCAAGGCTTATTGCTACGTACTTGAGCAGATTCTGGCAAAGTTTTCTTACATCTCTTGAATAAGTCTCTAGAGTTTCACTGCAAAATTAGAGGGTATGCGTGATTATGAGTGTGACACTTGGCAAAAAAATTAAGCATAATACACACACACACACACACACACACACACATATCATTACCTGAACTCTGCTGGCTTAGCTGGCCAGAGTTTTGGGTTCCTGATAAAGTGAGGCTCGACACCAAGAGCAAACATGTTGCACCAATCAAGCTTTTGGTTCTCTGAGAACACAAAAGCTTGCCCATATCCTTGAACTGTCCCTGGTAACATGGGGTACTTTTTTTTCTCTTCTAAAGGTAGCATGAAAAAATCTTTGGCCACCTTCTCTATGTTGTCGAGTAAGCTCAGTTCAATTCCATGGTTAATCAACTGTTGAAAATAAACCAAACATTAGTGGGAACTGGTAAAATCTCTTTGTTCATACAACAGGTCCGTAGTTCAAACCCCGTTTATATGAGTGGTGAGGGGATATAGTTAGGGAGAGAAAAAACAGCAGCTTCATTACAACTTGTCAAGCACTCTAAAAATTTCAGAATTTGCAGTTCTTTACCTGAAAGAATCCCCACTCTTCGCAGGCAGTTGTGAGGTTTAAAATTTCATTGTGAAATTCATCGTGGCTGCCTTTCATGAGTTTTGAGAGGTTGATAATGGGAATGTCACTAAGCGGAGAAAGAGCTGTAGTCGGTGATGATGGCCTTTCAGTCAAGTCTCTCACAAATCTTTCGGGAATTGTGCTTGGTTCGACTTTTCTCAGCTCTTGCACATCATCTATTTGACCAACTTTGATGGGAAAAATTGGTGCTGGAGCCATGGAAACAGAGTTTTTGAAGCGATAATCTAACTGAAACTAAAGAAAATCTATGAAGCTTTACTTGGGAATTCAGCTCTTGCACAAGTCCGTATTTATAGAAGAATATGCACTTTGTTGTAGTGCTTATCTGGGGCTTGTAGGGGCCCCATATTTTGCACTTCATAAATTTATCAAGTCCACAATTAAAGTTACCTGATGTAAATAAACAGTTATTTATGGAAACAATGGGCTTGGACCACAACTGACAGCTTTCGATCCACCAAACAACACCGAAAGTGTTAGTGCCTGGAAATAAAATTGCCATCTTTTAATCCATTTTTTAAAGCATGTCATGAGAAATGAAGCTAGAGAACTGTTTACTTTGACATGTTAATAGCAAGTTGTGCTTAGTCATAGTGAGTGCAGGAAGGTTCAATCAATAAAATTTGTTGAGATGGTAAAAAAGGTTAAGAGTTCAAATCTCGTTCATATTAACAAGTTGTATTTATGTAATATTTCCCCCAAAGAAAAAAAAAGTGTTATTTGGCCAAAAGAAAATGTTTGAACAAAGAGATCTTTGATGCATGCAGAGATGCAATAAAATGAATAGTTTGCTTATAGGCGTCTGTGAAAATTTACTTTATAAAGGGTGCACAGCATAAACGCTGAGTGCCAAAATCAATTTTGCCTCAGTGGGAAACTGGCTGAAAGGATCTTCACAAAATTTCCTTCTGATTGAGACTGAGACCAGAAAATTCGCATGCTCTTCCTCTACTTTTTATCTCTTGCTTTGTTCATGTCCCCTGAGTTTATTTGTCAGAAATGTGGACCATAACTCTTGCTCTTTCCTTGCTAACCATCTGTCTTTCCTCCAAAATCTGTATACATATCTCCTTCAAAATAAAAAAGTCAACATCAAATCTTTGTCATACTCTTTCAATTCCCCACTTCCCTATATGAGGTGATAAATGCGCTCAAGGATGGAGCAAGAGCATTGTCTAGGCCAATATGTCAATTTATTGGCCATTCTGAAGCTCACAAACTGGTGTCTATCTACTTAAACAATCTTAAAACATCTGTTACCACTCATCTCTTACCTTCTATTAACTTAGCAACAAGACTAGAGGAGAAAATTTTTCTGAAACTGAAGCTTTTGTAAAGAACATACAATGGCAGGGAATCTAATAATGGTAGTTGTAGAGTAAGTTGACACCCATGGCAGACTTTGTGTGTGGTGGTAATAGTAGACTAGTAGAAGGAGTAGCCAGTAGGGGCCATTCCCCAACCATGTCTTCATTTTTGCAGACCAAGTCTAGTGATAATTTGTCATCATTTTTTATTTTTATTTTTGGGTCGGAGCCTTTTAGGACCCTTTAACTTGAGCTCTTGAGCACCTGTTTTAAGCTCAGGCGCATAACCAAGCAATTTGGATCAGTAAGGTGAAAATAAAACAAATTGCTTCTGGACCACAACTTGATGAACCATATTAATAAATCACGATTATGACTTATGAGCAGGTAACTACTTTTCACACAGGTATTGAAAGTTGAAACAGTGGGTGGTGACAATTTTCTGAAAAGTTATAGTCATTTTCACCATCTAGTGAGAAAGTTTTATGCTCGTTGATTTTAGTTCACAGTAAGACTCATTACTTGTGTTTTGCTTCTTGATAATTGGTGAAAGTGGGACACCGCTAAGAACACCAAAATCTAAACTGATATATGGTGAAACCAAAAACGGGTATTTGATGTTTTACAAGACGTGCATGAATCTTATGGCCATTGATAGTTCAACTTCAAACTCATATGCGTTTGGCAATATTTCTACTATGAAGATTTTTGCAAAAGAATTTACAAAGCCTCTTAAAAAGTTACACAGCAAAGTGCTTTTCCCCCTACCCCGCTGAAAGCACTTTAAATGTTTATAAACAATATATGTCTTGGGTTAACTTTCTGTAGTGAAATTAACTGGTTGATTCGATTAGTAAAGTCTCTTCTGTTAAAATAATAAGTCTGAATTTGAACTCTATCCACAAAAAGTAGGTGGTAAATTTGGTTTTCATTCTTCCAATGCTTAAAATTAAATCATATAAACAAAAATAAAACAAAAAAAATTCCCGTGTCGCCTCCAAACATGGCCTTAATATATCATAAACGAGGGTCCAACGGCCCCTGATTGACACGTGTCCATACAAAATGACTCTAGTGCTGGTCCAAGTAGTCTTTCATGTATTTGTTTTTTGCTCTTTTGACCTTGTTTGTGGGCTTTCCATTCAGAGCGCTTTATTCGTGGCAGCAGAAACCAGGGCCGGGGCCTGGGTCCTTAAAATTACATTTCCAATAGGGTTTTTGGTTGCAATGACCAAAATGTCCTAGCCTGACCTATATTTTGGCTTATAGCTTGAGAGACGATTTGTTTAACAATGAAAAAGTCGTTGACCTTGAATGCCCTTTTCATGCTTACCTCCTCTTCTCCTTCCCGCCAACATAAACGGTCTTCTTTTCACACCAAGGCCCATTTCATTCAACAGCTCCAAGCATGTAAACACTTCATTTCCTCAGCCTCAGTACACTCAGAAATATTGAAATCTGGGTTTTTAAGTAACACTTTTACCCTTAATCATCTCATAAATTGCTATGTAAGGCTTAAAAAAACCCAGGTTGCTCGTCAATTATTCGACGAAATGCTTGAACCAAATGTTGTGTCTTATACTTCACTTATGGCTGGCTACAATAACATGGGTCAACCCCAAATTGCTCTTTTGCTTTTTCAAAAAATGCTTGGAAACTTGGTTTGGCCTAATCAGTTTACTTTTGCGACAGTGATCAAAGCGTGTTCGATGCTTGCGGATCTTACAACGGGCGAACAGATTCACACCCATATTGAAACTTTTGGGTTTCAATATAACCTTGTGGTTTGTTCTTCACTTGTTGATATGTATGGAAAATGCAATGATGTTGATAAAGCAAGGCGGGTTTTTGATTTGATGGATTGTAGGAATGTTGTTTCTTGGACTTCGATCATTGTAGCTCATGCACAGAATGCTCAAGGCCACGAAGCACTAGAAATGTTTAGAGAATTCAATTATCAGATGAGGGATCGTCCAAATCAGCATATGTTGGCTAGTGTGATTAATGCTTGTGCAAGTTTAGGAAGATTAGTTTCCGGGAAGGTTGCACATGGGATGGTGATCCGCTGTAGTTATGAGTCTAATGATGTGGTTGCAAATGCACTTGTTGACATGTATGCTAAATGTGGATGTGTTGGTTATTCTGAAAAGGTCTTCAAGAGAATATCAAACCCTTCCGTGGTAACCTACACTTCAATGATTGTAGGTGCGGCTAAATATGGCCTTGGAAGATTCTCACTTGATTTGTTCAACGAGATGATTGCAAGAGGAATAAAACCCAATGATGTTACCTTCGTCGGTGTACTACATGCTTGTAGCCATTCGGGACTAGTAGATGAAGGCTTTCAACACTTAGACTCGATGTATCGGAAGCACGGAATCATACCTGATGCAAAACATTATACATGTGTCGTTGATATGCTTGGCAGAACTGGCCGTCTTGACGAGGCCTACAAGCTAGCCAACTCTATCCAAGTTCATCCTGATGCAGGCCCTCTCTTATGGGGCACCCTTCTCTCGGCTAGTAGGCTTTATGGACGGGTAGATATTGCCGTTGAAGCTAGTAACCAGCTAATAGAATCCAATCAACAAGTAGCAAATGCTTATGTCACATTGTCAAACACCTATGCATTAGCTGGGGAATGGGAAAATGTTCATAGTCTTCGCTCTGAAATGAAGCGTACGGGGGTTCACAAAGAACCCGGCTGTAGTTGGGTTGAAATTAGGGATCAAACCTACGCATTCTATGCTGGTAATGCATTATTTGAAAGAGGAACCGAGGTTTTGAGTTTGTTGAGAGAACTCGAACGGAAAATAAAGGAAAGAGGGTATGTAGGAGGGAAGACTGGGTTGGTGTTTGTTGATGTGGAAGATGAGGCAACAGAGGAAATAGTGGGTCTGCACAGTGAGAGATTGGCCTTGGCTTTTGCGTTAATAACTATACCAAAGGGCATCACCATTAGAATAATGAAGAACTTGAGAATGTGTAGGGATTGTCATGACGTTTTCAAGCTGATTAGTGACATTGTTGAGAGAGATTTTGTAGTGAGAGATGTTAATAGATTTCATCATTTTAAAAATGGGTCCTGCTCTTGTGGGGATTTTTGGTGATTATCACCAATGTTCTGATCTTAAATCGCAAACGGCACTCTCATATTAAGCGAAGACAATTAAGCCAAAAAGAGAAGTTCATAGTCGGACAAATATGTTCTCTGAATTTTATTAGGGGTGGCAATATGGGTTAGGATTCGTTTATTCGGTTCGATTCGGTGCGAATTAAATGGGTTTGGGTTTGAAAAAATTGATTCGTTTAATAAATGGGTGAATTCGATTCGATTCGTTTATTAAACGAATCGAATCCGGGTTTAAAGATATTAATTCATTTATTCGTTAAGGATTCGTTTAATAAAAGGGTCATAAACGAATCGAATACAAATCGATTCGGTTAAAATTCGTTTAATTAAATTACTTTTTTATCCTCAAATTTATTTGAAAAATTTTTTAAATTGAAAGGTTAATATCGTAATTTTAAACAATAATAAGACAAACCATCACTACAGCAACAATTAGGGAAGCCGGCCCTAATTTTCCATTTCGTTACTTTTTTTTTTTCTTTCCCTTTATCAGTTGCAGCGGCAGCCCTCAACCTTCTTCATCAGTTGCAGACTTGCAGTTGCCCACAATTCATCCTCATCTTCAGACACTTGTTTTTGTCACTCTCATCAAGTTATCACCTACTGCCACCATCTCACCTACCTCACACTCATGGTAAGCTAAGCTCCAGCTCTTTTTCTTTTTTTTTTTAGACAAATCTTACATTATTTAATAAATTGACTATTTTTGTTACTACTCATCTTGTCCGGTTATCCCAAGGCGGCAAGAATCAAGATCTAGCTTTTCTTCTCAAATCTTTTTAAGTGGGGTCATGTGCATGTGCTTGATTTGTTCACGGCAAGAAGCATCTTTCTAAGTGCACATGACCCCACTTAGAAAGATTTGAGAAGAAAAGCTAGATCTTGATTCGTGCCGCCTTGGGATAACCGGACAAGATGAGTAGTAACAAAAATAGTCAATTTATTAAATAATGTAAGATTTGTCTAAAAAAAAAAAAAGAAAAAGAGCTGGAGCTTAGCTTACCATGAGTGTGAGGTAGGTGAGATGGTGGCAGTAAGTGATAACTTAATGAGAGTGACAAAAACAAGTGGCTGAGGATGAGGATGAATTGTGGGCAACTGCAAGTCTGCAACTGATGAAGAAGGTTGAGGGCTGCCACTGCAACTGATGAAGGGAAAGAAAAAGTAATGAAATGGAAAATTAGGGTCGGCTTCCCTAATTGTTGCTGTAGTGATAGTTTGTCTTATTATTGTTTAAAATTACGATATTAACCTTTCAATTTAAAAAATTTTTCAAATAAATTTGAGGATAAAAAAGTAATTTAATTAAACGAATTTTAACCGAATCGATTTGTATTCGATTCGTTTATGACCCTTTTATTAAACGAATCCTTAACGAATAAATGAATTAATATCTTTAAATCTGGATTTGATTCGTTTAATAAACGAATCGAATTGAATTCACCCATTTATTAAACGAATCAATTTTTTCAAACCCAAACTCATTTAATTCGAACCGAATAAACGAATCCTAACCGATATTGCCACCCCTATTGGAGATGATGATGTAAATGACATAATCGAAATGGAAGAAGAGATTGAAAACGGTTTAAGGATTTGTAATTTGGTATTCGGAAACAAAATTTATAAGGATTTGTAAATTTTAATTATTGTAATTTGTATTATTAAGGATTTGTAATTTGGTATTTGGAAACAAAATTTGGTATTTGAATGATTGTATTTGGTATTTGTATTTTGTAGGATATCAAATTTGTGGCTTTTTTATATTTTATTTTGCTTAATTTTGTTTATTAATTATATTTTTTTAAACGAATTGTAAACGAATTCGGATTCGATTCGATTCGTTATGGATTCGTAATAGGATAAACGAATAATAAACGAATTCGGATTCGATTCGATTCGATTCGTTATGGATTCGCAATAGGATAAACGAATAATAAACGAATACGGATGTGATTCGATTCGTTTATTAATTCTACTAAACGAATTAAACGAATCAAACCGAATATTCGTTTAATAAACGAATCGAATCCGAATCCTGAGATTTCAATTCGTTTAATAAACGAATCGAATTCGAATCAGTAGAATTTTGACCCAATTCGTTTATGATTCGATTCGAATTCGATTCGTTTATTCGTTTTGCCACCCCTAAATTTTATACCGTTAAGTTCCTGAATTCAACCACATACCACAATTCTAAAGCTGCCCTTTTTATTTATATATCTTCCCCCTACTCTTTTAATGCAATGCATTAAAGAAAAGACATTCGTCATCATGCACTTATTCTAGTGGACAAAGTGTCCTAATGCAATGCAAGCAAAGGTATATATTTCTGTGTCTTTTCTTGTTTTTCTTAAGATACTTCATTCTGAAGAGGTCAAATGAAAATTTTATTTCTCTTTTATTAATTATTATTTTGGCAGCCAGTTGGATTGGTTGACAAATCTATTTTTGAGGCTTGAACTTCAATTATTACACACGGACACACAGAACAAGTACACACGCATGTCCATGCTTGGGTGTGTATGCATATGCATGGCATGCGAAGGTTAACTATAGATGTGCATGAACAATCACTGTTTCCTTGTATTTTCCAGGTAGCTGTTACTTGACTAGGTGTAAAATTGCTGCTAAAGGATGGGTCGCCCACGTGGTCGTTCTGTTAAGGATTCGCAAGCTGGTTCTTTATATGGTGTGCTTTCCCAGTGCCATTTCAAACATAAATAGTTTCTTGCATGTCGAGTTGTAGCACAAGTTTCTCCTATGAAACAAAAGTAATTATGTTTTATGAATTTAAAGCTTCAAATGTAGAAGAGTGTTTCTGTGCTTGAGGATTAACAACATAGTATTAAGGCATTTTCACATATAGCTGAAGACATTTCAGTTGATATTTGTCACGCTCATCAGATAATCCTACGGTAACCATCGAAAAAAATCGGGGGACATCACTAAAACACTTCCCCCGCTGCCAAAAACTGTTGGTGCATTCTTGCATTTCTTTCTTGCATGTCAATAAAACTTACTTTCTGCAGCATCTAATTCAAAATTTCAAAATATAGGTTCTAATTGGACTGGCTTTTGCAATAACAGTAAGCTTCGCTCTGTTTTACATATGTGAAGAAGAAAGTACATGCAACATTTTGGTCAAATCCAACCAAATAATCAGGAAAATATAATCAACTTCCAAAGAGCAAGCTTAAAAACGAAATGTCAATATTATTGCCACAACTAATAACAACTGCATTATAATGTACGTGTTTAACTGATTTCTAGAAACAATAACTACCGACACAAGCTATCACATCATCTGAGTTTGTGCTCTTGGATTGCTAATGTCGCATGGATCTTGATTTTAGTTTTATTTTAGCCGCATTAACAATCAAAGTTCATCTTTTCCCCCCAAAAAAAAAAACACAATCAAGTTCATATAAAATGAAAAACTAACAATCAAAGTTTATCTGAAAACAAAAATGGGAACACTATTTAACCCTCCTAATGCAACGTAAAAAGAACAAAAGTAAATCTTTGCCACGGCTGCTGCTGGACAGAAATTTGGAGGACGTGTCATGACAGAGTGGAACATCTTTTTGTGTTCATAGCTGTTGCATTCTCTTAGTCCTTGCAGGTAAAAAAATATACAATGTCACAGGAATAAATGTAAACTCCATATTCCAAAATAGCGAGTCAGCTCATATTTACAACTCTGAAAAATGAATCCAACTGTTCCTCAAGAGAGACCAACAAAGCATTCTCATAATCCCCCAAGAAAATTGTCACTTCCAGAACCAAAAGAAAGAAACTAGATTTACCACTTAAATCTCTGTACTGCAGAAGGTGGGAGAGCAACAGCTTGTATGCCTCTTCATCCAAGGACCAACTCCTTCAGTGCAATGCTGTCTGAAATAAAGAGAAATCCCTCCCACCCGTTTTAAAGCAAAATTAATAGAGTACTACGAAATACATATGACTTACCAACAATGGAAATGCAGCAAAGATCTGATCACTCTTGGAAAAGTAATGATACAATCTTTACAAACTTTATTATCGAGATCAATTTCTAATTTACAAGTAGAAAAACCTTCTAGAATAAGTACTCGAGCAAAACAATGATAATCATTTGAGCTTTTACTAATCTCACTTATTGCCAACAAAACAAATATTCAACCAAAAAAAAGGACACTTGATGAATATGACTACAGAGAAATGGATTTTAATGTAGAATCTAAGCAAAAGAGTAGAAATCAGAGCCCTTCTTATGCCAAAATGGTAGGAAGAAATATAACATACCTGCAAAATTGAATACATAATTGACCAAGGGAGGTTGGCAGATTTAGTTAAAGCATCATGTCAAAAGTGACAGTTCCACAAATGGCAAACCCTCCCAAAGGATTGCCACTTCCATCCCATTATAATTTGAAAGCAATGATTACAAAATTGAATGACCTTGCCAAAAAAGTAATCCGTCGTAATTTTATCAGTATCCAACCTCATCAAATGGTTGCCTAATGATTTCCAATCACTATAATAATTTTTCCTCAAGCTCCAAAATATGGAGCCAAAGTATACAACTTGTTTCACAACCTCTAAATGTGTTGCCAGACAGGTAGAGATTTTATTCTTTTTTTCCAACCAAGAAAACTCATGGGAAATAATGCTTTGTCCTTATCTATGTCAACACCAAGCTGAGGACTGAAAAGACTAGTTTACAAAATTTGTGAATTGATTTGAGTTATGTACACACGTACGCAGATCTAACAAGTGCAGGTCTGGGCAGACACCTTTTCTTCCCAATGCCTACCCCACTGGACAGAATAGCACAACTACACAGTGTTATGTTAATCTCTAATAACACCAAAACCTGAACGGTTTATGGCCTCCATTGCAAGCTGAACCAGGCGTAAGAATCCCTCTACATCCTGGAAGCTGAAATCAATCACTCTCTTAATAATAGTTATACTCTCTCTATTTTGAGCCTCTTCCAAGGTTGCACTAGCTACAGCAAAGGCATTCAGTGATTTTCTTGATGCCTCCATAGCAAAATCTACATCCTGTGTCTGCAAAATAGTAAATATACATGCTGATGTATTCACCTTGACAAAAAGTTTAATAAATGCAGCCAAAATGGAGGACCTACTCTCACCATGACTTAGTATCACTAACAAATCTAATTAAATTGTCAGATAACTTCTGTATTTTTATGAGACTGCTTAAAATTAGACAGTCACTAACAACAACAGAAATCACCCCAAAATAAAAACAGGTCTAACTAAAATCTTTGAAGCAATCAAAAAGCTGATTAACCAGAAACCTATTTTGCAAACATCCATCACACTAAGATTACCCAAGAACATTAAAACTATATAATGTACATCAATGGCTGAGCATTCACATTCCGCCTTCTTAGCAGTTCATCACAAAAAAAAAAAAAAAAAAAAAAAAACTCTAAGAAGTCTCTCATATATTTCTACAATACGTTTTCCATATACTCTACATCTCACAAAAAATTGTAACATATCTAAGTGATGCACATCAGAGCAGACATGCCCTTGGGCCATAGTACTCGTCAATGAGGTAGATACCATACACAAGTCTTTGTAGCCAAAATAAAATATAAAAGTAGAACAAATATGCAATACCATATATCAGATTGAATCAACTTACAAAGTCAAGAAGCCGAATAAAGCTTGGGCGGTTTCGAGCGACAACGATATGGTTAACAGTAACATGACAACCCTTGCCCTTGGATGTAAGGGACTTATCTGCTGTCATTTGATTATTTAAGTCATCAACATCCGATGCAGAAGAAGATGGAGATTCACCTGAAGAAATAATTCAAGTAAGCATTGCACCAAGTTCAAGCTTTGAGAGTACACCGATATGTTTCATTACCTTGTTGTCTTCTTAGGTCAAGGTATAAAACATATCTAATTATCAACAACATAAATCAGATTGGAGAATACTAGAAGTAACGGTTGCTTAGCTAAAAAATATCACAAGTTTAGAACAGGATTCCCTGCTTTTGTAATCAGTTTTTGAGTGGAAAACTTCTCCTTATTAAAAGGAAAAATGCCCATTCACTCTTAATTTTAAGTTAGAACACCAAAGAGCAGAAGATAAAAATTAATTCTAGCACAAAATTGAACTCCAAACAATATAACAAATCTTACTCATTTTAACAGTTAATATTAACTGCTCAAATAAATTAACAGTATACGCTTTTCTTACAAACTTCCACCCACCAAACATTGTTATAAGCTAAAGATGAGCAGCAATTCAACTTGAGGGTTCAGCAGGAAGAGGGGAGGGGCCAAAACAACCACATAAAGAGTCCCAAAAGAACTAATAATGATACACCCCAGAAACATACCAACCCAAAAAGCGGCGGAAAAAAAAAAATAAATTGCAAATATTTGGTTAGTGTAGGGATGGCAAAAAGCGGGCTTGGCCTGGGCTTTTTGAAGCCCAGACACAAGCCCACTTTAAGATAAGCATGAGGGCCGGGCTTGGGCTTTTATTATTATTATTATTTTTTAAATTATTGTAAATTTGAAATGAATTAATAATCAACAAGTTGTTATAACCATAAATAAATTAAAGAAAATAAATATTTCAAAGTAAAATAATAAATAAAGCAAATAAAAACTTAGAATTTTTTTTTTAATACTAGATTATCTAATTCAAACACTCTCTTAATTAATTAACGCATAAGAGAGAGTTTATTATTATAACTTATTATAATTTTAACTATTTGAATCGTCATTGATTTATAAATTAAGAATTTAATTTTTTTTAATGTTATTTTTTCAATTTTAATTATATTATTCTAATTTATAAATTTATTTTTTTAAAAAATAGTGGGTCTGGGCCTGGCCCGGTCTTTTTTCTTGAGCCTTTGTCCAGGCCCTCATGTGTGAGGGCCGGGCCGGGCCGGGCCGAATCCTGTAGGCCTAGGCCCGGGCTTTTTTGCCCACCCTAGATTAGTGGTTTGCTTTTCTCTGTCATATAACCAGGCAATTCTTTCAAGAAAAGACTTCTCATTTTTTCGTATAAAAAGAAAAAAGCTCAAAACGGAAGTATCCCTATACTAAGGAAGAGTATACTAAATAGAACCAAGCCTGAGTACCCATACCAATCAACACTTCATTTGAATACCTTGAGATGTCTTGTGTGAAGTTGCTTGCAGCTCAGTCAGGTCTCTACTTGTACTAGACTGTTTACAATAAACTACTCTCATGTATGCCACCTCCATGCATTTATAGGCCAAAGAAGCAGCAGGCATTTCTTGACGTCTTTCATACTCCTGTCCACAGAATCTGTGCATTCAAGGATTCAGCATAGATACAGACACAAACATACCAAAATGACATTTGGATCATTCTACTGCAGAAAAAACATCAACAAAAAACATCAACAGGCATAGAACTTCTCAGGTCTCAGAGGTTGTGTAGATCACATAAACTGGATGACGTGGAATGAAAATCACATAGCTCTGCCAACATTATTTTTTTTAGAACAATTTATATTTATGTACACACATATAATGCTAAAGCATGGACCATATTCTTTACCAAATCAAACTTCAGGTGAAGCAAAAACATTGAACATAAGAATAACAACATAAGAATGTTTTGTATGTTTATCCTATGAATGAAGAAGCCAAACAAGTTGTTTCTAGTAAGAAAAGTAGAGAGCTCCCAAAAAAATGAATTGGCTTCCATATCTGAGATATGTTGTAAAACAAGCATTACTGGAGCTGAGCCATAGTAAATGGCTTCATCTTGCAGTCGAGTCTAAAATAATTGAAAAACAACATTTTGAGTTAACATATGGCATCAAACATAAAAAAACTTGAAACTATGAACTTCATTTCTGTTTTGAAGTTCTTGCAACTAACAAATCAGAAACCTGAATAAAGGTAGATCAAAGTGAATATGATTTATATTCCTCCTAAATTAAGTAACAGCTTCCTTTCACAAAGATGAAATTTAATAAAGGGCGCTTTGGGAGGAGTAATTACAACAAATTCAAAAGCTTGACTAAAATATACTTGCTTTTTTAATTATTAGACATTGCATCAAATGAAACTAAATCCCCTCCCACCCATGCGAACAGGGTTCGGACCCTAGATCTCTTGTACGAGCCCAAATGATTTAACAGTTGAACTCACTAGAACCCACACAAAAGTCACATACCTTTTTATTTTTTATTTTTCGAAATACAAAAGTTACATACTTTGCACAACATGAATCAAATGAGAAAAATATCTATAGACACACTTAATGATGCAGATAGCTCAGCATATATACAAGCAATTAACTGAAATTGGAACAATATAGCGAGAACAACAATTTTTTTTATAACTTTGTAAACTTCACTTACTCAAAGAGTTTAGCTGTAGTGCTATATGCTTGTATTTGAGTCATATCCCCATTTCTCCCACTCTCAACATTGCAAGTTTCTAGAAGCGAAGCTCCATGGAAAAACTTTAAGGCAGATTGGAAGTAAGCCTCATTACTTTCAAAGTCAAACCCAGAGCCCTAGAAGACAATGAAACCAAGCTAAGAGTTAGATATAGAACAGATCTTTAACACCCACACCCCCACCACCCCACACAAAGGCCCCAAACCCCCCATCCCCCTCGTGCCTGCATGTTGCATATCAATCCCCGAAATAGTCTAAAACCTACAATCAAGGGAGAGAAAAACCTTAAGGCAATCTGCATAGTCTCTGAGCTCCTTGGCTTGTTTGAGGGCAATCGTCACATTCTGGCTGGAGGATTTCATACTTATATCAATTGGAGCATTGAGACCTTTGATTACATCAGATGAGTGATGTTCCAAGCTGAGGCTTAATTCATTCTTCTTACCCTCATTTCCAGGATATTTTGATGCTTTTGTCACATCCGCTTTGCAAGAATTATCAATCAAAACTTCATCAAACATCCCTCCCTGTTGGGATCCTGGTATTGACCCGTAACCATTTTTACTCTGTCCATATTTGCTTTCACTTGAAAGCAACATTGACATCCCATTTACTGCCCCCCTTTCTAACTGGGTAGCTTTTATGTCACCATCAAGATCCTGCATCAGGTTCCATTGGGAGGCATCTTGCCTTTTTGTGCTAGCGCACAATTTGACATCTGAATCATGCTGCTCTCTTACCATAACCTGCTTTTCCATCCTACCATCACTTGGCATCTGTCTTTCATGATCCCTCCTGCTAATGTGATTTTTTCTATTTTTGTGTAACTTAGACCTAGACCTCTCAGGAAATCTGTTTTTACCCTTACATATTACTTCACAGTAGTGTGCATTATGGTCAACACGAGTATCTGACTCATACTTCAAGCTCTTCTTCAAGTACAAATCACCATGCTCACTTGATGAATCAGAAACCTTCATCTTGTCTCTATGTGCAGCAGTCGCATAGCTTCTATTGCTGTCCTTTGGCGGCAAGAAGTAGCCTGAATCAACTTTCTGTGGTAGTAACACATTTTCATGGCTATTCTGATTCCCTCTGCCCTCATCATCACTTTGTTCGATAACATGCATATCAATGATGTGCTGATGACGTTCGGAAGAATCTGCATCACCATTAAGGAAATGGCCATTCCCAAATTCAGACGGAACTTTGGATTTGTGGGTGCTTTTATGATTGACATTATTGTCATGGTAATCAGACGAAGAAAATTTGGTGGGTTGAGGACGAAAGTTAGAGGAATCGTTCTCCTTACTGGCTGTCCCAGATTGATTAATCTCACCATTACCTTCCCCATCCAAGAACCTTTTACAATTGTTATTTACAAGAACACAAACAGTTCCACCATAATCTTTCCCTAAAATGTCTTCTGCTGCAGATGTAACCTTATCGAGATCGGAGGAGGTCCTAAATGGGGAAGACGAAACTGATTCTGCTGGTGAACCTTTCACTACTTTGTAGTCTGCTCTGTTTTTGCAAGAACTGGAAACCTTTGAAGGGCTTGAAGTGGTAGCCACAGAAACTTCTCCAGATCCAAAATGATTTCTTACTGGCTCTACGGCATTTCAAGTCTGTTGATGAGATGCAAAATCTCTTCTGATTTTTTGGTTTTTCTGGCCCATATCAACACTTCTGACATCTGCCATACCATCAACCATGTAATGTTTAGTTGAAAATAAAAATGCCCCCCTGTTGTTAGATTTATCATCCGCACCTTTATTTCCTCTGAACTTCCTACCCTCAGTCTTCTGAACCCTATATTTCTTTTCCCTCCCAAGTCCACTCTCACTGCTTTCCTCCTTTGCATACTCCTTGCTATCATGCCCATTCTGGTTGTCCTGCCACTTCCTTTTTGTCTCAGAATTATTTCTTTTATCTTGCATTCTCACATCGAAGGGCCCACTAACTGATAAGACACGAGCTTGACCTCCCAATTTCTTTCTAGAAAGTAGTAGCCTGTTCTTTGCATCACACTTTGCATCCTCAGGCTCATTCAGAATATTCTTCCCATTTGCCTCAGTTTGCAAACCAGCATTTGGTTTGAGAACTAACTTCCCACGGTCCACAGCAGAATTAATGTTTCTATCAGCTTTATATGGAACTTCTATCTTAGCCTTTTTGGAAGATCCATAACCATGTTGATCAGCATCTCTCTTCTTTTTCATCGTTAATTTCTGGGAATCACCTGCAAATAAAATACAAAAGAAGCAAACTAGTTATACCCCATCAAACTGATAGTGAAAGCCAGCAGAATCAGTGCAAACATGGACAACACCTCCATTGACCTGCTCTTTTTTCTGCTTAGTTATACTGTTATCGAAATCTGAGCTGCATGACTTGATGAAATGGAGAGAATTTGATCTCTTCATTTCATTTGATTCTGAAGGAGGGTGGTTCTTGTCATTTAAGCTTCTACTTTTTACAGAATCCTGCAGGTGGTTCTTTGTGGTGTTTGACATCTGAATCCCACCAGTGTCACATGCTCTTTTCTTTGCTCGAACTGATACAGCAGCAGAACCTGGACTCTGGTGTTTCTGGTCAAGACGTTGGCCATGATCTAAAGTTATCACTGATGCAGGTCCATTAGCATAGCTCTGAAGATTATTTTGACCCTCAGTTACCGGAAGTTGGTACAATGCATAAATAGCTTTTGTTGTCTCCTCCTCACTGATGTCACAATAGTTCATTCCAGGCCTATAATATTTGCCAAGGCACAAAAATAAGACACAAAGAGGTAAGCTATATGAATGTCCACATAACCATGAGCTTGTATGCATTGATGCAAATACATACAAAGTAACGAAACACATGTAGAGAAAGCGATGGAGCACATATGTATATCATGAGAATGACATGAAATGAAAACAACATAAGAACTCATCTTCAGTATTGCTTAACAGTGTAGATTGCTTTAACTAGATAAGCTAGTATCCCTACTCAAGGTACAAACCAAAAATAAGAAAATGGAACTTACAGCCAGTTTAGCATGCTACAAAACCAATTATCAGGGAGATGCTCAGGAATTGTACCAAATGGTAGCAACCGCCGTTTATAACAATTGTCACAACATTTCATTTATAACTAGCGGATCCCCTACTGCTGGAACCATCTCAGTACCACGCCTGCCTTCAAAAGTAGAGGGAACCATGAATGGAGCATCTTTGATGGACAACTCATGCATCACCTGACTATCAACTTTTTTACTTGGTTTATTGCTGGAGGCTCTCTCCAATTGATTATTTGTCTGTTCCAAATTTGTATCCAAAAAATCCTCATCGATAACTCTAGTCTTATTAATGTCTTTCTGTGATTTCAGCTTCTGCATCTTACTTTGACAGGTAGAAGCACCGTAACCAGTGGTTGCCACACTTTTTGGTGCCACACCCACACCATCCCTCAAGCTTTCCTTTGTTGAAACAATACCATCCTTACCTCTGCTGTGGTTACCTTTTGCCTTCTTACCTTCAGTGAGTGGCATCTCTCTCTCACCACATGACTTAATTTCATCTTGCACTTGAATAGAAGGTTTATTGCCAACCTTTTGTTTTGAAAGAACTATTGGATCATCATTACATTTCGATGCACCAGAACAAGCTTTTAAAAGGGCATGTGTTTTTCTTTCCTTGTATCTGCCACTGTCCCCAAGGTAACCCGCGACCTCATGATGAGAATTTGTCCCCACCTGTTCTGAAACCTTTATTGCTGACCTACTTTTACCATTCTTCTGACTCTTGCCACTGTGGCCAGATATTGACTCAAACGAATCCTGTCTCTCTCAGTTGGATGCACACAATCTGTCACTCACCTCATCCTTATCAACCCCCCTGGAGACTTCAGATGCTCTCCCCAGTCCTTTCACAGAACCAAAAACACATTCTGGACTTGAAAGAGATATACTAATTGCATTAATATGATTTATCTCCTTGCCTCCAGGGTTCTCATTTTCTAACTTTTTCTTCAGAGTGTCATTCTCATCCTTTCCATCAGTCCAATGCTTTTGTTCTATTGGCCTTGAAATCTTTCCCAATAATTTTGATTTCTTCTCCTTTAACAGCTTCCTATTGCCCATACTGGCAACTGATTTGTCTACTGACATGGCAGAATGTTCTTGACTGCCCTTAAGGGAAGGCACATGTTCCCTGTCTCTCAAAACCCTTTCCTTTCTTGTCAAGCAAAGCAGACTGTCATGAAGAGGTGATACCAGCACACCCCCAGGGGCCGGGAATGAAGTCATAACCTGTTTAACAGAAAAACCATGAGCCCACTAGAAACTCAAGTAGAGACTAACAAAATGAATTTACTAGAACACAACAGCCTCTACCTGAAGAATGGTAGTGGGAGATTCATCAGCAGTATCTCGAGATACAAGATTCGTTCCTCCACTTTCCTCAGCATTGTTCCCTGATGATGAAGATGGAGAGTTGTCAAGCCCAAGACCACTATATATTGCCATATTTTTGTGAGCCATTTTATTTGAGCTCACTTTCATTCGAACCCCAAGTGTTCTTGGGTCAGTCAGATTGCCTGACCTGCTTGAACATTCATCTTTAATATTAAACTTCTCCGCAACTCCAGCAGAAGATAAGCACAAATCATGTTTCATAGGAACATCCCCAGATGGCACCCCTGAATTCTGCAATGAATGGTCAATGCAGGAAACAGTGCCAAGGCTCATGAGGGAAGACACATTTGAGACAGGCTGAAAATTTTGGAAGGAGCCCTATATAGAGACATAACCCACAGTGCTAAAGTAAACTACAATTTCCAAGCCACAAACTGCCAGCTGTGCAGACCTGCGTCCTAGCGAAAGCCAAAAAATCAAAGAAAAGTCTTGTATATACCTCCATGGATAAATTACATTGAGATATCGGTTTATTGGAGTCACTTTGTGGAGCCTTTGCATGTGAACAATTAGAGGGAGAACATTCATGAGTGGGTAAAAAAGAGCCATAACCACCAAATTTTGCCCCTGTCAAAATTAAAGTCTCATAACATCATATTCTACATATACAATCTGTTTTTACTTTACTTTAAGTTCCATAACAAGCCACTTACTCAAAGTCTCCTTAGAAACCCCACCTTCAAAATCTTTACGATGATGACCCAAAATACTTTGAACTTTCTCATCCTTCAGGCAACAAAAATGAAACATTTACAAGTGCCATTTTGTTTATTGAATCAGAAACATTTGAATAAAAGTCAATTAGAAAATGTGATGCAACCAGCTTGAGGAAGAAGAAGTCACAAACAAGCCTATCAAGTACTACTGTACAAGGCATGTGCACCCACTAGGAATCTCACATACTTTCAGTTACTATATTCATCAATTAGTTCTCGCAAACCAGTTTCTGATGTCAATTGAACAATTGAATCATACGAGGAGTAAATGATAGTCTAGCTGCAGCGGAGGTCAATTGATTTTCAAACTCTTGCCCATACACCATATAAGTTCATGGGAAAGCTAAAAATTCTGTATCAATATTTCAGAAAAGAACATTTATACATGCTATGTTCTCCTTTATCCCCAGCCTTTTTTCCAACACATTAAGAACAATGCCAGATAACGTATTAAGCAAGAACCAAAAGTTTTTAAACTCCATGCTTCTAATAATTTTCCATCCTAAAGGAAGCAGTTCAGCATTATAGCCTCAGTCGCCAGGAACCAGAAGTCTCAATTTGCAAAAACCAAAAGGCTCGTAATCAACTAGACAACAAATGTTTTTGCCATGACTAAATTCACTCAAACTAATCCACTCAAGAATGTTAACAGCTTCGAACCAGTACATTGCATAAAGAAGGTATGATTTAACTTGATTACCATCAAGTCTTAATTTAATTACACAATAGCATGATTTCTGAAAATTCAAATTTCATATTTCAAGATTATGTTTAAAAAAAAAAAGGAACTTGAATGAAACAGAAAAACAAATAAACTCTTACAATGTAAGAGAGATCAGTGTCAGGGTCAATGTTGTCTTTACAACCCTTGCAACAGTGAGCCTCTCCTTCTTCAAGCTCAGAATTCTCTTCCATCTTCACACCCCAAAACTATTATTAAAATCAATAACCTAACTTATCATGAAACTTAATCATAACACTAACCCCAAAACCCTAACCCTCCACCTTCCCTAAAATCCAACATCAGTTGGAAAAATGAAGAAGCAACCACTAAAAGGAAATCACCGGAAAACAATACTCGTTCGGTTTTCAAAATAAAAAAGAAACGACACTAATCAAAGACCACACAAATTTGCAAACAAAAGGTGGTTGTTTAATATTTTATAATTACTCCATTAGAATCACGATCAAGTTTGATTTGGTGGTAATCAAATGGAAATTGAACAGCCAAACAAACGGTGTGACTCCCGTTTTCTCGGAATGAAAATCGAAATTTCAAACTTTCCTCTTTCTCGTTTTTATTTTCAGATGAGAAGAGGAAACCGAGAGCTGTGTGTTCTGTTCTATCGCTTCCTCTAGTTTCATTGGCCTACACTCCAGTTTGTGATTGTGAATTTTCTTTTTTTGGTTGATTTAATTATTTATTATTTGATCATTTACTTTTTCCCTTAATTGTGCGCTTGTGCGCTTGTGCGCTTGTGCGCATGTGTATATTTTCTTCTCTTTCTTTTTATTTATTATTTCTTTTTTTCTTTTTTCAATTTGGCGCTCTTAGTTTTGTAGGCTGTTGTTGGCGCGTGAGCATCCAAATACGATTTGTTGCACCTGAAACGACGCCGTCTTGGTTTTAATATTAATATAGCGACTACCGATGAGACTGTTGCTTAGTTTTTGCTTCACATGCAAGCATTAATTATTTACAATTTCCCCCCTTTTTGTTGGGTATTTGATGTTAAATCTTAAATGATTCTCCAATTTTTTTCATACAATTTTAGCTCATAACATTTCTAATCATCTAATTCATGATCTCCCACGGTATCTCTAACTTTACGAATGTATATCTTTTTCTTAAATATCTTTTCTAGTTTTATTAATATGAATTTTATATTCAAGGGATTGATTCTACGCTTTCTACTTATTTGTTAAATTGAATAGTAGTAATATTTGTTTTTCTCAACTTTCTCATTAATCCTTTTTTTTTAACTTAAAATATCTGAAATACCCATTAAAATAACTTAACTTTTCATAATTTTATCCTTTTTTCTGTCTCATTTTCTCCCACTTCCTTCATTTTCTCCCTTACCAAACACCCATCACAACAATAAAAAAATTTAGAAAAAATAAAATATTAGCACACTTTCCTTTAAGATTTCTCATATCATCTGTGGTTTATTATTATTATTATTATTTTGACATTTGTATTGATTTCGTTTATTTATTTAATTTTACTGAATTATTGCTTTTAAATATTGTGTGCACATGAACAACTCCAACAAAGGAAACAGCTTCAGCATCCAAGTGGGATATTTTTAAAAATAAGAAAGGATAATTGAAAAATATGAGCAGTTAAGATAATTTGAGAAATCGAATAGTTTACTCTAAACCGAATGCGCTCCATTTTTCCCCCTCTTTGGGTTTTATTGTTACAATTGACATTTATTTAGTGATTATTTTAAAAAATTTCGGTTGATTTGATATTTTCATTGTCAGTATTCGTAAAAGATTCAAGCTAATGATCAAACTGATATCTGCGAAAAATAATGTTAGGATAAAACGATGATGATAGGTGCAATACTAAAGTAACATACGACAAATTATAATACAGCTAACCATCGATTATATAATAGTGTAGATTTTATTTACTGCAATTGTAAATTTGTCTGTCAGTTTTTCAATATAACTGCACGTATAATAGAACGTTATCAATTTAATGGTACGTTCCCTGTACAGAAGATTTTCCTATGTTATAAAATTAGCACGTAATAAAATTAATAATTATGTACCAAATAACTATTAATGATCGGTAACAAGATATGCAAACACAAATTTTGTATCATATTTGTATCACAATTAATGTTTAAATTAATTTGATCCCACTCACTTTTTATCCCAAAAAAAAAAATTTGTCGTCACTATTAAAATTAGAGATCATGATAAATGTTACTTCATAAAGGATTTTTTTTCTTTTTTTTTTTTACCCCACAACCAAGGAAGGAAATCAGCCAAGCCAAAAAAAAAAGGTAAATTTCAAGAAAAAAATAAAAAATAAAAATGTTAATACAGAAACAAATAAAATTTACTAACATTTCCCTTTTTTGACCCAACAAGAATATGTCTGCAAAACCTTAAAAAATTACCCAATTTAATTATCGGTCGATTTAGTCTGGTGCTCGTCGTCACGTAGTCGCACGTGCGAAAGAACATACGAACAAAGGAGATCCATCGAAACGACGAACAATAACAGAAACATCATCCTCCTCTCTCTGGTTTCCATTTTTACAGTTTTACCAGTTAGTTACACACACCAACCAACACAACACCCAAACGCCACGACCGCCACGCCACTACCACCTCACCCTTTCGTTCATTTCTCTCGCGACGCTGCGTTTTATCATCTCACACTCTCCCTTGTTTTCTTCACTACTGCTATTACTATTATTATTTTTTTTATAAAAAATAATAATATTATTATTATTGTACTTCTATATAATTATTATTTTTCAACGTCTCTATCAAAATTTCTGTTTTTTTGTTTTTAAATTTTTTTAAAAAAAGAAAAATTCAGATTCAATCGTATCTGTCTCTCTCTATTATCGATTTTAACACCTTCACATTCTGTAAAATTTACCTATTTCTTCTTCTTCCCCTTTTTATCCTTTGTTAGGGTTTTGTTATTGACGTGAGTTTTTGCTGTGATTCTGTCAAATTAGGGTTTATTTATTTATTTATATTAAATTCCGTACAATTTCACAATTAAGTAACAAAATTTGATATATTTTTTTAGAAGAAACTGGTAATTGATGAATACGGGTCAAATGTTTAATCCGGGCATGGATGCTGCCCGGGAACCGGCCTCTGTGCCAGACACGGTGCTGATTCCAATGCGCTTCGTGTGGCCTTATGGAGGAAGGAGTGTTTTTCTTAGTGGCTCTTTCAATAGGTAATTTTAATTTTTTTAAACTTTAGTTGTTTATTTGTTACATTCATTTTGGGTAATTAAAATTCAGTCAATACTTTTGCTTTATTGTGTATTGTGAGTGAAGGTGGTCTGAGCTGTTGCCGATGTCGCCGGTGGAAGGTTGCCCTACTGTTTTTCAGATTATTTGGAGCATTCCCCCAGGTTACCACCAGGTTAGTTTAGAAACAGGTCTATTAGATAAAAATTTAGTGGCTTTAAGTTTTGTGATCAGGGTGACAATCTTAGGAATTTAATTAGCTTGTGTTTGAGTTGGTTGAACATGGACATGTTTCATGAGAGTGTTAGTTAGTTAAACATGGATAGTTCAATAAGAGTGAAACGGTTAAATATTGAACTTGGTTCATATTCTGTTGTTTTCGAATTCTTAATTTGTTATGAGGGCACTGGACTAGCCAAGTTGTTATTTGGGAAATTTTAGATATTGAAGCAATGATATATGAGAGAACAGTGGGGCATATGAGTTTTTAAGTACGTGGGTGTGAAGCACCAAAAAATATGAATGGGGAATTGGATCGCTGGATGTCGATATAGTTAACTTCCTGATTATGCTCAACTAATTCCTTTAGTAACTGCAAAGGTGCTAAAAAACATACTGATATCTTAAGAGGCATGCTTCATTGTGGTAAGTCTTCTTTGCATGAAGTAATCCCTTTTTTCTTATATAGTCAATTTGCAGTGCCTGAAGCTGTACGTCTTTGTTTATACCCATAAAGAAACTTCAGTTAATATAGGTTGTGAATACAAGGTTCTCTTTGTCTCACCTCAGTACTCATGATCTTTGAATTTTGTTCCCAGAAACTTATGTGCTTTTTATATTGTACATTATGTGCAGTACAAGTTTTTTGTGGATGGAGAATGGAAACATGATGAACACCAACCTTTCATAAGTAGCGAATATGGGATTGTAAACACTGTCCTTTTGGCCACAGAACCTAATTTAATGCATGGAGTTAATCAAGGGATACCTTCTGGATCTAACATGGATGTGGATAATGAGGCATTCCAGCGTCTGGTAAGAGTCAGTTATACCTTCATAATTAACATTCTGATTGCCTGGAACTCTGTGCTGATCATCTTGTCTTGTATTTGGTTAAGTTTTTAACTACAGTTGAAGGGGCGCTACAATTGTTTCATGTATCTAACTTAGTTAAGTGACCATATGGCTTTTATTCAATTCTGCATCTTCTAATTTGAAGACGTTAAGTTTTATCATCAAAATCATTTTGAGTATTTACACCTCAAAATGCATGCTTTGCAGTTTCTATTTTCTTCATTGTCTTAAATTGCCATTACCTAGGTGGAACCTAAGACATTCTATCCAATTGGTGCCTGCAGCAATTTTCTTTCTTTTTTTTTTTAAAAAAAAAAAATTAAATGATATCTAATTGGTTTTACTCCGATATTAGTTTTTTAAGTTGATTGGCATTCTGGTTTATGTACAGGTTCAAATTTCTGATGGATCTTTGACCGAGGCAGCACCGCGAATATCAGAAGCTGACTTGCAGGTTTCTCGTCATCGTGTTTCTGTATTCTTGTCAACGCACACTGCTTATGAGTTACTTCCCGAGTCAGGCAAGGTTTGGATGCTTTACCATTGGCCTTTCAGCCCTCTACAACATCCACTTTAGATAGTCTATTTGAACTCAATTACTAGAGATTTGGACCACTTCTCCTAATTTATATGCACCTGATTTACAGGTTGTGGCATTGGACATTGATCTACCTGTAAAACAAGCATTTCATATACTTTATGAGCAGGTATTTATACTATTACTTATATACAGTCAAAATGGTAATTTTTTCCCCCTCTTTGTGTACACTTGTTCAACTTTTATTCATTCTCTTCTTTTCGGATGAGTATACATCTTTTCAGTTTTCTATCAGTAAATGAAAAATATATAGTATCTGAAGGCTTGTCAGCATATTCTGGTCAGTTTCTGTCAAAAAATGTGTTCACCATGGAGAATTTAGCATGTATGCAGAGTAAAAATAACTAATTCATAGTTTCATTTCTGTGGTGTTGTTCTTGTCCTTGAGCAAAACTTTAAATGATAGGCCTTCTAAAATGCTGGCAAACAATTATGGATGTTTCAAATTTTTTTACTTCCATGTTTACAGCTTTATAAATAGGAGTGGATTTACTGATCATGCTTCCAATTCCTATAAAATAGGCTTAACTTGGACGTTTATTATTCTTTAGCTTGCATTGATTTTTAATTAATTTTGTGTTTTTCAAGTTTATTGATTCTTAGCTTGCCTTGCTTTTGAATTAGTATTGTATCTTTATTTTATTGGTTCGCCTGCTTCAGATCTTAGGATGTTAAAAATCTAACTTAATATGTGGTTTTTGCAGTTGTATAGAATATTTCTCCTCATACTTGTTGCCATAAAGAGCTTTAATATACATCTTTTCTAAGTTAAGCCATTTGCAGGGTATCTCCATGGCTCCTCTTTGGGACTTCAGCAAGGCGTGGTTTGTTGGAGTTCTTAGTGCATCAGATTTTATATTGATTTTAAGAGAGGTATGTATGTATGGTCAAGCTCTTTGGTTACTGGTGACTTTGTCAATGGTAGGAAAGATATATTATTTTCATTGTCATTTCTTGCATAAACTTTGTCACTGAAAAACCTTACAGTGTTATGAAGCTGCTAATCTATATTCTGGACCCAGATTGCATGTATTGCTAAAAAAAATTAGTTTTTTTTTTTTCAATTTCTTTTTAAACTATGTACTTATGTGTTCGCATAGGACTATGTGGTATACCTGTATGAATTAAGGAATTCAAAGTTACCGGAAGATTTTTCTGATTTTAACTCTTTGTGGAATGTACCTTTGCATACTGTACGTCATTATCGGACACTGAAATTGTTGACCTAAGCTTTCAATGGTTGGGTTATATTGTTTGTGCTTCTTGTAAAACATATAAACTATTTACATGCAGCTTGGAAATCATGGCTCAAATCTCACAGAGGAAGAGCTTGAAACACACACCATATCTGCCTGGAAAGAGGGGAAAGCGTATTTGAACAGACAAATTGATAGTCATGGGAGAGCATTTCCAAGACCTCTGGTTTATGTGAGTGAAACTTGTGGCAACTTTGGATTATGTTTAGGTCCCGTAGATATGTTGCTCTCACTTTTTTTAGTACAATTCAAGTTGATAGCCCATAGAACATGATATTTGAGTGGATTTATGTCGATTTGTATGCTTGTATGTCCAAATAAAGCCCTCTTTGAGTTGTTCTACTCTGTGGCTGTATCATTACGTTAATATTGATACTAGGGTTGCTGATCTTGCTTCTGTGGTATATTCTTTTATTTTAATAGTTCATGCATATTGTTTTATTATTTTCTCCTTCTTATTTTGAGGAAGGCAGCATCTCCAGGTGATGTGTTGTACTAGTGGCTCTGCCTATTGATCCAAATATTTGTTGATTGTGCAGGCGGGGCCAAATGATAACTTGAAGGATGTTGCGCAAAAGATTTTGCATAATGAGGTGGCTACAGTTCCCATCATCTATTCATCTTCAGAGGATGGTTCATTTCCTCAGCTACTGCATATTGCATCCCTTTCTGGAATTCTAAAATGTAAGCCTTTGTATTAGTTTTCTAAGCTGCGGTTTGTGACTTGTTACTGACCAATGCATGTTAATTTTCAGGTATTTGCAGGTATTTTAGGCATTGTTCTAGCTCGTTGCCCATTTTAAAGTTACCAATTTGTGCAATTCCTGTGGGTTCTTGGGTTCCAAAAATTGGAGAGCCTAATCGACGACCATTGGCAATGTTGAGACCTAGTGCTTCTCTTAGTGCTGCATTAAATTTGTTAGTTCAAGGTATGTTCTTGTTTCCAAACGGTTTAGAAAATTAAGAAAATAAAAAAAAAATGTGTAAGCTGGATTTTCAGTATGCCCGTTGCTTAGTAGTGCAATAGAATCTTTGCTTAGTAGTGCAATAGAATCTTTTTATCTTATGGCTTTTTCATATGCCTCTATTGTATTACACTATGCTGCAGGATCTGGGTTCCTGTGGTATTATTGTGTCTTTTGTTTTCCTTATTTGAAAAAGCTTATTTCCACTAGATTGTAGTGATGCTAGTACTAGGTTGGTAAAATTATTAGTTGCTGCATTGATGCAAAAGGAGACTTCAGCCCAATTTCTTCATTTATCCTACATGCTATTTCACTGTGTAATTTTGCTACTGTAGCTCAAGTAAGTTCGATACCCATAGTTGATGACAACGACTCGTTACTTGATATCTACTGTCGGAGGTAAGTTGTGGTTTAGGATGTTCATTTTTGTTGTAAGAAAGAGCTGTTGATGTTGTTCTGTGATTGTGGGTGATGGCTTTTCATTGCTTTGCTACAGTGATATTACGGCGTTAGCAAAGGACAAAGCTTACGCGCACATTAATCTCAGTGAAATGACCATTCATCAGGTAACCATTGTATCATCTGATATTTAATCTGTCATATCTGTGTGTCATTGTTTGTCAAATGGTATTTTTTGACTTTTCCATTTGTTACTTTATTGTTGCTTCCTGTGTCAAACAGTGTTGAGCTGTATTGTTGACATTTACTACATGCAAATTAACATGTGTATGCCCAGACTTTGGGATTACTTTTGCGTGCTAAAACTTTAGTAGACATCTAATATTGATTTGGTATAATTCCTTTTATATTTGCAAACACTGATAGTAAGCCGATATTTCCAGCTCCTTAAATTTGCATATGTACATCTGTTTTAGCTCTTTAGTTTTTTGTTGGGTGATTGCAGTTTTGTCCCTCCATCTTATAGTGCAGTTTAGTTTGAAATGTCTGGCATTTTTCACGTTAGATAGCTAGACTCATGTCCGCTTGTCCCTTTGTTGTTCTTTTTTCAAATAAATTAAATTTAGGCATTGCAATTGGGACAAGATTCATATTCTCCTTATGAGTTGAGAAGTCAAAGATGTCAGATGTGTTTGCCATCAGATACATTGCATAAAGTCATGGAGCGGTTGGCAAACCCAGGTAATTTGTTTCTTTTTGTTATTTTTATCATTGCTCTTATAATGTGTGCTTTGCTTTCTACTATGTGTATCTTTTGCTGCTGTTGGGTTAAGGATGTAACATTTTGTCATCAGTGCAAGTGATGCAAAATGAAGTTATGATCTGTGCATGGCCTGTCTCCTTTTTTCTTTATGACTGTGCTTACTCTAAGGCTACACAGGGAAATGCAAACTTGTGTTACAGGACAGCCTTTTGCTGTCAGGCTTTCTATAGTAAGAGGTTGCATTGGTAATGATCATTTCTTCTTGCATTGAAAATGGTGACAATTATATTCCCATTTACCGTTGGAATAAATTTTTAGCAACCATTGAAATCCCAGTTTTGTTCCCACATTGTGGATAGGCTTCTATGTTGAATATATTTGTCAACATGGCTGTCAAATTTTGCAATTCCAACATCCTGTTGTGTCCATGGTCCACCGAGCGGAATGGAACTTGACGATTTCCTGATTTGAAATCCACCAGCAGTTGTTATTATTTATTTCCATTTTCGAGTTGATGCATTTTCTATCTACTTTTATTACTAACAGTATCACCGGGACTGATGTAATGTTTTTTTATCCCTGTATCTACTTGACCATTAAATTTAATACCCGTGAAGGATGCAAAATATGAACGTTCCATTAGTTTTTCATGATCTTTTGGAATGGGGACAAATGCTTTGACCTTCATCAGAAATTCCCACACCTCCTGTTGGGAGGTTTGCCATTTGGTGTGGAATTTAATTGTTGGCCAATTCCCTCCATTGGTTTCTTACAACATTGAATGACTTTGGAATGATTTCTCAGCTAGATTAGTTGTGCTTTTACTTTGGTTTCAGGTGTTCGACGGCTTGTCATTGTGGAGGCTGGCAGTAAGCGTGTAGAGGGCATCGTTTCACTCAGCGATATTTTTAAGTTCTTGCTTGGTTGATTAAGAATATGGCTGGAAGATCTATCTGAAATGCAGTGGTCTTGGATTTCCTACGGCTAGTGTGCATCGTTTTCCTGCCTTACTTTCTATAAGGGATCCCAACACGTCCCACGGTGATTAGATCGCATTTCTTCAGAATTTACCATCCCGATTGGCCTCTTGCTTCATCGCCTTCTTTTTAGAATTTTAGGCTAAAAGAAAGAGAGGCGTGTAATTTGAGAGGATTCGGTTCTCTCCCAAATTTGTTCATTTCCCCCATCAATATAATTATTTTGAAAACATTGTGCCGTTAGTGTAGATGCCATGTTTTTGGGGGGCCATGAAACCTGTAATTGTCTATTTCTGCTACAAAGTTATGCAGTGGGGGGGAAAATTCTCGAATGAGAGACGTTAATTATTCTGTGCTAAGTATGCTTCATTAACCCACTATTATCATTTATATAGTTTCTTGTTTGAGCACGTAGCGTTGTATTAATCCAATTCGTCGAGCATTCATGTGGTGAAAGCTGTATTTTGCCCCAAGTCGATCGCTTTTCGCTGAACAATGTGTTCAAGCCTAGAGCATTGCTTTCTTGATGACATTATTGAACGGCTAAGTCCATGCTTAAGTTGTGAAAGAAGCTTCGCGCTTGTTTATTTTTTATTCTTTGTACCCTTTAATTCACAATCATGTCCAATTAATTTATGCCAAGACAGATAAAGAATTTTAATTATTCAAAACAAAAGGAATTTTAAATACTAAAATAATTTTACAGTATTTAAAACTTTAAAGCAGTACTAGTCAAAGAGAATAAACCTATATCGGATGAAAAAGCTTCGCGCTTGTTTATTTTTTATTCTTTGTACCCTTTAATTCACAATCATGTCCAATTTATTTATGCCAAGACAGATAAAGAATTTTAATTATTCAAAACAAAAGGAATTTTAAATACTAAAATAATTTTACAGTATTTAAAACTTTAAAGCAGTACTAGTCAAAGAGAATAAACCTATATCGGATGAAAAATGCACAATACGACTAATTGAACAGTTTTAAGCCCGAATGTGACACTAGAAATTTAATTCGATCGATCGTCTCGAATTAGCTAACTTAAGAAATGTTTTTTTTTTCAATATATGCTATCTCTTTTTTATTAAATAATATAAGTCGGTATTAAATTAACGTGATCAATTTTTTACAATTACCGATCTCTTTTTGAATAAATAATATTAAGTTCGTATTAAATTAGCATGAAAAATACAAAATAATCCCATAATTTGATTTGTCTGGCTATTTGTAGAACAGTGAGAAGTAGGGTGGGTAAAATCTCAGGCTTAAGCTGGCTTGACATGGCCTGATCCTCAGCTGAGCATGTCTTTTGTCGGGATGGGTTCGGTCCTGCTCTTTTATTGGGGCTAGGTCTAAAATCCTGAATTTATGTGATATATTTTTTAGAAACTTTTTTATTATATTTTATAAATTTTAATATGTAAGATTTTATTTTTATTAGATTAGGCTTTAAATATTAAGCTAAAAGGATTTAAAACTTTAGAAATGTTATGAATGGGTTAAATAAATACTAAAAAATTGTATTTAATTAAAATTAATTATATATATATACTATTAAAATAATGTATACGAGCCAAACCGACATCGTATTGGTAGTAACGGTTCAATTAATTTCTAATTTTCTATATATCGGTTCCCTCGTATAACCGGAATATCCCGCCTCCGTAAGCTCGACTCAACGAGCCGCAATCATCACCGTTAACCTGCCGGGAGGCCGACGGGAATCTCCGTGAAGCCGCACACGACGGTTAGATCTGAGATTTTGTAATGAATTCGCTGAAATGCTTCGTTGACTAATGATTATTGCTTAGATTTCGTCTAAAATGCTTTGAATGGATTAATGTTAACCTTAGATTTCGACGAGTTCAATCTCGTCAACGCCGTGTACCTCTCTTTATTGACGTGAAAAATTTCCCGTCAACGGAGAGAAGTGAAGTGAAGTCTAAAAACGGCAGATTTTAGGTTTTTTTTTTTTTTGAAGTTTAAATTTTCAAGTAATTTCATTTTATCTAACTGAAATGTAAGATTTGCTTGTTATTTGGAAATGTAATTTGTTTGAGAATGTTTTGACAGATATGGTAAGAGAGAGAGAAGAATTAAGTGAAGAAGAAAAGAGAGCTTTGAGAGGCAGCAAATTTGCTCCTCTTCCTTCTCTTCCCCCTTCTTCATCTCGTTCGCAACCGAGGTTTCAATTTTTTTTTTTTATTTAACTTTTTTGCTTTAAATTACTGTTTGTGTGATATCTTTGGTTTTATATTGATGCATGTTTGTACTGTTACGTATGTAGTAGATTGGCACATCCTGGTGGACCGTTGACCACAAACAAGGCAGCAGCATTGGCCAAGTTTTTAGAAAGAAAACTCAAAGAACCAGATGGATTGTCTTCTATTAACCCAGATATTCTTGAATTGGCTGTTAAGAATGCCAAAGACACTGTAATTTCGAGTAAGTGGGTTTCTGGAAAATTATATTGGTTGTCCTCATAAGAAAATGTTTGGTTATGTAGTTCTTTTCTTGGTATTTTAACCATACAAGCAAACTGAATGAAGGAAAATTTGAAAAAAAAATGGAAAATCGGTTTTAATTTTTTTATTTGGTTTTTCGTTTTCATGGTTATGAAAAGGTTGGTGAAACTACTGAATGGACTAAAATTTGCAATAGCATGTCAAAGGTGTAAGCTTTGAATAGTTTTAAGTTATTGGCTGGGGTTTTTCTTCGAAATGCTTAATACAATTGGTGGTGATCTTGTTGGGGAGAGCTTGTAGTTGGAATGATACCTCACTTTTGTTTTAACTTTATTTTTGCCTATTGTTTCACTGGCATTCAGTGGATATGTAGGAAATATCACTATTATTTTTGCTGCCTGAAATTGATATTTCAAAAAAGCTAAGGATCTCTCCCTCCACTCCAAATTAAATCCTGGACGGCCCCTTTGTATGTTTATTTATAGTTATATGAGAGTGATGGATTGATGTCATACTAGTGAGACACAAAAACTTAAGTAATTAGCTGATTTTCTTACTCTTAGAATTTGGTATCTTTAAATTAGTGCGGCAAATCAAAAAAAAAAAATTCCAGAGACATCATTAGCGACCACTGATGAAAATACTTTGTTGAGATGATTGGATGGATATTCCTCATTAGTTTTTCAGTTAGCTAATTTTTAGAAAATCCTGGCATATCATCCCTGTCAAGACAAAGCACCATATTAGTAAAAAGTAAAAACTTATTCATCATGTTGTTTAGGTCCTCTTAATGTGCTGTGTGTGATGCATATCAGTGGTTTGATTTCTTTATCTGTATGTATGCAAACTATATACATTGTTAGTGGCGCTGGACCGATTCCTGATTAATTTGTCCCCCATATATATCAGGTGGGTCTTCAAATTCAGGTAGAATCATTCGACATGTGAATTCGTTTGGTGACTCAGAGGTGCATTGAGTTGGTATTCCTATAACAAGATGTGAATGCTGTTCGGGTGTTTTTTGTTTATCGCATCGTCTGTTTGTGAATTTGGCAGGATTCCTTTGGAAAAGTAGAAGTTGGAAATTCTGAGCCAAAGGAACTAGAGAAAACGAAAAAGAAAAAGAAAAAGAAGAAAAACAAAAAAATAAAGAAATGCAAAAAACAACAGGTTCTTTCCCATCATGGTCTTTATGGTAACTTATTTTGTTTGATTGAGTGTTGGCCCAATATGTCTTTTCTGCTGCAGATTGTGAAAGATGGTGAATCTCCTATGTTGAAAAGGCCCAGAAAGAAGTTAAAATTATGATGTTGTTAATATCGAACGGACATGCTGCATGAAAAACCTGTTTTGCGGAATAAAACCATGAATGTACTGGAGGAGAAGCAGGAAAGCAGAACAGGCAGGAATTGCCTAGCAATGAATTGTATCAGTCTCTCGCTGTATACTGAATTAGTCATTGTAGCTTTTGATCATTTACATTGACGCCATTTGTCAATTGTGTAGCAAAATTAGTTGATAAGAAATTCATTGTCCACCTTTTAAAATTAGCTGATAAGTAATTCATTGTCCACCTTTTATTGTCAAGTCACTAAAATTTCTCTTGCAATACTCTTGAATCGAAGGGAAAAAATGAGTTAGATGTGTGTGATTTCTCGTTGATACCGATGGTTGCAGCCCTATGATTTTATAGCCCATATCCTCTGCATATGATGAGATGCAAACATTGAAGACAGAATGCTACTCATTATTCATCACATGGTTTGAATCAGAAACTGGAAGAAGAAGCCATGTCAATTTCTCCAATTTTCTTTTTTCAGATCTGGAAGGTTCTCGGACACCGATAATGAGTACCGGAATTTTATTTGGGGTGTAAAAAAATAATTATTGCGATAAAAAGAGTGTATGGACACAAACACACTTGCACGATAGGAGGCGACAAAATTCATGGGTTGCAGATTTTACATACAAGATGTTTCAGGGTATTAGCCTTATGCTATGTAGATGTGGGTATCAATGCCAATATTTGGTTTTTTATTATTCCCATGCATTTCTGTATCTCTGCATAAACTGGAAGGTTCTGCGAACAACATGGCTGCAAACTTGTAACTGCAGAATCTAGTACCAGAGCAACATCTGCCGGAGGAAAATCTCGTTCTGTACATCTCTGCATATGGGATTATGAGAATTATCATGGGTCAGGGATTTGCATAGCTTTGAATATAAGCCACATTAATGTGTTTAGGTACAAAAATAATAGAAAAAAATAAATAAAATAAAATATCAACTGAGATTACTGTGTGCCAAGTTCATAACAACCCAAATAGGATTATAATACATTAGAATCCTAAAATTTACCTGAATCATGAGCAAGGCCGCCACACAGTGTGCAATTAGTTCTAAAGGAATCTGCACAAAATTTTCATCAGATGAATTGTTCAATGTAGAATCAGGCACACGACTATTTGTCAATGGATTTGATGTACATCTGTCCAGCTGCTGATCCTGATTATTATGAGAGCTGTGAATTAAGTCTGCAGAGGTAGATGACCTAATTGATGGCGTGCCTGAATCATCAACTGCAAGCTTATTATTAACATAATCCATTGCCTCCTCAATCCTCTCAATTCCATTTCCTTCTTTCTCCAATGATGACAATGCCTGCAATAGTGAGTTTAGTCTTAATAAATGCACTGTATTATTAATTAACTAAATCTATACATGCCAAAATTATCAACCCATTGATCAAAAGACTGGATGTTAGAACATCTTTCCTCAAAATGACTAAATCAGGTCCTAAACAAATACTATGACAGCCCCACTCCCCATGGAAAACCAGAGAAAAACAGAACATATCTTTGGCCAGCAAGGTCAATATTTCCATAATTCCCACAATATTAGTATAGTCTACACACAAATGGGTTGAGCATTTGGAACACAACTGAGGGAAGATCCACACCAAACAAAGGTTGCACAAGATGCGATTTTTTTTCACTGTAAATTCTTCAAATTGAGAAGTAAAATATTTCAATTTATAGAAAGTTAAAAGAATTGGAAAGATTATAATCCTCGTGTCTCCACAATTTTATAAGTATTGCAGGATACCTGCAAAGAGCAAAACAGGGCAAGACAAAAAATAATTTGTTGGCCTTCCTTACCTGAACAGCCACATCAACCATTTTCTGGGCTTTACTTCTTGAACTTTCAACAGCTTCAACCACATGAGGTCCAGATTCTGGGGTTTGGTATGCAGAATGATCGAAAGAGCTTGGGAGGCCACCAAGGTTACCTAATCCAGCCATGGGCTTTAGCCCTGTAAGACAAGTGTTCCCTTGGTATGTGTTGCGTTGCCTCAAACAGAAAAGAGCAGAAGCAACCTTCATAAGAAAGAGAACCAAGCAATTGAAAAATTATCAGATCATAATGGTGCAAAATAGAGGAGAAGGGAGCAAAGCTGTAATGTGCCACAAAGAACTCATGCCTGCTCATTAACTTCATTTAGCCGCAATAGTATTGCAGCATAGTGCTTCTTAAAAAGTTCTGAATCCTTAAAAGAGTTGTCTCCATCTTTTTGATTTTCCAAAATTTCATCGTTCATGCACCTCAACTCAGACACAATAGCCTCCTAGAAGTTGTAACATGATCCATCAGTTCTTTTTCAAATATAAAGGCCAACAGCAGAACTTGGAATAATTTCTTCATGCGGCTTTAGATGAAAAAGATTCAGAATAATTTCTTAATGCAGCTTTTTATGAAAAAGATTCATGATAGTAGAAAAAAATGATAAAAAGAAGTGCAGTGATAAAAACATCGAAAAGAACCGTACTTAAAGGTGGAACATTAAGTACCAATAAGCAAGGACATAGAATTATGAACACATAACAAAAGAGAGACAATTCATTGAACTACTTTCATAAAAACAAATGAAAAAGCAAATTCATCAGCAGAGAACATCTACAATTGATGCACGATTGGTAAACAAGATGTACAACCTTTTTGTCCAGGACACGTTTCAATTGGGAAAGAGCTACAACATCAGCTTCCTTTGCTTGTCCAGTAGACCCCACATGAACTTGTGAGCTAGTATATAAAATCCCCTGCTGAAAACAGTTTCCTCCTCAATAAGATAACCATTATTCTGTTTCCGGACAATTCCTCAAATATTTAATAACAGGACTAAGATTATGGTTCTTCTGAAAGGAGAAGAAAAAAGGGGGAAAAAAATTTTGGTGGGGTGGGGGAGATACGGCTCTATATAACAAGATATGTGAGAAAAGCATCATAGTAGGTTGAGTAAACAGTTGAGAAAATGTTTCACCTAGTTGAGTCTAGAAGGACAATCAGTAAAATATAGCAGTTTTATATTAAAAGACTTCACATGAAGCAATTGAAACACACTTTTGTTCCTTAAAGTTAACATTTTGTAATAAGAAAAACACCAGCGAATCACATGATCAATGGTTTGGGATTTAGTCATTTTAGGCACACAACAAAAATATCATTACCTTATGTTGCTGTAATAAATTGTTGATGGGATAATGGGTTGAAGGAGAGATATGAGAGGGAGCATAGGCAGTCTCTAGGTTATCACAAGGGGCAAATTTCATGTACCCTTCAATATCCCTTTCTCTTGGCTGCCCATTCATTTGGAGCTCCGTGAAATTATCAATAAATTTACCAAAAGCTACATTTGGCCTTGTAAGAGATGCAGGCATATTCTCCAACGGATTTAAAGGCATACAATCAATATCCTGCCATGGAAAAGGCCCATAATAATTGAAAAAAAGGAAAAAGGAAAAAAGTTAAATAAGTATTAGTATAAATATCTCAAACAAAATGAACTGTTACACTAGTAAGTTAGAAAAGCACTGTTCATGGGTATTACAATTCAGATACTTTGCTGGTTTTCTTTTCAAGCAGAAAGTGATAAACAATTGAACCTGTCAGCATCCAGAACCAAGTAATTTGACATATAAGTTGGCAATAATGGTAAATAATTTTTTGAATTATCAGAGGTTTTGGGGAACTAGGAAGGTGTTTTAAAAAAAACTCGCCCTTTCTTTGGAACTGTCATCATCAATTCTAATCTTATTCTCACTCAGATAAGCAAACACTGTTGCATTCATTTATTTGGTTTTGCCAAATTCTCTTACTGGAATGCCTCTTGAGTTCTTAAGTTTTAGAGAATGTAGCAGTCAACTCACACATTTATGATGAGGATGTCAAATTTAATTAGAGAATTCCATTTCCCAGCAATTAATTGCTTTCCTAGATAAAATTTGACCTCATGGCTCATAAAACTCTCCAACAATAGCATGAATTAATACGAGGATAACTGAAAGGAGCATTGGTTACAGGCAAACACTGTCCGGTATTCATGAGTAAACTGTATCAGAGAAAAACCACCAGAAACTTTAAGCACCATCTTTGCCATCACAAGAAAACAGAATCACTATGCCAATTGTTTGAGTTAAAAGATCTGTAGTTATCAAATAACGGAACAAAGATTCCAAAAGATTTTTGATTAAATAAAATAATAAATAAGATGTTGATAGAAATGCAATAAAAGGACTTACCTGGACAAACTCAATCCCTAGTTCACGCTTGTCAAATTGAACCCTGTACCTACTATGTTCAACAGTGAGTACACTTCCATTGTAAATCTCTCTTGTCCTAGGATGAATAGCGATAATGCGTTGCCCAACAAATAAAGGTCGAGCTAAATCAGTTGGAAGTCCTTCCTTGGTACCAGCCCGGAGTTCAGAATAATGACTTCTGACAGACTCCCTGTATTGATTAAGCTTCTCTTTTTCTTCCTTCAAAAACTGCTCAGAAAACCTCCGTGGTCTACCTAGGGAACTGTGAAAATCAGACAGTCACTTTAGCCAAAAATTATGAAAAATATGGCAAAAGTGGAGCATGACTGTGGATGATATAAGCAGTTAAAAGTAAAATACCTCCTAATGACACCCCATTCAACGCGCGTTAATCTTGGTACATGACTCAACCCTACATGATCCAAGTACTCTGCAAACTCCCTTCTGGCAAACCATGGGTAATCAATTGTACTGTAGAACCACTCACAAACACACCACAGTCGTACTTGGTACCAAGATAGGCAATTAGAAAGCTGTTCCTATAATTATAAATTCACCTAAAATGAATTACATATTCAAGTAACTTAGAGAAATCTGAAATTATAAACCATATATAACCTTCTGTTTGAGTGCGCTGTCAAAGAATATGGAGCTGGTTCTATGTTCGTCGTCTAAAATATCCTCAGAAGACTTTAAAATATCTTCCGAAGACATTTTATCTCTCTCTATCAAGAGTTTTCGAGTGTTCATCTTACGCCTGCTCCTGACTTTGGTGGTTAAATTGACCTGGTTTGCAGTTCGAACATGTGCACTTGATGAACCACAATTGTTCCCTTCCTTTTCATGATCAGTACTTGAAGTATGTTCTGGAGGTTTCACCAATTTTCCATGTTTTGATTGTGAAGCACTAAGAGAGCGTTTACCTTTACTTACAAACTTCTTCAACTCATCTGTAGCCTACAAAAAAAGAGCAGAGATTTGTGAACTAAGGAGACAAAAAATAAGAGAGATAGAATAAGAAGAAGAACCAGAAGGAAAGTAGGGGGGGGAGTATGTGAAGGGAATTAAAAACCATGAATGTCCTGGAAACAAAAATGCCACTACACAATAGGAAGAAAGTAAACTTTATAAATAACAATAGGCAGATAAAAGTCACTAAGAATATCAGTTCAACATAATAGGAGGAACTGAAAAGGAACAAAGTGCAAAATGTGCATAATCTTTAAAACCTAGAACTTCCCGATTTGCATACAGTCATGAACACATAAGACAGATCAGAACGAATATATCAGTATAAAGGAAAAAGTAAGGAGTTAGTCAGACTTACATCCATCCTTAGTTTGATTGGCAAAAACTTTTGCCTCTTTGTTCGGTTTCCAGAATTTATCTGATGATTTCCCTCCTCTGATTCTGGGATAACACTAACGTCATCAGTACAATCTTTTCCCAGTTTAGATGTTTTAATAGCAGTGTCTTTAACCCCAGTACTTGAACGATTCCCCTTCAGTTTAGACTCATTAACTGCTCTAGGCTTTTCTTCCTTTAACCGCAAGGATAATTCTAAGACAGACAGAAGATTGGATCCTGATTATATCTAAGAAAATGATAATAACAGTAATAAAGTCCACAATTTAAACAGAAATATGAAAATAGCTAAAAGTAAATGGCAGTAGAACGAAGTAATGCAAAGACCACTTAGAGTATATATATCTCACCAGTATCAACTGTTGTTTCTGGCATCATCAAGGACAGATCTGCTAAAGTTTGCAAGGCATCAAATTCTGAGCTCTCATCTACGGTCAAATAAGTAGTATTAGAAGAGATGAACACATGCTCCAACAGAATAGGGACCCGATGTCAAAGTTGAAGCTCAGTGCATTAATACTATTAGAACAGAACAAAATAAAAATTGTCATGAAGTTGAATGCTAGTTAATCAATTAACAGCTTTCAACTTACATAAACAAAAACCAATGGAAAAAGGACAGAAACTTGATCAGTTCAGATAAACAATCAAGTTAGCGGAAGTTTAAATCATCATGAGCTCATTAGATATACGTAATGAATTTAGGTTAAAATTTCACCGACTAGCTTTATAAGAATTCATTTAGCTCACAAAATTCAAGGACTCAGCGAACCATCAGGACTGATATCATTTCCACCTCATCCAAATAATATACAAGCGGACAATAACTTTCAAGCATAAAAAGGACTGATAAAGTATCCTCACCAACTTCCGTCTTTCTCCAGAATAACTACTAGACGCATGACAGAAAATAGACAGATAAGTTTGCTTGCCTAGTTACGACATAAATCTTGCAACTCCATAAAACAAAACAAGGTTAGCCAACAGGCAAAGGCAGATAGCAAGAATAAAGCATTTCGAAAAGGGGAAAAGAAATAAGAAAGTTAAAGTATTCATGTAGAACTTATTGGAGGAACCAAAAGCTCACAGTATTTTATGCATAGATGGAAGGAGGGGGGAAGAGAATATAATCAAATGCTATCATTGACATACCTCTTTTGAACAGAACCTTTTTACTCCTCTTCCTTGAACCCTTGGAAGAGGATCCTGAATTTTTTTCATCTGTGATCTCCATCGCAAATTTTCCTTTCACATCAACCATATCCTGTCCTTCCTCTGTCCCACTACAAGCTTCCTTTATGTCATCCAAATGATTGCTGACACTTTCTGCTTGTTTTTGTTTCTTGCTGTGGTATCTCTTTCCTTTTTGCTGAATTTCAACTGTATCAGCAGTTTCTGTATCCATCAAATAAATTTTGACTCGAGGATAAAATCCATTATCAGCATCTGTACTTCCTAAGCTTAATTCACAACCATCCTCATCCATTTCACTACCATGAGGCTTGGAGCTGTTCATTTCTGATACATCACACTATGTACCATAATAAAAATTAATATAACACATCCAAACAATAACAAAAAGAACATCAGAGATCATGAAATAAAGAGAACATTACCATCCTTGAACCTTTTTGAACAGGTGATGGCGTTCCCCTTTTTCTTTTTGGTGTTTGGGATGCTAGCAGAGAACCCCCTCTTTGTGAAGCCTCTGTCAATGCTAGTGCTATCTCATGAGCCACATCATCATCAATAGTACCCAACCTTGGCTTCAATCCTTGCTTAATTGGGGAAAGACACTTTTCTGTGTTATCCTTGTCATAAGAATATGAGACAGGAACACGAGGAGTCCTTTTTGCAACAGCACGAGGTCTACTTCCTATAACAGATTAGAGAATAAGCAGAAAATTAGGCATCAATAACACTATAATAATTGATAATATGGGGAAAAGCAACCATCTGCCTTCCAAAGACATGAAGAAAAACAGTTAAAATAAGTCAAAATCTCAAAATGATAAAGATGACTCCCATGTCAAAGTCTTCAAACTTTTTTCATATAAGATCTATATCATTACTAGTCAGGCTCCTTAAGATTATGAATCTGCTAAAAGTTTAAAGCATACGAAATAGAGAGATACAAAACACCACCAGAGCGCCTCTTCTTCAACAATGACAGGCAGCCATAATTTGGTGCAGCTGATTGAAAGTTTAGAAGATCGGGAGATGGACCATCTGATCCTTTAGGGGGTGGATTCCGAAATTTTCCACCAGCACACTTCTGAAATTTTTGAAATGATCCAGTTGCCTCGTCACTTTCTTGTTCACTATCACTCCCTGCCTGCCAGGCAATAATCTGTTAACTGTAATTCCACACAAACCAATTCCACAAGATGCGCAAAACTCAATTGCTATAGATAAATAACATTAGTTATAACTTATGTATCACATGCGCCGTTAAATATCTGGGCACTAGATTTAAGAAGGAAAGGGCCACCAATAATCACAAAATCACTTGACCGCCTTTTCAACATTGATCGGCATTTGACTTGGAACTAGAAAGAGGTCAGACATTTACAGGAAAAGTAACTTCAAACTAAGATGGGGGAAAAAAAAAAACACCAATCTTAATATGCACAAACTTCAGTAACCAACTTTGAGTGCCATACATAAATGTTGTTAAACTAAGATCCATAGACAAGTCTACATTCCCACCAAAAATTAAATTACAATCTCACCAGAATGCCATAGTGATCAGTCATCATTGCTATTAGTCCAACCACAGAAGCAGTGCCCTCTGGAAGAGATAAGTAAGCCTGCACTTCAAAAAAAGCCATGCTGAAAATCATCCTCTTTATTTTGTTACATCATTTGCAAGCTATCAAAATATTAAGATTTTATTGTTCATATGAATGAATTAAGACATCAGGTGTAATGATGACAGAATGGCTCTTGAAATATTTGACACCTGCTTTACTACGCCTATAATTTAATCCATATGAACAGGAACAGTTTGTAAAGACATCTAAGTCAATCGAAACTGATGAAGCGGCTTTGAGCTTGATTAAACTCAAAGCAGCAAAACCTAGCAAAGTTTTGACTGTGAGAACTGATTCAGATCTGATGAACTTTCAGTGTGCACTTCCTTCCTTTTCCAAGAAAGGTTAGCAAAGGTGATGGGACCAAACAGCCCTTGTATCTTCTTGAACAATCATCTGTATATGGTTAAACTGAATTATCTCTACCTTTTAGCCTAACCAGAAATACAAAAAATGACTTGCCTGTGGGATATGGACACAAAGTTTAAAATGGCATAAACGATACCCTATCGTGCGCATACAATAGCAACAGCGCATACTTAGAGAAGCAAGACAATGCAGAAAGTTACCACGTTAAATGTTTAGATGTTAAGGAGGAAAGAGATAAACTCTTCACAAGATAAACATCAAAGGAAAAGAAATAGAAGCTTTACAAATTAAGGAAATCAAGATCAGTTACAGCATATTTGAGATAATTGGGGGCCATGCTTACCCTATTCATAGTGAAAAGGGCCTCTACCATTTCCGCTGATCTATTACGCACTGCAGCAGCTACCTATGCATCCAAATGAGGCAAAAACTTGAAGTTGTGACAACAATAATTCATTGTTCAATAGCAAAAAGATGCTTAATCCAATTGCATGGTCATGTAAAGTTATTAAGTTCAGACATGAACTTTAGCTGGCTACCCACTTTTGAATTATGGGGAAGGTGGGGAGTAAAAATATTGATTTGGCCCCTCTACCTTTTTTTAAAAAAAAAAATGTCACAAGCTTTTTCCAAGAAAACTAATTCTAATTCTTAGTAACAGTAGTTCCCAATATTAGCTCGTATTTACTATTGGAAGCAGGACCAGTTAAAGTAATAGTTCACCCTTTGATATAAGGTCAGAGCATCATACTTGAAAAGTTGGAACCAACCTTCTTCCAATCTTTCCCATATTTACGATATGCTTCATAGAAACGTTCAAGCTCTTCCTTGTTCCATTGTGGCCCTAACATGTCAGACAGCTTCCTCTTCTGAATAATATGAAAATGGTTATAGAAATAAGAAACGAACTGCAAGATAACTTTTCAAAAGTAAACTGTCATTGGTTCCAAATAAGAATTCCTACGAAAGACTTCTGTTTGAAGTTGCATGAACTGTTCAAATCTTAACAGTTCCCGTTTAAAATCATGAAGGTCAAATTTTATTCGAGGTTGAGAATTTCCCTATTAGGCACCTAGGTAGCTATTTCTCTGTGAATCGCTTTCTACCGCAGAGTCACAATAAGTATTAAAAAATCCTGAGAAATAATAAAATTCCTTCTTTCTTGCCTTTTCTCTTCTCACATTTAACTAATTAGAAATGATGTAGATACTACTAACCACCTCTTTAGTGTGAAAAGAGGAACTTTCAAAAACCATGAAACTAATGTCCATTTGAAATTGATAATGAATATAAAAAATAACGATTTTTTTGTTTGAATTTTAGAGGATGTTAACCAAACTACTAGAGGAAGAAAAACAACATTCTTAAAATCTTGAGCAACAGAAGAATTAGACAAAAAATTAAAATCACGAACACTATTATCTATTCAATACATAGAACCAAGAAAATATACCATCAAGATATAACAAGCCAAACAACTGAGATATCACATTATTGCTTAAAGCAAGAAAATAGAACTCAATTTACTTGATACATTGGAATTAAACATTGCAAACAATTTACAACTCCATATATTTGGGCACATGTTGAACAAATTTATCCTTTGAAAAAGGCAAGAACTCACCCGCTGCCCACTTCTATCAGCATTTTCTGCTTTTTTCTTGGAAGCAACCTCATTAGCATAAGCAACCCGCTTATTCACACTTTTAGATCTTCTTGTTGGGGCCATAAGTAACTTACTCGTGTCTGATACCCAGCAAATTAAAGACAACATATTCTTAGTCAAATTAATATTGTCCGGAAAATCAGATCCAACAATGATACCATACAGCCTCAACAATGTCACACACACAGCACACACTTGTCAATTCCAATAAATTAACCATAATATCATATTCAGCTCATAAACTATAGAATGTGATGCATGTCAAATATTAAAAAAAAAATCAATAAATCCGCTGCAATATTTAACAAACTACAGAATTTCGCACCGTCTCATGCTTAATATGCCAACTGAAATGAAATCCGATTCTTCACTAACATGCTACTAAGTAATGTTTGGTTCCCGTGAAGCCAAGCAGGAAAATCAAAGAAAATCAGAATTTCAAATTTATAAATTTAAACGTTTCTAAACTGGGAAACAACTTTACAGTTACAAAATTGACAATTAATGAAACCTAATCGAGACCAAAAGCAAAAGATCTGAAAAGAATAACGGAATAAACGAACGGAATTTGGACTCACTTACCGATCAAAACGATGCCGATTAATGAAGCATTTGTCAGAGAAGAAGCAGAAGAAGAAGAAGAAGAACGAATCGAGCAAAGACGCTAAAGCAGTGAAATAAAGATTAAGTGGAGATTTCGTTAATTGTTAAACGATAATGACGATTGGATTATGTGTAAGAAAAATGGACGAGGAAAATTTGGGGGCAATAACCGCGAAAACTTTAAAATAAAAATTAAAAAGAAAAATCAACCCAAAGAGGAGTGTTTTATTTATTTAAATTTTTGTTTTTAAAAATTTGATTACCGGTTTTGTTGTTATTGTTGTGAGGGTATGGGTGGGGTCCGTGCTTTGGTGTGGTTTCTAGCCGTACGCGTGGTGGTGACGTTTCAATCAAGGCCGTTGGATTTGTTTAGAAAATGATTAATTGTTCTGTTGCTAGGTAAAGTGTTGACTTTACTGCCGCTTTGACTTTGAGGATATAATTTGATTTAGATCTTATTTTTGTTGTCTTATCAATTACAAAATTTTCACTATTTTATTGTCTAATTAAAAGTAAGTAATTAAATTTTAAAAATTAATTAATATTCACCTATCGCTGTTACTTGCATTTTATTTATATTTGTTGATTATTGTTTATATATTAATCTATTTTAGTATTGTAAGAGACATGTTTTACCATTTAACACGTACAACTTTAATTATTGGATCCCTGATACATGATAATTATTTACTCATTCTAATGGATTACTTGCTTACTATTTTTGAAAGTTTTTCTCTATTAGGCAAAGAATTTTTTATATCAATTTTTTTTTTCATATTTATGGTTGAGAATAGTAACCTTCACTCACGGTGTAATGACGAAATTCTCCTTGGATTCATGCTTTGACTTACCGTTGACTTCAGCAAACCAGTTCATATGAAAAAGGAGTAAAATACCCTTTTCACCTTCAAGTTTAATACAATATCCTATATCATCCTTATTATTTAAATAGCTCATTCCATTGCTACTTTTTAAATAATAGCACAAAACACTTTTTATTAATTTACTGTTAGTATATTGTATAATTCATTGGAGGTAAAATAAGATTTTTAAATAATGATATACAAACTATTTTAAAATAAAACTCTCAAAGACAATCAAAAAATTTATCTTTATGCATAAATTTAAAATTTAAAGATAACTTAACAAATAAATAGTAATAACACTAAATAATATGTACAATACATATTTAGGACAAAAAAAAAATATAGATTTCACAGGGATTAATGAGATTTTTTTTAATCCTGTAGTTTGTACTTGACTTTAACATGGTCAATATAAATGAATAAATAATCAATCAATACTATTATTCTACCAAAATTAAATACAAATTTTTTTATTTACTTAAAAAATACACACTAAAGACATAAAAAAACACATACTTAAAATTACTACATAATAAGATATACTGGATTGTATTCTTTTATTTTTTAATTTATCCTTGGCCTTAATATAAACAGTGATTTTTGATTGAATAATAATAATAATAATTCTTCTTCAAAAATTTAGTTGACTTTATTAAATCATATTTTCTCCTCAATGAATTACTTTCTTCTTCTTCCTCAAAACTTTAGTTGAAGTTGACTTTATTAAAAAAATTTAATAAGTCATATTTTATCCTCAATGAATTATAAAGTAAACTAACTGTAAATTTACGGAAGGGTATTAAGAGCTATTGTTTATAAAATAGAGATGAAACGTGTTATTGTTTAAAAAATAAGGATGAAACGGATTATTGTGTCAAAACTCAAGGGTGAAAATAGTATTTTCTTCCCTATAAAAAAGCCTTGGAACCAATAAAGATGATATTAACCTCATGTGATGTACTAAAGGCCCGCTTGAAATTATTTTAAAAGTTTAGAAAGTGATTTCATACATTTAAAGTTAATTATTAGTATTTTTTAAATTATTAATATATTTATTTAAAAGTAAAAAATAAGTAGCTTTCTGAAATTTAATTTTGATAAGGTGGAGCTTTTTGCACTTTAAAAATTACTCTGAACACTCTATTACTCTATATATTTATATGCTAAATTTAAAAAATTAAGCTTTACTTTCTACACACTTTAAAATACTAAAAAAGACCTTAATTAAACTAGTTAAACCGATTTACTCAAAACAACAATCAAACTATTTAACACATCTAAAATGAATTAAAAACAATTTAGTAAGTGCAACAAAGGAGTCAAATTATATTCTAAACGAATTCTTTAATATAAATTTTAGTTATTAGCTATGTGTATTAAAGAATATGTTCAATATTGACTTTTATACCCTAACTTTTTCTACCAAACAATTGAAAAAAAATATGGCCATTTGCCCCCCTCCCCCTCCCTAAAAAAAAAAGATTTTAATGATGAAAAAAAAGAATAAAAAGAAGAACACTAAGATTAACTAAACATATATGATTAGTTTTACTTATTTCTTTTCACAATTAATTATTTTTACAATACAATTAGTAATGATTACCAAACTAGCCTAGGTTTAAGTAATGCTTAGTTGGTGATAAACAAAGTAGGTAGGAAATTAAAGTAAAGAAAACAAAGTTTCAAAATTATAAAACAAAGTTTCAAAATTATAAAAACCAAGTAAAACTTTGCTACAACTGCAACACTAAACTAGAGTAAATAAACAAAGTTACAAAATGTTGTTAGGGCCGATTAGACTCTCAATACACCTCGTTGTTCCAACACACCAGAATGCCTCAGCTTCTCTTAAATTATTAATCATTGACTTTTGAAGTCACCTTTCTTTATAATGATCATACCTTATGAATGCATCCCCACATGTTGTAGTATATGTGGGCACTGCATTGTTCTTATAACACATCTCTTGTAAATTGCTGATTAATTTCTTTTATTCCAGAAAGACTTCACTCCATATTCCTCCATCATCAATCAAAGAAAGACATCGAGCATCAACCCCCCCAATTGCTCAAGACTCCACTATTATCTTCAACTTTATTACTAATTGGCACCTCATTGATTTTTTTTCCTTTGACCATTTCCGGTTGCAGATTCATAGATAGTGGCAACAACAACCATGCAATCATTAGTCGATGAATCGTATATATAACCTGAACAAATTCCAAATTGAATCATATGGTGAAATTTCAACATCAGGTAATATTTTGCAAGCTCGGCCAGTAGATGTATTCCATATTAAAAACTCCTCAACAATTCCACATTTTATAATTTCATTAAGATTACACCCCTTATCAGTTGGATCTTACCATTTTTCATTAATAATATTAGCTTCATTGCATCTTGTCGAACGCAGCGACACCACCATCGTTGAATAATGATAAAAAAAAAAAATCTCGATTTCATATAATATTTCCCAAGAAGCCTGCACTCCATATTCCTGCAGCACCCATAACTCATCAAGAGATCCCTCATTTAATTTGATTAAACAAAGGCGTCCGCGTCCATTAACATCTCCCAACGAACAAAGCTATCTTAATTATCAGGAAACTAGAGTACAGAGTTAAACAACTCATGCATGATGTATTGTCTTACGTACGTACATGAAAAGAGTAACATTATATGTGCGGCGACATTAGGCTCTTTGTACATGCAATTGCTTCCGTGCGCCTGAAAAGTGGCGTAGCTTCCGGTTTCGTCCATTTATTAAGATCAAACCTTATCAACTTGTTCTCATCCTTCATTATTATAACTTCATTGCGTGCCTTAGCTTCAGATTTTGACTTTCTGTTGAGACTAAACCATATCGATTCCCTTCTACCCTTTTGTATTTGCAGAACACAGCAGCACCATCGATGAAGAATTAATGATACAAAATCCCCATGCAATATAATTGTCTTTTTTTCAAGAAACCTGCGCTTCATCTTCCTGCATCCACCGCAACTCAACAGGACTAGCACGAGCTAACCCCTTTTTCGATAAAACAAAGGCGTTTGTCAACAGCTGCCAACGAACTCTGTCTATAATCAAGACCAGGCAATGGCACCTCACTGAATTTATCCTCAGCTAAACTAAAAACATCAGTGACCGTCTCAGAGAAAACGCATGTAATACAACCAATGCAAACTTCCATTCACCAGGATTCCTCTTGATAGCTTCCTTTCCCCAGTTATAACTTCACAGCCATGTCCATAACGAATCCTTCTTCAACAACTGGTTTCTGCTGTAAAAAATTGACCTATTTCGGAATTATAAATTGCAAAAAGGACCTTGTATTTATTAGTGGATGAATCATAATATTCATCCTTCCGAGAGCTACGCAAACCAAGCTGTTGCGTGAGCCTATGATATGTACTATTCGGTCTCTTGAGCGGAAAATCTAGTATTCTCCACGCACTTTTATCGCCAAAAGATAATGTTGAACAGTCCAGGGACTGCAGAACCGGGGGCGGTGTTGATATCAAGATTTTATGAGGGCTGTTTTTGGCCGTTTGATTATATTGGAATATAGCAACCGTGGGATCGGTAATCGGGGAGAGCCATGACTTGGATACAGACTTTGAAACGCAGCAGACTTGATGGGCAATCTCGTAAGTATTTCAACTACGACGTCGTTAGGAACATCGGATATTGTATCATTTTGCTCGCATGCGCAGGTAGGAGCTTAGAGTTTAATTCTGCCAAGGTCAAAAAACGTAAAATTTTCAATACAGATTGTATGCTTTTTTTTTTTTTCAATTGTGTGCGCTATAATATGTAAACGTTTATATTCGTATTGTAGAAGTTCTTTTGAAGAAGTTAATACAAATTTGAATAAGACAAAGTTTCCAAAACATCAACAAAAGAAAGAATATTCACTTATGGAAAAAAAAAAAGAATTTGTTATTAATAAATTAACAATTGTAGAACTACAAGTTGTTATAAAATAAATGTTTGCAAGACTTAATTAACATTTTTCTCTAAAGTTTAAAAATTGTGATGGAACCTGCAGGGTCCAAATGAAGATTTTATACCTAAAACTCATGATATTATCATATTTATTTAGAGATTTAGTAGTTCTCCAAAAGTCAGTTTTGTTTATACAAAGAGTTTACAAACTGTAATCCTAATGCCGTTCTAATATGTAGTCACTACTAATAGGGATCCCAACATTTGTATTGCAATTTGTATCCAATGTCTCATTCATCTATCCTATGATGAACTTTAACTTAATAAAATTACTATTATATCATCCAAATATTATTCATATATATTTCCCTAATTTTTTTATTTTCTAGAATTAGTTTTTATTTCCAATTTACTTATTTAATCTAATATGTTGCCTATATTAATGTGATTTCATTACTACATCAATTTGTTGTCTCATTAGTTATTAAATTTTCAGTATTAATTTCGTTTAATCTCCAGAAAGAAATGAGTATTATTAGAGAGAATTATCAGAATAATCTATAATGTACCTCGACATGCATCTGGTATAAAAGTGTCTTTTTTCTCCCAAAAAAAAAAAAAAGATACAGAAATAATATTGTATACCTCCTGCAAGTGCGAAGCTTCTACAATGTATAGACAACATCGTCAGCTTTTGAAGTCTCCCTTCTTGGAATTATCAGCTCATTCTCATTGCTTATGGTATATAAGTAGTATAACTTCATTGAAAACTTTTAAAGAATGATATAGAATGATAACTTTCATTAATATTAATTCATAAACATAAAGACTCAATTTATACCAAGATTAGAAACAAAATAAAAGGAAATGATACAATTATGAATTTGGATATTGGATTGATTGAAAATGATAATTGATTTATTCAATTTTTATGTCTGATTAACAATTTATTTACAGAGATGAGGCTTGATTGATTGTTTTGTTTTCATTTGTTTAATTCTCTTCACATTAATTAATATATATCTCTTTCTCCATCATTTCAAAATTTTAATAGTTGCTTCAATACATTCCAATTATTTGCAATATGAGCAATAAATGTGTGTGTGTGTGTAAATCGTAAAATAGTTAAACTCCAGCAATGCATGTGTTACATAATAGGAGTAACATGAGGCGACATTAGACTCTCTTTACATGCAGCTGCTTCTATAAACTCCGGGAATGCCACAGCTTCAGGTTTAGTCTTTTTATTGTTACCACCCTTTGACATTATAGCTCCATCCCGTCTTGTAGAACACAGCGGCACCATTGCATCAAGACCATGCAAAATCTCCATGCCATTCACAACAATATGAAATAATTTTCCCCAAGAAGACTCTACTCCATATTCCTGCATCATCCCTAACTCAACAGTACTTTCTTCTTTTCCTCCATTTTTTATTAAACAGAGCCGTCCATCAACATCGCTGAAAAGCACTGTCCGTTACTGAACTTCTTCTCGGCCAAATCAAAAGCACTAATCACAGTAGGAGCCATACCCAAATCGCACGTGTTTTTTAACCAGTGGAGACTTTGAGTCACAAAGGGGTCCTCTTGATCGCTGCCAAAATAACGCTTTAAAATAATGGAAACTTCTCTTGAATTTTGTCCTTCTCCAACAATTTGATTGTGTCGTAAAAATGTCAACTACGGTAGGCAGCAAAACAGACCTCATACTTGTTAGTTGAAGAATCATAGTCAAAACCGTAATAGAATCTTGTTGGGTTAATTTTATATGATGTAATCCCAACTAGGTCTGGTAACTTTCTGTAAGTTCCAGTTGATGGATTCCATATGAAAAACTGATCATAATCAGCAAGAGCTAAGCAAACCAAGCCGTGGCGTGAGCCTATAATATGGACAATATTACGGCCATCGCCATATCCCAGCTTTGTAAATTCACATTGATCACCAAAAGCTGTTGTTGAACAGTCTAAGGACTGAAGAAGTGAAGGCGTTGATATAAGGATTTGCGAGGGCTGTTTTTGGCCGTTTGATTATATTGCAATTTAGCAAACTCGCGTGGGTCGGAAATCTGATAGAGCCATCACTTGGATACGGACTTGAAACGCAGCAGAGACTTGACCGGCAGTCTTGAAAGTATATCACCTGAGACGTCGTGGGAAATACTTGACATTGTTTAATTTGCTAATGAGAGTTGTTGCTTAATTGCTTCTACAAGTCTGTTCATACGTAGTCGGTTGCAAGGCAAATTATACTACCTTCGGGATTCTGATTCCTGAAACGTTAACGTTTCCTAGTTATTCCGTGAAGGTTAGTATTTCATTACATATAAGAGTAATGATACAGTCACAAATTCTTATATAAATTAAATTCGTACAAACTGACATGTTATAATTTAATTAGTTGAATTAAATATCACTTGGTCCACATAATTTATTTTTATTATTTTATATTTTCTTTCAACCAATAAATTAATGCCACATTAATTTATATAAATTTAATTTATACAAAAATTTATGACTGTATCATTACTCTACATATAAAATGATTAGGAAATCGGTTTATTATGAATGACAGCATCACTCTAATACCTATTCCAAAAGACTACTGTGAATGACAGGTGTCATCAAGTACGACGTCGTAAACAATATCGGACGACGTCGTCTTGCAAGTGAGCTGGTATGGATCTAATTAACCTTGCATGACAGCTGGGTTATGCAACTCTGTTTAATACAGATGCGGTGGCAAGGCAACGCTAATTATGGTAGAATGAGATTCGGCTTACCGAAACAATAAAGACCTACAACGTCGACTTGGTGCCCAAGTGAAAAAATAAAAATAAATAAAATAAATAAAACTTGAACAACAACAGCAGCTACGTGTAACTTGGTGATCAAGTAAACTCCTATTATAAAACAGCCCCAAGAACTCAAAGCCTTGCTCATCACCATTTACGACCGACAAAAAATCCAAACCCAAAAATCATACCGTCCTAAAACAAAACCCTTCAACCAGATTAATCAAGATGGCTCTATTGGGTCCACCGGAGCTCCGAAACTCAAACCCACAACAACAATCGAAAGAATCAGATCCATCGGCGGATACAATTGATCCGTTCATGAATCTGATGGTGGCTAATTTTAACAAAACCACCATGGCCACCCCCACGCCTCCTCCCATGGGCTTCACTGAAAACGGATCCGCAACGTTTCTCTCTTCCGGCAACCCTTGTCTCGATTTCTTCTTCCACGTCGTACCTAGCACGCCACCTCAAACTTTGACGGGGTTCCTTAACGCTGCCTGGGCTCACAATCCGCTGACCACGCTAAAGCTGATCTGTAATTTACGGGGCGTCCGAGGCACGGGAAAGTCGGACAAAGAAGGGTTCTATACGGCAGCGCTTTGGCTCCACTCGCTGCATCCAAAGACGTTCGCTCGCAACCTGGCGTCGTTTGCTGAGTTCGGATACTTTAAGGATCTGCCGGAGATTATCTACCGGCTTGTAGAAGGATCCGATGTGAGGAATAATCAAAAAGCTGAGTGGGAGAGGAGAAAGCGTGGGGGCGGAGGCGGCGGAAAGAAGAGGCGTCACTCAACACGTGGCCGCAGATTCGGCATGATGATGATGAATTGCAGAAACTGCAAGGAGGAACGAAAAAGAATAAAGAAGGAACCGGCTGTGGCTGACACAAGAGAATTAAGAGTCGCCAACGCGATGCAGAGGAACAAATTGGAAAAAGAGAGAGCCAGCGCCTTGAGGAAGGAGAAAAATATTGATATGGCAAAGAAAGTTATTGCAAGATACTCTTCTGATCCGGATTTCCGCTCGTTATACGACTGTGTTTCGGATCATTTTGCTGAGTGCCTAAAAAACGACATGAAGTCGTACGAATCCGGTGAGGTTACAAAGATCAGCCTGGCCGCCAAGTGGTGCCCATCCATTGACTCGTCCTTTGACAGAGCCACGTTAATTTGCGAGAGCATTGCTAGAAAAGTGTTTCCTAAAGCACTGTACATAGAGTACGAAGGAATTGAAGACGCTCATTACGCTTACAGGGTGCGCGATCGGTTGAGAAAACAAGTACTGGTGCCTCTGAGGAAGGCTCTTGAGTTGCCCGAAGTATACATTGGCGCCAATAGATGGGACTCATTACCTTACAACAGAGTGGCTTCCGTAGCGATGAAGTTATACAAAGACAAGTTTTTGAAGCATGACCCCGAACGGTTTAAGAAATATTTAGAAGATGTAAGGGCTGGAAAGTCAAAAATTGCTGCTGGTGCTCTGCTTCCACATGAGATTATTAGGTCTTTAGATGACCCTTTAGATTGTGGGCAAGTGGCAGAGCTTCAATGGAAAAGGATTGTTGATGATCTAATACAGAAAGGGAAACTGAGGAATTGTATGGCTATTTGTGATGTATCTGGCAGCATGTGTGGAACTCCAATGGAGGTCTCTGTTGCTCTGGGTGTTTTGGTGTCTGAATTAAGTGAAGAGCCATGGAAAGGGAAGCTTATTACGTTCAGTGAAAATCCTGAGCTTCAGGTTTTGGAAGGAGATAGTCTTCGAGCTAGGACTGACTTTGTGACGGAAATGGAGTGGGGAATGAACACTGATTTTCAGAAAGTGTTCGATCTGATACTGCAAGTTGCTGTGAATGGGAACTTGAAGCCTGAGCAGATGATAAAGAGGCTATTTGTGTTTAGTGATATGGAATTTGATCAAGCTTCTGCGAATCCATGGGAAACAGATTATCAAGTAATTGTGAACAAGTATACAGAAAAAGGGTATGGGTCAGTGGTGCCAGAGATTGTTTTTTGGAATTTAAGAGACTCAAGGGCCACGCCGGTGCCTGGGACGCAGAAAGGGGTAGCTCTTGTTAGTGGATTTTCAAAGAATTTGCTGACATTGTTCTTGGATAATGAAGGGAAAATAAACCCAGAGGAAGTCCTGGAAGCTGCCATCTCTGGAGAGGAGTATCAGAAGCTGGTTGTGTTAGATTGAATCTGAGTGCAGATTATATGTTTTTTTTTTTTATAAACTGCGCAACGAATTTCTTATTTTTTTTTTCAAGAAAAGGATAGGAACGTCCATCCGTTGAAATGCAAACATATTTTTTAATATGGTACTAGATACGGTAGGGCTGTGGAGCAGCTGATGATAGCATGGTAGATTCATCATCAATAAGCTTACCTGAACTTTTTTAATATTATTACTAATAAATTAATCTGACATGTGATCGAGAATACACTCCTGATGCGTTTACTAAATGAAAATCAGAATGGATTCGAATGGGAATGAAAAATAAGAATCAGAATAAGTTGTTGAGTTGTAGGAATTAGAATCAAAATGGGATGCATTTCCATTTATGTATTTACTTTGTCCTCGATTGGAATAAACTATTATAATTTATCAAAATATCTTTTATTAATTATTGTTCTTGATATTATTTAATAACTACAACAAACTAATAATATAAATAATATTAGTAATCGTTAGTAGTATAATAATAATATAAATAAATAAATAATAATAATAGTAATAATTAATAATAATGACACTAATTATTAAAATGCTCTTGTTAATTATTGTTCTTTGATTATTATAAATAATAACAACAACACAACAAATAATAATTAATATATAAATAATAGTAGTATGATTAATAATAATAATAATATAAAATAAACTAATATAATAATATAATAGTAATAATTAATAATAATAATAATAATATAATAATAATGACTCATAATAAACAACAACAACAACAACAACACACATATAATAATAGTAATAGTAGTAATAATAATAAGAGTAGTAATAGTAATAATAATAATAATAATAATAATGATATCCATTCCTTTTTCTTTTTCAATTTATATATCCATTCCTTTTTTCTTTTTCATTTATATTCATTCCTTTTTTTTTTTTCAATTTATATTCTTATATCATATGAGGGCATTTTCGAAAAATAAAAAATTGACTAGGGACATTTTTGTTATGGGGGGGAATGGGATTCTGATTCTCAACCCCTGGAATCACAAGCATGGTAATGATTCTCTAATAGTGTGTGGAGCCCATAATATCCATTCTCATTCCCATCTTTAATTTAGTAAATAAACGAATTATTGATTTCGATTCTTCCATTCCGATTTCTATTCCGGAAATATAAACAAACCATCACATTTTATTTTTCCTATTGCATGTCAGCATGGAAAAATCAATCTAACTGATTATGATTTGACCAGAATGGGTCAAGACTTGAAAGTTTCCTCGTTCAATTAACTGATCGTTATAGTGCTTGTCTCCATAGAATAACAGTGACAACGTTTGACATTGATTTGCTAATGAGAATTATTGCTTGGTTCTGCATAATAGTAATTTCATGGGTTTGTTTCTTGTACCGATCTCATTGAGATTTGATTTAATTACAGCATTTAAGGTACAGCGACAACAATTTAAGAAAATCCTTACACAAATCATCAAAGGATTGATACATCCTATTTACTTTTATTTCCTTTCCCATCCTATTGGCATTAAAGTCATACATTGTCATAAATACACAGAGTCACATGATGTGATTCAATTCAATATGGGATCCAAATTCAAAAGCTGGAAATTTTGGTCATAAACATTCACATAACTCTGCAGGAAGTTCACATTATGAGATTGAAATTAAACATTTTAAAATACAAACAAAAGAACAAAAGTTGATGCTAAAACTCCTCAGGTAACGAGTGGCTAATAAGAGCAAGTGTCTTCTCAAAATTCCATTTTCTGAAAAGCCATCACTTGTTATAAAGAGGACGGCAATTGACTCAACATTTCGATATCTTGACGACAAGTACTTTGACATGCAAAAACACCACACAATCCCAAATCGCCTAGGCCTAGCACCCTGATTTGTGGTTTTCTTCTTTACTTGAAACGTTGCATTTTCAATTAGGAGACACACTCTAACCAAAGAAAACTTCAATACTTTTTCAATGAGCTTTTAAGATGAAATTAAAAATATGTTACGAACAGTAACACAAAAATGAAATACAAAATGTGTTCCATAGAACTAAGAGGAGAAACAAAGGACAGTTTGTAGCATTATAGACGGACATAAAAAATAACATCAAATCATTGAGCTTAGAGCTTAGAGCTTCAGTACAATTCACATACACAACAAAGATAGAGGGCAATATGAATGGCAAACAAGTCTCACTGAGTGCAGCCCTATAAATGACTGTAGAGCTCACTGGTCACACCAATTTACGAGTCTCTGCATCCTTGATAAATAGTTTGCGAAACTGATTTTTCTTTCCAGTGTACACGAATGGTGGAAAAAGTAGAAATTTTCACAACCAAGCCCAATGTGGAAGAAACAAAGCGAATCCCTACATATGGTCCTTCTATCTATCCAAATCATGAAGAAATAAGACTGGGTGCCTTATGATAACTATAGACTCCCACCTCTTTAGTTCAAAAGAAAAAGGAATTCCAATGTTTTCAATTATTCATAACCTTCTCATTAAATACTTTCATACGCAATGAATGCTTACAAAAAGCTACAAAATATCTCATTGCTACCTCTCCTTTTCCGACAGGAAAAGGCCCCCTGTTCCAATTGCAGCTACTGTCTAATCTTCTGCTCCTGGTAGCTGTAATCCTTCTCCTAAGAATTCACAAAAATCTGCAGCAAGGTTGCTTCGGTATGATCGGGAAATCTCACTAAGTTAATTTTCCACCTAATCGAATCTTGCAATAACGGAAACTAAATTACAGCAGCTCTAGGAATAATCCTCTTCTCCATAGTCAGTGAATGCAATCACACACAGAACAAGCACTGACACAAAGATTCTACAAATACTGCAATCCTCTGTAGTCAAACTGAAAATTTAGTCTTCTTAGAAAGATCCGGCTTCTCTCTGAGCAGCTTTAATAGCTGGGGAGCTTCATCATATTTCATCAATCTCTTCATGAAGGTTTTTTCAGGATACAAAAGCAATGTACTTACATAAGTTGTGTCACACCTAATCAAACCTTTCGACAACAGAAATTGGATTACTGCAACCCGTGGAACAATCCTCTTCTCCATACTCAGTAGAATAAGTTTTGGGCGTTTAGCAATGAATGAAGACTGCCAACCCATTTGGTTTACAAAAAAGTCCATTGCTGCCATAATCTTATCAATGGATAAGATCATACACCAAGGATTCTTTGCAAATGCTGTGAAACACTCTTCCTCAGACCAACCCCATCTCTTATAAAGATCAAGTTTCCTTGTCCACAGGGATTTGCTCATTCCAACCTTTGCTTTAATTGCTAAAATGAACTGTGATGACAAAGGATTGATACCCATCTCCTTTACAACTGCCACATGCTTTTCAAAGTTTTTCTTATCCGCATGGAATAATCGAGGAAAAGAATAGATAGATTTAACAATATTCGACTCAGGCACACCACTAACTCGCAAAATTCTGATATTGGGCATCAGATAATATTCAACATCATGAAATACAATAAACGGAAAGAATTTAATAAGAGCAATGGTCTTCTCGATAGACTGAAGCAAATTACAGAGAGTATTAAAATTAGGAATTAAACGGTTTTCTAGGCTTCGAGTAAAAAGACCTGGGCAGATGGCAAACATTTTGGCAAGGTCACTACTAGAGATTCCAATAGAGAGAAAAAACTCAATCTTGGGCAAAAGGGTTTTCTCAGGACTAGACAAAAGCACTTGCGGGTATCTTTTAGTGAGGTTTCTGATTTGGGTTTCTGAGAATCCACGCTTCCGGAAAAAACCGAGAACAGAGTCTGGTTTACGTGGAGTTTCAAAATGAACATATTTAGAGGCTATTAGAGAAGATTCTAAAGACAACCCACATGATTTCATAAGGTAAGACACTGTAAATGAGTGTTGATCAGCATTGTTGGACAAGCACTTGCTAGAAAATAACATTGATTTACAGTTTTGCAGAGATCTCAGTTCATGATGGGCTCTTGAATAATGAATAGTTTTGCAAATAAAATTGAACATTGGAATTTGGATTCAAGAAGTGCATAAAAGCTACTCACCAATCTTTCAGAAAATTTGCGAGATTTTGTATTCCACCGAGGCGAAGACAGAGACCACTACAGCAGGAGTACCAATCCCATGACTTTGAGTTGGCTTTGTAATTTAAGTTTAAGTTCTGGTTTAGTTTTTAAGTGATATGATTAATAGAGTATTTGATGGTTTTAGAAGAAGCAGATTCGCACATTAAAAAGTAAACCTAAACTGATACAATCACTGAACAATTCACGGTAATATAACATTATTAATGATCATGTTATCTATTTTACGGCAACATGACGATAGCAACTGAACGCACCGTTTTTGGTGATGGCCTCTGATTTAGAGAAGAAACGAGGGCAAAAATTTTGGTTGATCAACTTGGGCCGCACCGACCCCAAATTTGGTTTATGGGTTTGGACCTAAGACTGAGCCCACTTTAGAAGTACCATTTGAACCCGTCGTGTTGAGTCGTGGAACTCAAAGTAAACCGCACAATGCATTTTGTATTCACTTAGCCGCAAAGTTATGCGACATGTAATTTATAATCACTCAAAAGTGATCGCCCAATATAAGAAGATAGTAACAACTGAAACATTTGTAAGATACCTTTGATTCCAATTGCACATAATTACTAATTTGCATCATGAAAAATACTCTCATTTCAACGACCTCATCTTGTCATCCTTGATTTTTCAAGCGATTATTAGTTCCATTTATTTGAAGAATGTTGAATTTTCATTTTTTCTAAAAAAGAAAAAAAAAACATATTAATGGTTTGTTTAATTCCCATTCATGGTTTTAGAAACTTGTTGAACCTGAATGTGAATTTAGAAATAAAACCAGACTTAAGATTTTCAAAGAAGTTCTAAACTTGTGTGTCAAACTTCACAAGCACCAAATTGAAATTTGGAAAAAAAAAATTGTATGGTAAATAATTTAAAATATGTATAATTTTTACAAATTCGTTCGATTTCATCCATTTGGAATCCAGGCGAATCGAACCAATCCAATGTATAGTTTTGCACCTATAGACCTAGTCAAATAGTTTTCAAACTACTTTATAATAAATTGACTTGGATTTTATCCACTTTTCTATTTTTTTTTTTTTAAAAAAAAAAACGATGCATTGGTTTGTTTTGGTTCGGTTTCAAAATTTCCACCAAATACTCAAAAGGTTTACGTCAACATACCCGTAATCGTTTCGTAATGGACTCACAAGCCCCTCACACCATTGACACCATTGAGCTTAGAGCTTTGATCACACCAGAGACAGAGGAGATTGGCAACACAGATAAAACAATGAAGAAACCGAAATCTGCCGCTTTACAATAACTCAAAACTCCCACCTCATCTTGCTAATAAACTAAATGAAAAGATAGCAATACTTTCACAAACATATTGCATCTCCCTCTCTTTATATCATTTTAACATGGTTAAGATCCATCATCTCTTAGTACAGCTTCAAAGCTAGAAATTGAACTACTATGGAATTCACAAAAACCTGCAGGATGCCCAAAAAATCTAAGTAAAGTTAGCTTTCCCCTTAATATATTTTTCAGTAACAGAAATTGAACTACTACAGCTCCGGGAAGAGTACTCTTCTCTTATACAACCGGTTTTGTTCGCAAAGAAGTAATAATCTTATCTGTGGATGCAATCTTAGATGGTCAGATTAACGCTAAGATTTTATAAATACGTCGTGTCGACGACCAATTAAATCATGTCACATCAGTTTATACAAAATAAATTTATACAAGAGTTTGTGATTATATTATTACTCATATTTAAGTATTCGAAGACATGTCTTTTACAGAGTAAAATCTTACGATCATGATATCCTTTCAAAGAAATGAAAAACGAAACAAAAGCCATGATGCTGATGCTTGCTAGCAAGAAACAACAGCTAAAATACTCTAGAACGATATCTATAAAATTAGGATTTTATGTTATGATCCATTTAACCCCAGAGGATCATTTGAAGAGAAATATATATGGTTTGAGAATTACATAAGAGTAAGCACTAAAAAGAGATTATTGTAACTCTGAAACGATTCGGATTTATAATTTGCTCAATAGCTCGGAGACGACCAAGAAATGAAGTGGGTTTATATTAAAATAGTAGACTTTGAATCCAATACCCCCATTACATTGGCAAGCCAAAACTTTGTTAAAGACAGATGATATAGCAGTCAAACTTGAGAACAGAGTCAGAGGTTTGTGTGGGGTTTCAAAATGAACATGTTTAGAGGCTGATATATAGCAGGTTCTAAAGGCAAACTGCATGAGTTTAGGAGACCGTGAATAAGTGTTGATTTGCACTTTTTGGATAGGCGGTGGCTGGAAAATAACATTGATAATGCACTGTTTTGCAGAGAACCGTTTTGCATCGAAGAGGAGATTTATCACACACCTCTCCTTGAGGTTTGTAATATTATTACTTTGATGGAATCTTTTGTTTAATTTTACCTTAACCACTTTGGACAAATTTGTGAATTCTGAAAAAACCAATTCTTGGAGGGGGTGTTATTGTATTAAACCTTCTTCGTTATATAAAGGTGGAAAACTATATCGTAAATGCCATGGCCACATATAAGATACAATGATATTTTAAAAACATTAATGGCATCATCTAAATACACAAAAATAAAAATGTAATGAAGCAAATAATGAGCTAGTTATTGTTCTAATATCTTAAGATGTTGTGGGTATATTCTCAAGATATTTGATGTCTATTTTGACACCAATTAATCAAAGAATGCAATAATGACACTAAACATATACCACGAATAGTTTTGCAGAGAAATTGAATTTAAGCTGCTGAGAATAATCCTGGATCAAATCACGCAGTTATGAGCTGGTGAGGCATGGAGAATAGTTTTTGCAGAGAAATTGAAGCAAGGGAATTGAAGTTAAAGAAAGCAAGTAAGAAATTAACAAATATTTCTGAGACTGAGACTGAGAGATATTATTTATCTGAAAATTTTGACCTTAGGTACAAGATAATATTCAGCATCATGAAGTAGAACATGTGGAAACGTTTAATAATAGCAAACTCTCGCTAGACTGAAGCAAATTTCTAAGAGAATTAACATTAGGAAATATATGGTTTTCCATGCTTCGAGTGAAAAAATTCGGGCAGATTGATGACATATTGACAAGATCAGTATTTGATATTCCAATCGAGTGAAAAAAACTCTCTTTCGGCGATGTTTGTGATTTGGGGTTTTGAGAATCATGCTTCTTGAAAAAAATCAAGAACTGAGTCAGGTTTATATAAGGTTTTCAAATGAACATATTTAGAGGCTGATAAAGCAGATTCCAAAGACAACCCACGCGAGTTTATGAGGTAAGACACAGCGAATGAGTGTTGATTAACACTATCCGATGAGCAGTTGCTACAAAATAACATTGATGTTGACGCACACTCATTGTTTTGTAGAAAACATAGTTTATGATGGGCTCTTGAGGCTGTGATATTGAGCCTCGCAGGATAAAGAATGGCTTTGCAAAGAATATAAAACATGGGAATTGAAGAAACTCACCAAGTTTTCGGAGAAATTACAAGCTTTTGAACTCCACTGTGTCTAAGAAAGAAATCATCATGCACTGAGTCAAAGAACTTAGAACCAGCAAGAAGACATCCTACAATTAATTGCCACCCTAATTGCTTCAAGGCCACCCTGTTACCTGACACTTTTTATTTTTAAGCTCATAAAGCTTCAACAAACGGGAGTCAGTCTTCTCACATCGGTTAGCAAATTTTACTTTGATGAGAAGCTACAACTTTGCCATTTTCAAAACTACCTGAACACCAATACTATTGTTTGCAATGCTGCATGTCAAGAAAAGTAACATGTGCAATTTTCAACCAGCCCCAACAGCAGCTAAATTTTCATGTTTTAAACAATTCATAGAACTCTGCAGGCAGATCTTCAGGACGCTCAAACAATCTCACTAAGATAATTTTTCTCTCCATCAATTCATGCAACAACAGAAAATGAATTTCAACATTCCAAGGAAAAATCTTCTGCATTCTCAGGGGATGCAATTACAAACAGATCATGCACAGATGCAAAGAGTTTACAAATACTGCAATCCTCTCAACTCACACTGAACATTTAGTCTTCTAAGAAAAATCTAACTTCTCTTTGTACAGCTTCAGTAGCTCTGGAGCATCATCATAATTCATCAATCTCAGCATGAAGGTTTTTTCAGGATACGAAAGCAATGTAATTAAGTAAGTTGCATCACTCTTAACCAAACCTTTTGATAACAGAAATTGAATTACTGCCCCCCTGGGAATAATCCTCTTCTCCATGCTAAACGTAGTAAGAACCGGGTGTTTGGCAATAATTGCAGGCTCCCAGCCCATTCCGTTCACAAAAAAGTCCATTATCGCCGTTATCTTATCCTCAGATGTGATCATACACCAAGGACACTTTAAAAATGCTGCTAGCCACTCTTGTTCGGACCAACCCCACTTCTTGTAAACATCAAGTTTGCTTTCCCACTGGCTTTCACTCATTATACATTTGGCTTGAATTGCTAGAACAAACTTTAATCTCAAGGGATTGATACCCATCTCCTTTACAAAAGCCACATTCTTTTCAAGTATTTTCGGATGCATAAGGAATAATTGAGGCCAAGACTCAACGGATTTAATAATATCTGATTCAGGCACACCACTATCTCGCAGAATTTTGACATTAGGTAGCAGATAGTATTGCGCATCATGATAGAGAATATGGGGAAACCGTTTAATGAGAGCAATGGTCTTCTCGCTAGATTGAAGCAAATAACTGAGGGAATTAAAAGTAGGAATTAAATGGTTGTCTAGGCTTCTGCAGAAAAGAGCAGGGTATTTAGATAAAATTTTGACAATGTCAGGGTTTGATATTGCTTTAGAATGAAAAAACTCAAGCTTGGGCAAAAGGGTATTTTCCGGGCTAAATAAAAGCAGTTTCGGGACTCTTTTGATCATGTTCGTGGTTTGGGAATTTGGGAATCCACGCTCCTTGAAAAAATTGAGAACTGAGTCAGGCTTATGTGGGGTTTTCAAATTAACATACTTAGAAGCTGATAATGCGGATTCCAGAGACAACCCACATGAGTTCATGAGGTAAGACACTGTGAATGAGTGCTGATTTGCATTATTGGACTTGGATATACAGTTGCTAGAAAATAACATCGACAAGGGACTGTGCTGCAGAAATCGCAGTTTGCGATGGTCTCTGGAGGCTGCGATATTATGCCTCCCATAATAACTAATAGCTTTGCCTAGAAAATAAAACATGGGAATTTAAATTCAAGAAGTGAATAGAAGAAACTCACCAAATTTTCAGAGAATTTGCGAGGTTTTTGAATTCTGCTGAGTCTAAGACAGAAACCATGTCACCATTTACTACTCAAACCATTGAGCCGGCTTTGGAATGTTATGTTGAGTGACGAGAACAAAGCGCAAAGCGTATGGAATATTGGATCTAGCGTTAGGGAAATGTAGAAAATTTGTCGTGGATAATTAAAATTTTACACTAGTCATTTTTTTTCCGAAATACTAAAATAGAACAATATAGTTAATGACGTTTTTTTTTTTTGTTTAAATTTTTTGGAAAATAGCAGTTTTTTTAACCAAAAAAATGCTTTTAGGGATAAATAGACCAGCTTTGATCTTTTTTTTTTGTTTAAATAATAATATTTTGATTTTATAATTTTGTTTTATAAGTGCTCTCTCTATACAAATATATCAATATTATAAAAAAAATATTTCAAATAAAAATGTAATACATGTAAGATGGACAATTTTTATATTGTTGAACCAAATTTAAAAATAACAGGACAATAAATCATTTTTCTATATAAAGTCCAAAGTATATATACAAATATTCATACTTAAGCATTATTGTCAAGTTAAATTTTTTTTAATTTTAATTTTACCTAAATATATAAATAACTTATTTTCTGCATTGGACAAAACAAACATGTAGAAATGTATAAATAATTGAAATAATTTATCATTTTATTTAATTATTGAAAAACAAGTGACCTATTAATTTCTTTAAAATTGTATAGAATTCAACATAACAAATGACATGTCATTTTCCTGTAAAACATAGAGACAACATTCGCCTAATGTTTTATTTTTCAAATGCCATCTCATGTTACATCAAAACACACAATGAGGCATATTATTTATGTTTGTCGTTTGTCTAAATAAACAAGATGACAAGTGATTTTTATTTTTCCTTCCTGAACGACATGTCATAAACTTATAAATTGACATGTGATATGTCATCTAGCACCTGTTTGCCGATTAAATTTAAAATATTAGATGTACTGTTGTTGAAAGATATATTACTTATCCTCTTTAAAGTATTTTTTTTAACAAAATAATCGTTTCGAGACAAATAGGCCACCTTAGATTTTCTTTTGGTTTTGATTTTCATAATTTTAGTTTTATAAATAAGTGGTCTCTATATCCACATATATTGATATTATGGAACAAGTAAATACTTCAAATAAAATGTAATATGCATAATATGTGCAACTTTTATATTATTAGACCAAATTTAGAATGAGCCTAATAAGGTGCTAATAAATCATTTTTCTATATAAAGTCCAAAGCATATATGTACATACATTCATACTTAAGCTTTATTTTCAAGTTAATTTTTTTAATTTTAATTTTACCAAATATACAAATAATTTATTTTGATGTTGGACATGATAAACATGTTGAAATGTACGAATAGTTAAAATAATCTGTCATTCTATTTGATTATTGAAAAAAAATGATCCATTAATTTCATTAAAATCGCTTGGAATTCAACATAAAAGATGATGTATTGTTTTCCTAAAAAATAGAGAGACGTCATGTTACATCAAAATGCAAACGACGGCTTTGTCTAGAGTATGCGCCGGCACATATTATTTATATTTGTTATTTGTCTAAATAAACAAGATGACAAGTCTTTCTTTTTTCTTTGTGAACCACATGTCATTTACTTATAAATCGACATGCGACGCATCATCTAGCGGCTGCTTGCCGATTAAAATTTAAAATATTGGATGTAATGTCGTTGAAAAATAGACGACTAATTGTGTTTAAATTAATTTTTTTTTTACAAAATAATTTTTTTTGGGACAAATAGGCAACCTTGGATTTTCTTTTGGTTTTGATTTTCTAATTTTAGTTTTATAAATGGTCTCTATGTCCACATATAGTGATATTATGAAAAAAAAAAAATACTTCAAATAAAATATAATATATATAATATGTGCAACTCTTATATTATTAGACCAAATTTAGAATGAGTCTAATAAGGCACCAATAAATAATTTTTCTATATAAAGTCCAAAGTGTATATATACACACATACACTTAAGTGTTAATTTCTAGTTAATTTTCTTTCTTAATTTTACCAAAATATAGAAATAACTTATTTTCTGTGTTGGATAAATTAAACATGTAAAAATATATGAATAATTGAAATAATTTATTATTCTATTTAATTATTAAAAAAATGATTATCTTAATTTCATTAAAATCATGTAGAATTCAACTTGATAAATGACGTGTCGTTGGCCTATAAAATGTCCTTACTAAAAGTCATCTACATGTTGATATAGAAAATGACATGGCATTTACTATCTAAATTCAAACTGATGGATCATCTAGAGTATGCATCGGCACATACTATATAGTTTATCTTTTGTCTAAATACTCAGTCATTTAAAAATAAATTGACAAGCGATGTGTCATTTAGGGCCTGCTTCTCAATTAAAATTTAAAATATTAGATTTAATGCTATTAAAAAATAGAGACTTATCATGTATAAAGTAAAATTTTATAGTGGTCGTTTTTTCAAAACATAAAATAGAAAAACACAACTAATGGTAGTTTTTTTTTTTTTTTTGTTAAGGTACAATTTTTTTTAAAAGTATTTTCGGGAGAATGGGCCGCCTTTGAATTTCTTTTTATTTAGCTAATAGTCTTTCAATTTTCTAATTTTAGTTTTATAAATAATTTCTATATCTACATGTATCAATGTTATGAAAAAAAATATTTCAAATAAAATATATTACATATAACATATACAATTTTATATTATTAGATCAAATTTTGAATAAGCCTATTGAGAGGCCAATATATATGTATGTATGTATATATGTCTTGAGATATTGAGTGCAATTCTTGAGTTGTTGCCATTCAATTCTTAGGACTTTTGATTTGAAAACACAAAACTATTACGTAGGCTATTATCCGGAAGCAGGGGGTCGTTTCTTTTGCACCAGTGGACTGCGATCACTGCCACTTTTAAGCCGTAACTGTGAAATTGAGTACAGCATTTCACAATAAACGTTAAATTAGAATGTTTCAGGTGAGCCAGCAGAAGCAAAAGCTTGAATTTCATCATAAGATTCTCACGGCTATTGGTCTTTCAACGAGTTAAATAAGTAATAAACATTAATTTGAAATTAAAAAAAAAAAAAAAAAAAAAAAAGAAGGGCGGGGGGCTAAATGAGTCTTGATTTGGTTTCAGATAACTTTTAAAGCTACTCTAAATTGTACTATGGGAAAAGGTGAACAAACAAACTCCATGTTGTAACGATAACTGTGAAGTAGAGATAACTAATCAATTTATTTGCAGGATAACCTTTATCTCCATCTTGTTATTATTTTTTGTTTTTAAAATAAATAAAAAGGGTTCTCGCTCCTGTATATAACGTCTTCTTGTGGTTGGCTTGCTTAAAGAGCTAACGTCTTCTCGGCGTTAGATTTGATTCCGGTTGACTAACTTTGAGTTATTAGCATTATACATACATACATACATACATACATACATACATACATACATACATACATACATACATACATATATATATATATATATATATATTAATTTTCTGTTGCATGTTCCTGCCTTTTCCTAAGCTCCGATTCCCAGGATCAGCAAGCATTCAATCAATTGATTTAACTAGAGTAACATTTTTGAAGAATTTAATTATTAACATTTTTGACAAAGCACAGATGATTCTCCACATAGTTTTTATGGGCTTATACACTTACAAGGTATATACACAAATTCCTTGCGAACGAATAGCTGTTTGATAATTTCTAAAGTTTAGATCCAACCATTTTTATTTCCACTAACCAATGGCCAAAGCAAGCGTATAAAATAAATAGAGTCACCCTCAAGACAAGGTCGATGTGAGGGAGAATCGATCCTCGAAGTCAAATTACCTTATTGAATTAGTTTCAAGAAAAGCTTCAGGCAGCGGTTCTAGCCTTTCTTTTTTCATTTCGCAACCCAATCATAATGCATTTACCAATCAATTAACTGCTTACTATATTACATAAAAAGTTTATGGATTAAGCACGCTTAAATTACTACATAAGAAAAAATTGTGACTCGTTACGAAAAATCAAACAGAAACCAATGTCAATGGTATATTGTAAGAAATGGTTGACGTGAAACCGAAAGAAAGCTACAGCTGGGTGGATTGATTTGATCCTAATTTGAATTACATTCGAAAAGGAGGAACAAAACTTTTGGCAAAAGTCGAATAAAAGCAACTAAAGAACTACATCCAAAACTTGTGACCTGTAAAGAAGTACAATTATTCAAGAGCAGCTTCTACTGCAATTTCAGCCTAAAAATTTGGTAATTTCCCTATTTAATGGCACAATGGATTCCGGAGATGACACACGCAATCTGCACCGACTTGGCACGTTAAGATGCAATGCTTTCTTCCTTTGTCAGGTCTTCCAAATTTACACTCACTAGTAAGCCCATATTTGACAGACTAGATACCATGGCAGGAATATCAGATTTTAAAGCCATAGCTAATGCCTAATCAGAAGAAGAGAACAAACATAAAAAAAACTGTATAAGCTTTGCTTCTAGTGAGTATGCAAGCCACTCAAAGACATAATTAGCCTCAACTTCTAAAAAATAAATGGCATATGCCTACGGTTAGAGACATACCTTTTTGTCTTCATCCTTTTTATGCTTTATCACATTCAGAGGCCACTCATTTACCAACTTCTGAAGTTCAATCGTGATACCCAACTTCTTTGCATCAGGTAAAGTCTGCCACCCATATAGTAAATTAAAATAATCCCTCCCCAATATTATATAAATTAAAACTTAAAGACTCTCAATCAATCTATTTTCCTCTTCAACTTCAAGGTAACATTTTACTTCTAATAAATTCTATATTAGAACTAGGTTCGTCTTGGATATAGCAAGCAGGTGGGTTAAATCAAAATTATTTGACATCTTCAATAGATAACCAAAAGTTTTGGAGTTTATTGCATGAGTGACACATGTCAAACTATAGTTTAGGAAGATTTCAACCAAAGAACACACATTAATGAGAGCAAATATTTAAATATAACCCATTTCAAATATTTTTTAAAATGGTCCTTTTGTGTTTTGGATTCTGGGGAGAAGTTAATTGCAAATTCCATACAACAAAAACCACATAAAAGGCACTGGCTTTACCTGATTAAGGATTTGAATGATACCAGCAGCTTCATGAGGCTTACGTTCAAGCAGAAATCCCTGCAGATGAAAAAATTTACAGAAAGAAAGATGGTTACGCTCAAAAAAGCTCATGTTGAAATAAGGTGCAACAGTAGATGATTCAAAATTGATTACCTTAGCACAAGAAAACCCAGATGCAAGAGTATGCTGGTTCGTCGACTCAGATCTCAACTTCTCAATCTGCCATAGTGAGTCAGTGTCTCCTATAAAAATGAAAATTGTAAAACTTTACAAACAAGAACTTAAGCCTAACGCAAGAGAGAAAGTATCCATTCAGACCAAAGCAACTCCATGACAAATTCCCAATCCAACAGTGATAGATTAGCCATGTTTTTGAAATCACAAAAAATGAAACGTATGCACATAAATACATCACTACATGCAGATGATATGTGCATGTGTTGTAAGAAGCATAAATCCAAGAATATTAATGGTGTAAAGTACAAAATAGACCAGAAGTCCACTCCATGCAAGTGATATGTTATAAACAAATAAGTCCCTACATCCAATGATATCCCAATTGGTAAAGGATAGAGACCGAGGGAAAAAAAAAAACAAAATAAACACCCAAGGAGGAAGGAAAATCGTAGGTTAAACCCCTACTGCCACCCTAAAGTAGGCTTGTCTAACAAATACAAACAGATGAACACAAATTGAACTTTCAGGTAGTACAAAATAAAAAAGCATTGAGAACTAGTAAAGACCTCTTTTGGCAGCAAATTCCATCCATGTATCAAACGTAGTTTTTCGCAGTTTTACTCCAGCCTTTAGAAAACTCTTCGAATACTTACAGATCAACTCCCACTCATCTGTATCGTAACAAATTCTACAAAGTTCAATCCAAATATCATTATCCAAATCAATAAAACAATAAATTGAACATTTAGAAAAATCATAAACTTGTTATAACTCAGAAACTAACATACCTGAAAACAATGTCTGCAGTGCCAGGTTGTAATGGTAAGTCGTTCCTCTTCACAAGTTTCATAATTTCCACCATTAGTTGAGCATCCTTGCGTTCTTTAGCATATGACTGCAGGTGAACAGGAACAATTAATATTTGCAAAAATGAAGCGGCAAAGAATTGACCAACCTATTGGAAGACTGAGACGCCACTGATACCAGTAAATGATGGGCTGATGCAACAGAAGGACTCAATCCATACACGTTATGCTTCCACAAAGCCTTTTTTCCTGCAAAAAGCAGAATCACATTTGTTCATGAATTAAATGCCGCAAACTACATAGCACAAAAAAATATCTTTTAAAGAGTTTGGACATGTAAATTTTCAGAGATCAAATGTCAAGAAGCAACAACTCTATCAAGTCTATCAAAGTTTTAATGAAACCAGCAACAGGAAAAATTAACTAATTTGGATATAAAAAGCATACCAAAGTCAAGGGCCCCTACACGAACACAAGCCTTGGCAACTTCTCGGCAAAGATTGCAATTAAAATTCTCATGAATGCGAAGATTTGATAGCCTCTGCAATCCAAATGAAAGTTTGAAAAAATAAATTAAGCAGAAATGAATTGAGAAAAGTATATTAGAAAAGGGTTACGAACTAACAAATCGTCGAAGATTCAGCAACACGTCGAATAGATGTTTGATGTCGTCATGGTTTTTACAATTTTCAATCAATGACCACAACCAAGCATTCGGGGGCATTGTCCGTTTAACATTCACAGATTCCAACATTTTATCATACAGCTCCTTCACAGTATCTGCATTAAACAGTTTAAAAACATATGTTTAAAAAATTCAATATCAAAGAACAGCCAAAAATAAATTTTTAGAAAACCAATCAGGAACCTGTAGGAGTGCTTGCATCACTACTCGTCTGAGACGAAAACCAGGCACTTGATCTCGTCATAGAATATATTTGCTGTCGAGGCGTTTCCGGACAATTTCCTTGGATCATCCCTGCAAATTTAGTATCTTCAAAGCATAAAAATGACTCATATAATCATGTAAAATTATAGAATAAAATAATGTATTTTCGATTTCATTTCTTTAAATTTGTTTTCGTAATAAATGGACATTTAGAGTACCTGAGAAGAGTGAACGGGAAAAGAAAGTACGGCGAAGTTGCCACTGGCGACGAGTGCACGTGCTTGACGATGTGGAGATGAGATGATTTGAGCTTAAGAGAGTCGACGATTTCAGAACCCTACCGAGTCGACGCGAGTTTGAGAGAACTTGCATGGCTGAATCGTCTGAGTTGGAACTGAGTTCGTGGGGTGTTGAGCGCAGTCACTCGGCGGGGGAAAAATAAAACCCACAGCTTCGAAGTTGTTGAACCAAGTGAAGTGATCAGGGCTTTAGGAAGAAGGGTAAAAGGTGCGCTCGAATGCAGCACCAGCAGCAGCAGCAGCAGCAGCAGACCAGCAGTCCAAAATTGTTCGGTGGACCGTCATTTGTATACTGGGTGGGGTCAAGTTCGAATGTTGAGAAGCCGCCGGCCCAATTTCGTCATTTTAATGAGTTGCTTTTTAGCCCGCACTTCTATCTTTTCAGACCACCACATTGGATTTTTTTTTATAAATAAGGCGGATTTAATTTATTTAAAAAGAAAATAACTCATGATGGAATTAATATTGAGAAAGGAATTATGTAAATTGGAAGCAAATTTAAATGCCAAACAGTGGATAATCAATAACATAAAGGACACTAATTTTTGGAAATGCCTTCAGATGATAGAACTGTTGATAAAGAGTTCATAACAATGATTATATTTGTTCCCTTAATTACTGTATATAAGTTTTACATCAACTTCAGAACCCATCAGCTGGGTTTGACTTGAACTCCATAAATTAGATGGAGGAAGAATGATCTGTAGAGTTTTCTGATGCACAAAATACAAATGCTTGGAGTCCTTTCGAACCATAGATGCAATTATACAGGAATCAATTTAGTATCAAGGGATAAGACCGACAATTTTTTACTATGCAATCACAAATCCCCCCTTTCTGCTATATGCTCAGGGTGCTTGAAGATGCTGACTGAATACAATTCGTCGAAAGCAGTAACCATGTTACTGAGGCAGAACTGGAGGTGCAATTGTGCGGGTATTGTAGGATTTGCAGTGACTACATTTTTGCCCGATTATATGGAAGTAAACTTCAGTTGTGTCATTGCAGTCATTGCATAGGATCCAAACCTGCAAATTACACTTGCTTCTTAGATGTCTTTTAACAGATTATGCTTAAAAATAGTAAACACAGTAACACATGCCTAATATATTAAAAAAGAAACAGGCTATCGTTTCTACATGATGCTTTCAAAGGAAACTCCTCATATTAAGGAGGTGAATTCCTCGTATCTAGAATCAAAGAGTCTATACTTTGCTTTATCATGTTGGTGTATTGTTCGTTGTACCATGAACACTCTGCAAGGACGTGATTACATTCTAATACAGCTTGCACACCCATGAACTTATAACAAAACTAAACTTTTATCCAGGAGGTGGCTATTTATCTGCTGGAGCAACTTTGAATTTAGGAAGTTTGGGAAAGGAACAGATACAGTGTGCCTGGATCATAAATATAAACAGGAACTTACCTTTTTGTGCCAGTAGTCCTCAGGCATCACAGTTGCTTCTATCTGAAAGAACGGAAGGGGGGGGGGGGGGGCGGAGGGAGGGGGGAAGGCAGCCAATTACCCGTTGTAAAATTTCAGAGAATTAAAAAAAAATGTACACAATTATTTTTAATTCTTGCACCCATCCTCAATCAAGTGAAGCTTAAATTGAATAAACTCACCTCCTCATCTATTCTCTTCCAGGTTCTGGACATGTCAATCACAGACTTGGAGCATATGGGACAACAGTATCTGCTTGGTGATGCAATTCAAGTGAGGAACCAAATACAGACATTTCAGAATTAACTAGGAACTCTTTGTCACTTACTTATCATGATTTATCATCTCATGGTAACATTCACAATGCATGGTGTGCCCACATTTCATAACGGTAGTGGCTTTGAGTGAGTCAAATAGGTACTACAGGAACATATAATGAGCGTCAGGATATAGCACATTCTTTAAATTCCGAGAATGGTCAAAAGTGATCTCAAAGCAAACCTCATAACAAATGGGGCAGTGGTGGCGCATGGAGTTCTCTATACACAAATGATTATTGCGCAAACTAGTGGAATAGCAACACCCTGAAAACTTATAAAACATCATTAATTTATGTACATGCATAGGAACTTACTATAGAAAAAAAGCTGCTGCAAAATTAATTAAAGTAAATTGAGGCAAATGCAAGAAAGATTCCAGTTGAGAGGAAGAACATTATTTTGAAAGGCTGCTTTATCTGTATCTCAATTCCATCAGGCAAATTTAAAAATTGTTGGAACTGAGATCAGGTTGTGAGGCAGGATGGTACGAACAAACTCAACATGATTCCAGAATAAATATTTCCTAAGTCAAAGGGAAAAAAATTACTGAATAAGAACAGCAAGTTTGATCTGAAAATCTAGAATATCTGTAAGATATAACACCAGAAAAATAAACAGAGAAGAAGACAATGAAAAGAAATCACATAGAACATCCATAGATCATAATTCATCAAAAAGCAATGAACATCCATAGACACTGTTTCCTCAGTTGGATTAAGAAAGACCACCTAGAACTTCTCTTTCATCATATATGATTAGGAATTTTGCAATTAGTTCTAGGTAAAAGTTTTATCATGAAGAAGTGCATACCACATCTCTTGCAGTGAAAATAATTCTCACGACCTCCGATTCTGTAACCAATATTGTAAGTCAGGATAATGATAAAACTAACATGACATAAAGAAGAAGACAAGCCATCAGTCAAACTTGCTGACAGACCTGCAGATTCCACAATCGTCACAATGAAACTGCCCCTTCTCAATCTGCAATTAGTGAAGACCAAAGGTAACATTACCAGAGGGGAAAGTTGTATTAATAGGAAAAAAAGGATCATGCACCAATCATTGAATGTAATCTGCTCTGTTCAAAGATGAAAGTCACTGATCAACAGAATTAAGGGAGCAATCTTTCCCAAATATTTGTATATTTTACTCTATCATACGAATAATCTGAGAGAGCATATTTACATCATCGTCATAGAATTTGCAGATGTCACAGAAATATTCCCCCATATTGACGCCGCAGTTAGTACAAACTTGAACCACCTGGAATGTAATGGATTCAATTGAAAATCGAAGGAAACTAAACCAGCAATAAAAATTCCATACCAAAAATATTGAAACACAAAAATACCGGCTGCTCGGTGTCACAAACAGAACAAATAACCTGTAACACCATCAAAATCCATGCATCTTGTTATCACTGATTCAAGTGCACAGGAGCAAGAAACAAAAATATCAATAAGCAGAGAGAGATCATACTTGTTTGACATCTTGGCGAACTAGTTCGTGCCGATCGTAAGGGTTTCTTAACTTGCTCTGATGATCCAAAGAAAGGGGAAACAACAGGATCAAATTTACTAAGTGAATGCTGCTTAACTTGCTCAAATGAATCAAAGAAAGCCAAATAAACAAATCCCAGATCAGAAAAGGCTTCTCTTACCAATATTTCCAGCTACACAAACGCATGGAGGTAAAAAGATCAAATAAAAAATAAAAACACCTTGTCCAACATTATAAAATGAAACAAACGAGAGAAAAAAAATTCCCAGATACAAAACGAAAATGTATAATTTGCAAACGGTTGAAGCTAAAGAAATAAAAATAGAGGTAACAAATAACACAAATGTACTGTAAATACCGCTGCCTCATTGTGACAATGACGACAATCAAAGATCTCGTTGCAACAAGGAGCTCGAATCTTGCATCTCCTCCTATAATGCTTGCATCTATCAAAACCACGTAACAAATGAAAAAAATTCATTCCTTTTGAAAAGCAAAAACAAACAAATAATCAAAATAGAAAAAAGAAAAAAGAAAAATTGCCCACCCATAGCCCATCTTCCCAAAAGTAAGACGTTCGTTAGCTGAGCCTTCCATGGGGGTTTGCAGAGCAAGCAAGGCAAAGCCAACGAAACGAAGAAGAAAGAGACTTTCCTGATTGGGAAGATAGGTTAGTTGGCTCTAGTTTGTCCCAATCGTCAAAGAGAAGGTTGGTATTTATTATGTTATCGAATAAACAAAGCTTCATCTTTGTAAAAGACAATTTTTTTTTAATTATTCTGTCATTTTCCCATTTGGTTGGTTTCTTTATTTGGATATAATTTTTAACTGCCGATTGGATGGATAAATCAATTCAATAATGGTGGTAAGTGGGGACTGATGGCGCCGTAATCTGAGCGAATAGAAATTCGGAGGGACCCGAAACTAACGCAACAAGCCAACAATTTCAAGGCAGCGAGTGGGTTTTCGCTGTGGCTTTTCAGCAAACAGTTTCCAAACGTGATATGATTTTGATAAATCCTCGATTCTTCGGAGAAGGGAGATGAATCCAAAATGGAAACTGAAAGCAAAATCATCATGCTGAGATCAAGAAGGTAAAAATGGGACTGTAATAGTGGTTTAGTTTTTATTATAACACACCAACAATGCAACTGTTTCACATGTAAGTTTTGTTTTACTTTTTAAAACCGTCAACTAATTAACTGCGATTAGAGTTAGTAAAATGGGTTATTGGGTCGTGTTTGTGTCGTGTCGTATTAAATTTAGGTCGACTTAAACACGATTTATTTAATAATTATGTTAAAATATTGAGACCTAAACTCGACACAGAAAATAATTAGATTACCCAATAACTCATTTAATATCTATATATTTAACAAATATTACACAAACTCTCCAAACTATTACACATTTATACTATTTTAAATTTAAATTATATATATGTAAATAATATCATTTATTGATATTATAAAATATATATGTATATCAATATTTTACACACTTATATTATTAAAGTTTTAAATTTATTTAAAATTTTTGTAAATAAAATACTGTGTATATTTCTGTCTTCCAAAAAAAATTAAAAAGAAATAATCGTGTTCAATATTTGAGTTTTAATGACAAAAACTTAAAAATTAATTTAAAATAGAAAACATAATCGTGTTATTGTTCAGGTAAATGGGTTAAGAATTTTAACCCTAACCCGACACAGAAAAAATTGTGTCAATCCGAACTCGGCCCATTTAATAATCGTGTCAAATTTGACGACTCATACTCATTTATTTGTGTCGTGTTCGTATCAGGTAATAGGGTCGTATTAAATTTTACCAGTTCTAATTGCGATAATCTTTAAGGAAAGGGATAAAAACATTCTGTGACCCGTGTTTTGATTTGGTCTAACAGGAAAATTAATGAAAATTATGGCATCAATACCGCCATAAATATCAATATTATAAACTAAATATAGAATTAGCAAATGTAAAATAAAATTAATAAACTTATATAAGATTATTAATTATTTAAAAAATTAATATTGTTTATACAAAACTTTAGTGAAAAAAATTTTATTCATTTCCATAAATATTTCACCAAAATTCTATTCATTTCTAAAAAATATTTTTCTTTAAATAAACAAAGAAAAAAATTACTCATTAATTAAAAAAAATTATACTAAAAAAAGTGGAATAAGTTTTAATAAATTTGTTTAACCATAAATTCTATATTTATTCTAGGACATTTTTATATTTTTTTTTCATTTTCTATAATAATATCTATTTATTACACAAGTTAATTAAGAGTAATTATTCATCTTGATATGGTTCAAGCAAAAATAAAATAAAAAATACTCTTATATTACTAGACACATATATAATATATCAATAAAATTATATTTGATTTTGAGTGTTATGTATACTTCATATAGTTTCAAACTTTTTACTTGTACTTAGAGATCATTTAGGATTGTTGTTGAGAAAGCGTTGAAAGATGCAAAATAACTTCATCTTACAACAATTCTGAAAGATATTAAAATAATTTTTTTTTCAAAATCTGATTTTGAGAATAAATTTCATCATTAATAAAACATCACATGTATTACATAAATGTAAAACTAGTATTATTCAATTTAAATAAATAAATATATATATATATATATTTCATCATTAATAAAACATCACATGTATTACATAAATGTAAAACTAGTATTATTCAATTTAAATAAATAAATAAATAAATATATATATATATATATATAGGGTAATAAACATTATAACGAGTTTTTATTTTACAATTGTAAACTTTTTTTTGTGCAGTAATTATTATATTAGTTTACTTATTTTACCTTTTATTCATAAGTTTTAAGCATAATCTGTAAAATTTATATTTCATTTTGCAGTTACTGTTGATTAACTTGTTTTATATTATATTTGTAAGTTTTTATTTTATTTATCAGTAATACATCAATTTAGTAGTTTTATAATAATTTATTTGTTTTACCTTTATTTTATAAATCTTATGTTTCATTTTCAAATTTTTGGTTTTATTCAACAGTTAGTGTTGATTTATAGTTTTATATTACATTTGTAAGTTTTTGTTTTGTTTACCAGTAATACATTAATTTACTAATTTTCTATTAATTTATTTGTTTTACCTTACATTTATAAATCTTATGTTCAATTTCTAAAATTTACGTTTTATTTTCCGCTTAATGTTTGATTTACTAGTTTTATATTATATTTATATGTTTTTTTATTTACCAGTAATACATCAATTTATTAGTTTTATAGTAATTTACTTATTTTACCTACCATCTACAAGTTTTTTTATTTCATTTCTAAAATTTATATTACATTTTACAGTTATTGTTGATTTACTAGTTTTAAGTAATATTTGTAAGTTTTTATTTTGTTTACCAATAATACATCTATTTACTAGTTTTAAATTAATTTATTTGTTTTATCTTTCATTTACAAATCTTATGTTTAATTTCTAAAGTTTATTTTTATTTTGCACTTAATGTTGATTTACGAGTTTTATTTTATATTTGCAAGTTTTTGTTTTATTTAGTAATAATACATCAATTTACCAATTTTATATTAATTTACATGTTTTACTTTCTATTTATAAGTCTTATTTTAATTTCTAAAATTTATTTAGTAATAATACATCAATTTACTAGTTTTATATTAATTTACATGTCTTACTTTCAATTTATAAGTCTTATTTTAATTTCTAAATTTTATGTTTTATTTTATTATTATTTTTCATTTACAAATTTTATGTTTTATTAACGTAATTTATATTTAATTACGGTATTGATGCCGTAACTTTAATCACGGCATCGTAGAATGATCAATATATGATTATGTCCAAAACAATTACAGTTGCATCACTATAATTAAATAATATAAATATTCCAAAAAATATATATTTATAACTATTTATAAATACAGGAAGGTCTCTTTGACGTCAATTCATATAAGTGTGGCTGTTGTTTTCATGATTTTAAAATCTTGTAATACTTTCTTGTTTATATGTGATCGGGAATGTTCCTTTCCTGTTCATTTCTGTTTTCCAATTTCTAAGTGGTACTGATCTTGCTGATCTGATCAATTGCTTGACTGCATGAAGTTCTTTGAAGTAGCCAGCTCTAGGGTTCCGTGCACTTAAATGAAAGTTAAATTGAGCAGTCCTGATATAGAAACAAAGATCAAGTGGCAGCAATAGCCTTAAATATAATATATACATATTTATTTACAAAACCATTATTCAGATCTATTGACAAACTATGGCTTTACCACAAGTTGGCTTATCGATCTACCAGATACAAGTGATATACAGCAGGTTGCTCATTTATACATATCTTGCTTATTGAGTTAATCTCAAGCTTTCAATAGTTATACATCAAGATATGTTTTGGTTAACATGAAAAGGATACAAATTTTACATCTTATAATTACAGAAACCATTTGCATTGTAGTAATTACAAAAGGAGATTTGAATCATTTTACTCAAAATCATCAACTTAGCAGTGATCTATTCAGTTTGCTTCACAGTTGCCTGACTAATTATATTCAGTTTTATAATCTAAATGAGGCTTTCAATGGAAACCGAAGAGGGAACCAAATTTAGGCAAATGTCACCAACTGCCAGCACAAGATCTTGCTGCATAGCCTAAAAAATGCATCCCTTCAGTTACCAATCAGTTTAATTAACCCATATCAATTATCTACCTTCAGAACATAACAGAAAAAACTGTTTACGTAATTATCAAGAAAAATGTACAAGTATATCAAATCACGGCCGTGCAGCGATGCCGGCTTCATCAAAGAAGTAATAATTTAACTTTTTTCGTCTGAGAAAATTCACAAAAATGGGCTGTGGAGAATCAAAACATGATGTTGCAAGTGGGAACACGATCACCAGGAAGAAATCGGATGCTGGTGAGCAATCAAAGAAGAGCAAAGACATAGGAACCCTCCCCGAAAATGGCTCATTATTGGCGCAACAACAAGGAAAAGAAGGTGATCAAAATGTCAAGCATAATAGCAATGAAGCAAGTGGAGACCTAGTACCTGTGGCGGCTGATCATCATATAAAGGATATAGCCGAAAACACAGGAGCCGAGGGAGGAGATAGCTACAGTAATAATAAGGGAAAGGAGAGCTTGATAACGAAAGAGTCACCGAATCGATATTTTTCATCGAGGAAAGAAGAGGAGTCCATTGATGGAATCGAGGGAAGGTCTGAGAAGTCTGAGTATGACTCTCCGCGCCCTGAAGTGGTAAAGGAGAGCTTGTTCAATGACAAAGAGAAAGTTGATGTTAATGCTGTTGTGGAAGAGAAAAAATTGGCTCAAGAAACAATACCAGAAGCCAAAAATGGTTTGTGATCACCTAAATTAACTGAACTAGTAATATTGCATTATGCATGTGTATTTTCGATGATTCAATTTGCTGATACATGGTACAGCAGAGGGTGCAAGTGAGAAGAAGGAAGAGAACTTGACCAGGGAAACGGAGAATGGAAAAGAAGAAGCACCAGCTGTTAAAGCAGAGGTTTCAGTTTCAGCCCCAGCTGCCGGTGCAGATAAGAACCTTGATAATGCTAAAAAGGTATTTAAAGTTTCCGAAGTGGTTCTGGAGGCACTTTAGTTTTTCAGACAGAAAATTTAAAGGGATTCTGAATGTGCAGGCACAAGAACAATCGGTTGCTTCCCCGAGTAAGCATGTGAAGACTGTTTGAAAGGAAAGTTGTGTGCAGAATACTTCTTGTTCATCAAGTGCACTCTTAGTCTTCCTTTTTATGTATTAATGATAAAACTATGTAATGCAGCAGTTGCAATACTTTAACGTCAACAACTTGTTTTTCATTACATATAGTTGAGTTAATTTCTCAGATTATGGAATTACATTTTTGTTGTACCAATGCATCACTGTATTAATGGTGTACCACTGCTGCTTCAACCATTAAATGTTTCATTGCGGCTTCTGTTCCCAGCTACTTAGACGATATTACAACCTGTTTCACTGAAAACTTCTAAATTTTTTCATGTAGGTGTTAAAGGACTTGAAAGAAATAGAAATAAAATAATATTAGAGTTCCAAAGGGAAAACCATAATATGAAAATTTTTAAATTCCTATCAAAACCACCCAGAAAATCCACAGGAACAAGTTGTGACTTGACGCAAGGTTCAACGTTCTTATTTGACAAAAAAGATTTGAAATTCCAACAGCTCAGTTTAGATATAATAGTCACAAGTGTAAGTCTCCCACGGAAGCACGACATAAGTCCTACAGAAACTGCCCCATTATTGATGGACACTTAGAAGAAGGCAAAACTTCATTTTCCGTGTAATGTGGAATGCAACCATAGCATGATCTCAAAAGTAAAACAAAACCAGACTATACCCAGAAAACAACAATGATAGACTACTTCAGATTTGGAACTTGCAATTTTATACATTGAAAGACCACACTAGCTTTACTGCTTTACCGGAAGGTATGGGTACACGTTAATACAAGGATGATAAATATACACATTGAATAGCTATGTACACACAGATTCCTCCACAACCCAACCCTGATCCAATAATATTAATAAAGTACACCTCTGACAGGAAAGGAAGAGAAAAACTTGTTTTCGGTGAAAATCCAGCAATAACCTCTCGGCTCTTACCAAGAGAGTTCACGAGCTGACCCAAACAAGATACTACATATGGTTGCCCGCAGCATCTGAATCTGTCTTCAGTTTCAAAACAGAAGTGGCAGGTGGCCTGGACAAAATAAAATTTCCTTTAATATCAGTTTTTCCATACTCTGCCACACGAGGATCCATTACGATTCCACATGATGTCCATTTATCGCACCCCATGCGAACACCAAAGTAAACCAAATGATCTGAAATGCTGTTTCCACTCACAGACCTGCATAAGAAAGGTCAAATGAGTTCACAGCAGCTTGTCAAACAAGGCAGTTCTTTCAATCTTGAAAAAGGAGTAACGGGTGAAACTCCTGAAATTTCAATTCATTTCAAATATCAAAATTTCAAATCAATTAAAATATCAGAAACAATGGCTTACCTGCTGCATGATGGGTCTTCACCTGAACCATCACAAATCTTTTCAACTTGATATATTAAGCTTCCCAGTCCAATGTTATATAACCAGACCTGAAAGTAAGAATAAGGTTTTAGACCACTATATAAAGAATAACAAAGAAGAAACTTTCAAAAGCCAAAAACAAAATAGACACTAACATGATTCTTGAGTCTCATACAAAGATGTTATCTTGAATGGACTAAGGAACAAGTGTAGGATATCGGTCTATTTCTACAGATTATAACAGTCTATTCCATCCATAGACTCAAAGGGAATGCTGCATGCAATAATAGTCAATCCCTAAAACTGCAACTAAAAGTTCACATCGCATTTAAGTTAGTAATATAACTCAGCAGACTGTTACCTCTCTTGGGAAGTGGTGGTATGTCTTTTGGGGGAAATAGGAATAGTAAGGAGGCAGATGAGGCACGATGTCATGATCATTTGTCACTCGAAATGTATTTGGGACAAGTTGGGTATAGTAGGATGCAAATGCTGCATTGCCAATACGAGGCTGTCCAAAAGTCATAACCTGAACATTCTGGATTCCAAGATTAACCTGTAAATAAAGAAATATTACTTCAACACAACTTGAGCAAGTACACAAATAACTAAGGACAACAAATTTTCCAAAAGATCAAGTGCAATACGCTGCTTAGTTCAAATCTATCAGCAATCACTGGAATCTGGATCCTCACAACAACAATTTGGTAGTAAAATCTTCTCAATCTTACAAAGCCACAAAACAATGTCTAGCTTCAGTGGTGTCAGAAAAGCTTATTGGTACTTACAGTGAGATCAATTCCACAAAAGGCAGCCATAGCCCCTCCCATCGAATGCCCTGTCACCATAATGTTCAGGTCTCCATAAATGTCTTTTGCTATTTCAACAGCATTTATAATTGCAGGGCGAATGGTCGTGTTGTGGTAAGCACTATAAAATCCATGGTGCACCTAAAACAATACAAAAGATCAGTATGCATTAACTCAAATCACTAATCATCAATTAGTTGCATGAATCATTTTCCTACATTCCCCTCCATCAAGGCCATATGTCAATTTATCAGCATCCACATAAAACATAGAAAAATCACAATAACATTGAGCCAATACAGACCATTGCATCAGACATGCCAGGGTAGTTTATATCAAGTTGTTTCCAGAATAAGTCTTCAATCCAGTTCTGTATGCTGCAAATATGAAAGCTGTAAGTAAATTCAGTTGGATTTATCAACAGAAACTAAAAGAATGAAAAAAATATATATATATATACCTATGCTCTTGAGTTCCCCTAAAGGCAATAACAATAGCATTGAGATCCTTTGCGATCCCAACAAATCCCTATCGATTAACAGTCACAGTGACATCAGAATAGAAACTAGAAAAGAAAAAATATAAATAAAAAATTCCCAGAGGGATCAATGCTATTGCTAAATATCCAACGACGCTAAAAAATTCACCTGTAAACAGTGCTGGACGTCAACAACCAGCTCTATAATTTCAAAGCCCTGTTTTCATTTAAAATTGCATTAGAATAATTTATTTCGAGTGCAAACCTACTTAAACACAGAAGTTACAAATAATATACCAAACCAAGTACCTTGGTTAGACCATCACATCTTGAGCACGTCCAAGTAAAAAGTTCAGTCAAATCTGACAAGTAAACCTGCAAGTGCAAAGTTTGCTTCATTTACCAATGTAAGGTTACCTCATTACAAGTGTCTTTGTCTTATACCAAAATCTTGGCATTGCACTTAAGAGCGTGAATCAATCCTGATGCCAATTAATCTCTATGGTAATTTCTTAAAGCAAAAATGATATACTAACAAACAGATCAATTGAAAAAGATCCCTCTTTTGAAATCAAGTCAACCAGTTATTTAAACAGATCAATTTGTCGGGATTAAACGAGCAGAACAAGCAGACGAGGGGTTCAGTTGGCTCTTCTATACCCCGGGCTTAAAATTTTACGGATGACTTAACAAACTAAGAAGTCCTCCCCATATTGAAACAGGCCCTATAGGTCCAGAATCCCACGATAATTGCATTCAACATCAATGTCACCAGCAGAGAAAAGGGAACTTACTGCAGAGGCATATTCCACTAATATTGTGGCGAGAGTATGATTATAAACATGGGGACTATGATGGCGTTTAACCTTAAGTTCTGCAACAAACGTGAACAAAACATTATTTTAATGATATGCAAGAATTTAACGCTAACAACTCAAGCTACAAATAAGCAGCAAAAATCCCCAGTACATCAGAATATTCATTCCCCTCTCAAACATAAATGCAATGCAATCCAATAATTAATCAATTACCTAACAAGCGAATTAGATACCAACGTGGTAGACCTAAACAATTAAACGTAATAAAGAAGAATTGAAGAAAACTTTAAGTAATGAGTTTAATAATTACCTCTAGCATAAGCAAAGGTGAAAAGACACATAAACACCAACAATATTAACCATTTTTTCTGCCCCATGCTCTGGAAGAACAATCAATTAATTGATTATTAACACGCAAAACAATACTGAATGAATGTATCAATTCAAAATTTCAACAATAACTCGCAATTCCCGCCTGGTGGTGTCCAATTCGGAGCTCCGGCTACAATCGTACAACAGCAACGCTCGGTGTTGATTGTGACCGTCGATTGAGGATTTTTGTTTTTGTTTTTGTTTGTATTTATTTTGTTGAGGAATCGACTCGAGATTTTGAGTTATGAACTTATGATCCTTTTGTCTGATTGATATAGGGGAATAATAAAGGGGCTAAATAAGAATATTCATTTAGAGTGCAATTTGCGTATAATAAAATAATAAAATAATATGGAGGAAATTGAAAAATAAGGACGAACGCGAATTTATTATCTCGTGTCTGGTCTTTCTGATTTTTTCCTTCTGTTCTTGTTGTTTATAAAGCCTGATTTACCCTCGTTTAAGTATTTTTTTTTAACGTAAATTTGAATTTTTTGAACTGTGTGGATGTGTATTACGGTAATTTAATTGAGGGTAGCGTCCGTAAACTGCATGTGCTGATTTGATTATCCGAAACTTGGATAGGATTGGACAGAAATTTGGATAGGATTGGATATTGTTGATGATTTTGCACGCATCTGCACGTGCTTATTGACCGAGCACAACAATACCAAGGCCATGGCCCCAAAGCTTCGGCTTTTTGGGCTTCGACTTGGCCCACCCCCAAGTTTTTCAAAGTGTAACACCATATTAAAATGAAGAATGGAGGCTATTCAGACCCTCATTTAAACCTCTCATAAGTTCTGGGTTGAAATTTGTGAAGTGTTACATAGATATTTATGTTAGATCTAGGCTTGTAGCTTGTATATACAACCTCATACTGAGTTTTTTTAAATATTATGTTACAACCTACTAGTATCTCGACTCAAAATATAGCCAAAACCATGAATAAAATATATTTTGCTTTGATATGACACAACCCTTGTATGCACTGGACTAGTAATAGGCGGTATATACTTCAAAATTTTGAAAACAAATCATCCGTCGGTAAAAACGCTAGATATCTTAAACAGACAATTCTCAACTCATAAAATGCAAATGTGAATTCCAAAATATATGGAACGTGTTTGACAGCCCCAAAGCAAATTCATTTTTGTTTGCAATAAATTATCAAAGTTTTTAACCTAAATTTTTAAGAACATATTTAACATATGACTCAGTATCACACATTAAAATTTTCAATCATCTGATCCTGTCAATGAAGTATGATGTATAAGCGATGATTTGAGAAATTAAAAGTTCGTTTTTATGAGAAGCAAAAGGGATTTTAGAAATTTAAAAGTTAATTTTAGTTTCTGATAAGTTTTTTTGAAAATAATTTTTTGTAAAACCACATTATTTTAAATGAGGAGTATCTTTCAAAATATGATTTTAAAAATTTATTTTACACTTAATATAGTTCCATACATAGCATATGTAATAAAAATTTAAAATTATCTTTATTCAATTAGGAAATAAAATTATTAAATTTAAAAGGATTATTAATATTACTAATTATATTAAGATAGTAAAATAAAATAAACAAAAAAATATTTATTTTACTTATCAATTATTATATACACAAAATAAAAATATCAATTATTATATACAAAAAATAAAAATATTATATGTACATGTGTATAAATGTGTAAATTAATTTTTAATTAACGTATTGTCTATTTCAGTCATTTATATTCTTACAATAATTTAACAGTTAAATTTATTAAACACATATAATTGCTTTTGAAACTTATAACATTTTAAAAAATAAATTTTACTAAAAATTTAGTTGATTCTCAATTATTTGCATAGAATAGTTAATAACAATTATTCTCAATGTTACAACATTAACATATTCACCATAAAATATGAGTAGTTTATACAATACGCCAATGCATAATAGATATTTAGTATTTACGAATTCGTTATGCTTAAATGCAATTTAATATAGTAACTAGTGTTTCCTTTACTTTCAAAATTTCGTAAATTCATTAAATTCTCAAATCTGATCGAGATTGATTTATCCGCTCATTCATTATTATCCTAACAAAAAATAATAATCCAAACTCACATTAAATATTCATCCGAGCGTGTAGGATTAGAAACAAATGCAATCTAAAGAAGCAACACGTGTTTCTCTTACTCAAGAAAATTTTGTACATTAATTAAATCGCGATTAAATCATACCGTATACACTCATTCAGTTGTTATCTTAACCAAAATTGATAATCCAAGCTTATATTAAATATTCATACGAGCATGCTGGATTAGCAGCTAAAACTTAAACGCAATTTGAAAAAGTTAACATTGACCTTCGGGTCCGAGCCCATCCACGCTAAGCCAAACCGCTGGGCTAACCGGTCTCCGGGCGGGAAATAAAATTTTCATTATAAATGGCGGGAAATCCCGTATTTACGCCCAAGCCCTTTGGGAACCGCACATCTTTTTCTCACAAATCCAACGGCTTTAAATGCCCCTCAAGTACATGTCACTTCGATTTTTCCACTTCGGATTTCGTATGTCACAAACATTCGTGTATAAATATAAAAGGTCGGTTCGAGTCCTACATATTTCTCTATTGCCAAAAAAGAAACCCTTCTTTTGAGGAAAATACTCAAAAAGCGCAATGGCGAAACTGTCGAAGGCGCGGGAATCGTCCGATGATGCCTTATCCAACGGCTCCAGTTCGTCGGAGGAAGAGCAAATCAACGATCAGATCAATGAAGACGACGAGGAGGAGCTCGAAGCCGTGGCTCGCTCTGCTGATGCTGACTCTGACGATGATAACTCGCCGGCGCCGGAAGACGAGGCCGCTGCCGACGGAGACGACGGTGAAGAGGTGAGTTTACGATTTTGTGTTTCTGTGGGATGCCGTTGGATGTTTACTTAGTGGATCTGAGCTATTTTATTCCAATTGCAGGTTACTTAGGGTTTATATTTTATGCGTTCTGATATATGTAATTAATGACTGTACTTTTGTATTTGTAAACAAAAAGTTTTTGGGAGGGTTCGTTTTACTCAGAGAAATAAGGAATGTTTATACCGTAACGCGTAGGTACATAACATAAATTATACCAAACACAGCACTCATATATGTGTGATTGCTTAAATTGGGTTCAAGCTAGTCTTCTTTGTCACATGGTGATTTTTGTGTAACGTCGTTTTTCTGGTCACTTATGGCTGCAGGATGACAATGGTGGGGCTCATGCAGAAATTAGCAAGCGTGAAAAGGAGAGACTAAAAGAAATGCAGAAATTGAAGAAACAAAAGATTCAGGAACTATTGGATAAACAAAATGCTGCTATAGATGCTGATATGGTGTGCCTGTTCATACTGTTTGTTAATGATCATATTACAAGTGCTTGTTGAGCAATGAGAATAATTAGTTTTGGTTTAACCGCAGAACAATAGGGGGAAGGGCCGATTGAAGTATCTATTGCAGCAAACAGAGTTGTTTGCTCATTTTGCGAAAGGCGATCAATCTGCATCTCAGAAGAAGACAAAAGGAAGGTATGCCTTGTGGTGATTTAAAGAGTTTTACCATTTGCTTTATCTCTATTTGTTTACGCCATATTTCCTTAGGCTGCAATACATTTGTTGAAGATTTTTTAATCTCTAGGTTATAGGTCAATTATCATCACTGAGAGCAATGCATTTGGAACCCTTCTAGCTGATGAGAGTAGACATTTTTCATTGAGCAGATGAATGAATATGTCTTGCACAGCTGTGAGATCCAGAAGCTTCTTTCTGGATTTAAATTTGGTTCTTTAGGTGAAAATAAATTTGAAAAATTGGGAAATTATGAACTTGGCTAGCTAGCTATTTAGACTATTATATATTTTGTTGATTTGTTATCTTTATCTATATAGACTATTGGCTGAACTTAAATGTATAGCTGTGGCTTGTTTTTAATTTATATTTTTAATTTTTTTGAAAGATTAGTTGTGACATGTTGAGTTAATACTCTTGCTTTATTATTTAACTCCATTTACTGTTGTCTGTTATTTTGCCTCCAATGTGTCCAAAATTGTAAGGTGCTGTTGTTTCCATTGCATGAGTTGAATTAAGGAGATCTTGGAGTGGGATTTTCCTAATACACAATTTTGCATGTCCCCAATGTTCAAGCTACTATGTTTACTATTCTTTATAAACAAGCACAACAGATATCTTTGTTTACAGAGTAATTTCTCTAGGGCTAATTTCAACATGATTTAAGGGCATAAAATATGCAAAATGGGTCATTAATTGAAATTTATGTGTGCCTTAACCTTTGTAAAACATGAGGTTGCTTTAATTCAGTCACATCTGTTTACTTTGTTGTGTTATGCATTTAAATGTCTATCTCTATATTCAATCATGCTTTTTCTGTGCTATTGGATGTAGGGGACGCCATGCATCTAAACTTACCGAAGAGGAAGAAGATGAAGAATACCTCAAAGAAGAAGAAGATGGTTTATCAAACACGCGACTGGTAACACAACCGTCTTGTAAGTGTTCTCTCTCTCTCTCTCTCTCTCTCTCTCTCTCACACGCACGCACACACCTTTTTTACATGTATTGGTGTGCACTTATGCATGTGGTGCATGTGAAATTTTGCTTGCATTCATGTTTTCAATTTGACTAAATGAGATCAATTTCTTGTGATCTTTTAAAAAAGAAAAAAAAAAAAGAGAGAAATAAGTGTCTTGTGTGCATTTGTTATTTTAACTTTAGACCATTTATCATGTTGTAATTGTCTGATTGTTGCTTAACTAAACTCCTGTTACTTTGTAGAAGTTTCTTCTGCTTGTTGAACGTAAATTCTTGTCATCAAGGTGCTACTCCATTTGAGTTCACTAACATTTGTTTTTCATTTATTCCATTTTGCAGGTATTCAGGGAAAGATGAGGGATTATCAACTTGCTGGATTGAACTGGCTTATACGGTTGTATGAGAATGGGATAAATGGAATTCTTGCTGATGAAATGGTATGCATGAGAACTTTGGCTTCTGAAACTTATGCATCTCAAATTGGTTTTGAGACTATATGCATTGGATGCAGTATCTTGACTTAGGTTTATAACTTTTTTTGTTTGGTCCATCACTCATTTCCTCTCCATTTGTTATGATGTGTTAATATTGGTGCTTTTGTATGCAATCCAGGGTCTTGGCAAAACTTTGCAAACAATATCCTTGTTGGGCTACCTTCATGAGTTCAGAGGAATTACCGGCCCTCATATGGTGGTTGCTCCAAAATCTACCCTTGGTAACTGGATGAACGAAATTCGTCGTTTCTGCCCAATTTTACGTGCTGTGAAGTTTCTTGGAAATCCTGAAGAAAGGGTAAATCACTGAGAGTCTGCTTTATTGAGTAATTTTGTGTGCTATTATTGTTTTTCTGTATAATATTTATCCTTTTTTTGCGCAGAGACATATACGTGAAAATTTACTGGTTGCTGGGAAGTTTGATGTCTGCGTAACAAGTTTTGAAATGGCCATTAAAGAGAAATCTGCTTTGCGTCGTTTTAGCTGGCGTTATATTATCATTGATGAAGCTCATCGAATTAAGAACGAGAACTCTCTCCTTTCAAAGACAATGAGGCTTTATAACACCAACTACCGCCTTCTCATCACGGGTACTCCACTTCAGGTACTAAATGCCATGTTCATTTAGTTTGAAACTCATTTAAATGGGGCTATGATGTTGTCTTCTGGTTGTATTTAGTTTTATGGTCTTGCTGATTTGCAGATATTGTTTGGGCAAGAGTCTTTACTTGAGAGTGTGGTTAATGTTGTCAGTAGTGAACCTTAACCATGGAGTTTATGCTTGTTTCAGCTTTGGACCAAACATAAATTTTACCAATTTTCCACTTGAAATCTATGCCACATATTTACAAATATAACTTTTTATTTATTTTTTTCAATTCTCCTTTGCAGAAAAAAGTAAAGCATGATACTGATCTTTTCAATTTTATATTATTTTGACTTGTTCATGACCATCTGGTTATATTATGTGCTTTAGACATAAGCAGTCTCCAATAAGATATTTCAATTGATGACTTTTTTTTTTTTAATTATTATCATTGTTGTGTTATGTCTGGTTTTGTCTTCAAAAACCTTTGTCTGAACTTGATTCAAGGATGGTCATTCTGTCAATTGCAATTTCTCAATAACTTCATTTTCTGTTTGTAAATTGTGAGAATTATTATACTCCTTTCCTCTTGAGTATCAAGTCATTTTAAGTTAAACTTAGTTTTGATGCTATTTTCTCTGGGGTGCAGAACAATCTTCATGAATTATGGTCCCTTCTAAACTTTTTGCTCCCGGAGATATTTAGTTCAGCTGAAACTTTTGATGAATGGTTCCAAATTTCTGGTGAAAATGATCAGCAGGAAGTTGTCCAACAACTTCACAAGGTAATTGGTTTGCCTTATCATCTCATTCAGTGAAAGTGCATTGTATTTCATCCAATAACTTCCTTTTTCTGTGGTTTTTTGCTTTTAAGGTCCTCCGGCCATTTCTTCTTCGAAGATTGAAGTCAGATGTTGAGAAAGGTTTACCTCCAAAAAAGGAAACTATTCTCAAGGTGGGCATGTCCCAAATGCAGAAACAATACTACAGGGCATTGCTACAGAAAGACCTTGAAGTTGTGAATGCAGGTGGGGAACGAAAGCGTCTTCTTAACATAGCAATGCAGCTTCGTAAATGTTGTAATCATCCATATTTGTTCCAAGGCGCTGAACCTGGCCCTCCTTATACTACTGGGGATCATCTAATTACAAATGCTGGTAAGCTTTGCATTCGGGGTTGTATTTGGATGTTTAGGAGCTGAACGTTCCATCTTACCATACTTTCATTTTTAGGTAAAATGGTTCTTCTGGATAAGTTGCTTCCAAAACTAAAGGAACGTGATTCTAGGGTTTTAATATTCTCTCAGGTCAGTTCTTTTGTAATTTGTGTATAAATTAAATTTGTCCATATATATATATATATATATAACCGCGTTTTATTCTACTTTCTAACCCCTGTTATGTTATGTGCACTGTTCTTGCATCATCTTTCTATATTTGTAATTTCTTTCTTTTTTGTTTTAATTTTTATAGATGACAAGGCTGTTGGACATTCTTGAAGATTATTTAATGTTTCGTGGATACCTGTATTGTCGAATTGATGGAAATACTGGTGGAGAAGATCGGGATGCTTCAATTGAGGCCTTTAATAAGCCAGGAAGTGAGAAATTTGTTTTCCTCTTGTCAACTAGAGCTGGAGGACTTGGTATCAATCTTGCCACTGCAGATGTCGTCATCCTCTATGATAGTGACTGGTGAGTTTTTTATCCTATTATGTTGTGGCGATCTGGTGGCTTGCCGTGTGTATTTTTGTGTGAATGATGTTAGGAGATTATTGCAGGAATCCTCAAGTTGATCTGCAAGCACAGGATCGTGCCCATAGGATTGGTCAAAAGAAAGAAGTTCAAGTGTTCCGATTTTGCACAGAGGTTTGGATTTTTTTTTTCTTCCCATGTGCTATACCAGAAGCTATGCTGTTAATGTGATCTCTCATATGGTTTCATTTGGAACAGTATACCATTGAGGAGAAAGTTATTGAAAGGGCCTATAAAAAGCTTGCGCTTGATGCTCTGGTGATTCAACAAGGACGATTAGCTGAGCAGAAAAGTAAGTGTTTTCTGCAGTACTAGCATTTTAAAGAAATTATAGCTTTTACCTTAGTTACAGATTTTTATTCCTAAATGACTTTCCTTTGGGGGTACAATGCAGCTGTAAATAAGGATGAGCTGCTTCAGATGGTGAGATTTGGTGCTGAAATGGTTTTTAGTTCCAAGGACAGCACAATTACAGATGAGGATATTGACAGAATTATTGCTAAAGGAGAAGAGGCGACTGCTGAACTTGATGCCAAAATGAAGAAATTTACAGAAGATGCGATCAAATTTAAAATGGATGACAGTATGTTTTGTGCTGCTGAGGAATTGCTTTCAAGATTTAGTTATTTAATTATTAATCTATTTTACATATGTAATAATTGTGTACGATTATGGTATTAATTGTTGGTTCTGCTTGGTTGTTGTGCAGCGGCTGAATTGTATGATTTTGATGATGATAAGGTAAAACTCGTCTTGTTTTGGTTTTTACTTGTGTGGGGTGTCCTGTTGGCACATTGTGGTGATTTATTGCCAACTGTTGGCTTACTTCTTGCTTTCTTGTTGATGAAGGATGAGAACAAGTTTGATTTCAAGAAGATTGTTAGTGAGAACTGGATTGAACCTCCAAAGAGAGAGCGGAAACGCAAGTAAGTATTGTTATCTAATATATAAATATATATATATATATATATAATTCATTGTTGCTGATATGATGATTTGTATTTAATTATTGTCTGTTAATCAAGATTTGTATTTAATTATTGTCTGTTAATCAGTTACTCTGAATCTGAGTACTTTAAGCAAACAATGCGCCAAGGTGGTCCAGCAAAACCAAAAGAACCTCGAATTCCTCGGATGCCTCAGCTGTAAGCATCTTGTGAAACCAGTTGTTTACTTATTGGTTTCTATTTTGTGTTCAAAAGCTGTACGATTTAGTTTATGTCTTTGCCTTCTGTTCCCAGGCATGATTTTCAGTTTTTCAACACTCAAAGGCTAAGTGAGTTGTATGAAAAAGAAGTACGCTACTTGATGGTGAGTATTATCAATTAAAGTACATGTTGATCTATTCTCTGCATCTTTTGGAGGTAGGTTCACCCATTATGTACTCTCATTCTTTCCTTTTCCCAGCAAACACATCAGAAGAATCAGCTAAAAGATACCATTGATGTGGAAGAGCCCGAAGGTATGATTTTCTTTCTTTCTTTCTTCTCCCTTTCATTTTTTTTTAAACTATATAATATCTCCACCTTTTGTATACTGCTGACTTAGTATTTTATATTTAGACGTGGGAGATCCACTGACTGCTGAAGAGTTGGAAGAAAAGGAGCGATTGTTAGATGACGTGAGTATGATATGCAATGTATATAAGGTTTACTCATTGGCCTTTTTACTAAATTGCCTGTGGTTGTGTGTAGGGATTTTCTTCTTGGAGTAGAAGAGATTTCAATACTTTCATTAGGGCTTGTGAGAAGTATGGCCGAAATGACATAAAAAGTATTGCCTCAGAAATGGATGGAAAAACTGAGGAAGTTGAAAGATATGCTAAAGTTTTTAAAGAACGATACAAGGAGCTAAATGGTGAGTTATTTGCTGAGAGTTCATGCTAGTTAGTCTAAATGTTTATGATTTTGAGCTACTAAATTGTTAATGTGTCAACTTGTATTAATTGGTGGTGTCATCTGCTATCACAACGGATTCTGGCTGACTCCAGCATTCCTTTTTTACCCCCCTGCAAAAAGTTGCCATTTATAGAGCAGAACTGTTTTAATTTATTCAATAAGATTAGGAGCTAGTTTTGACATTGGATGCTTTAAAAATGTGTACGAGTGAAAAAATGATTCTGCTTGGCTGGAATTTCTTTTGGGATAAACGCTGTGTTTACCAAGCTGGTTCTGTTCTTTGATTTTTAATAACATAATTATGTCTTTTGATTAAGATTTTGTGGGATTGATGCAGACTATGATAGGATTATTAAGAATATTGAAAGAGGAGAGGCCAGAATTTCTCGAAAAGATGAGATTATGAAAGCCATTGGGAAGAAATTGGATCGCTACAAGAATCCATGGCTGGAACTAAAGATTCAGTATGGACAGAACAAAGGGAAATTATACAATGAAGAATGTGATCGTTTCATGGTGCGATTTCTGTGTACTTTGTAATATTCAAATTCAAACTGCTACTTGTGTTTGCTGGAATTTAATCATCCTAAAACATTTATTCCTTGTGTTTAATATGCAGATATGCATGGTTCACAAGCTTGGATATGGTAATTGGGATGAGCTGAAGGCAGCATTTCGCACTTCACCCTTATTTCGATTTGACTGGTTTGTGAAATCCCGTACAACTCAAGAATTAGCTAGGAGATGTGATACTCTTATTCGGTTGGTGGAGAAGGAAAACCAGGAATACGATGAAAGAGAAAGACAGGCCCGTAAAGAAAAGAAGCTTGCCAAGGTTCGTCCTCCCCCTTGCTCATCCCATTATCAATCACATGAACCTACATGCACAGACACGTGCATACTGGTTTCTGATTTGGCTTCATTATGCAATATAACTTCCTGCTAGAATTTTATTTGCTTCATTAATGTGTTGAGCTTATCTAATATTTCAGCCAGAAGAAACAAAAATTAGGTGCTAGAAATTAATACAATTCAATATATAAATGAATGCTAGAGAGTGAAATCTGAATATTTTGTCATTTTACATTTCAGAACATGACACCATCAAAGCGTGGTGGGGGGAGGCAGCCAAATGAGAGCCCTAGTTCCTTAAAGAAACGGAAGCAATTATCAATGGATGACTACCTGAGCTCGGTATGTTTCTCACTTACCTTACATTTAAGAATGTGTAGTAGTGTCCACAAACTGAATCTTGTTTTTGGTTTTGTTGTAGGGAAAGAGGAGGAAATGAATTTTAGTATATCCAGCAAGTTTTCCTACAACTATATTTTGTTGTAGCTGTTTTCCAGCAATGACGGGTGCTTTTTTGAAAAATTGCCATTAGGGTTAAAAGAACCCGCAATATCAGTAGTGCGGAAGAGGGTAGTATTTTAGACTCTGTAGTCTTGGATAGTTGTAAAAAGGAGTATACAGGATGCTTTGTAAGCTATATATTATACATTCAACTGAAGTTGATTTCATGTCAATGAAAATATGTTCATTGGCTGCCTAAGGTGGAAGTTGCCATGGCATTAACTATTTAGTGCATCCATCCAGGAAAATTATAATGCAAGCTCATTAAATTCACTGATGGCCGATGGGAATCCTGTTGGTCATTGTGAATGGATGTTAAAATAATTTGATACAAAATTCTGATTTCCTGTGGTCGAACTTTTGTTACAGCCATTTGAATTAAAGCTTTGATATTTACTGATTTTGACGTTTGTATTTGGAAAATTTGATGAATGCCTAGACTTTGACGTGATAAAACCAAGAAAAGTTGAAAATTTTCATCTTTATGATTTTGGGCTTCGGAGGAGGTGATTGACGCTAGCATGACAGAATACTCTATTTTAAGTGGATTGGAAGTACAAACGGGGCATGTATAAATTTTCCATCATAGCTTGGAGAAGTTGGTTTAGATGCTAGTTAATAGTAGTGGATGGGTTGCATAGCACTTGTGGGTCGTCGGTAAGATTATTCAGAAATCTTTGGAGGGACCTGAATGGGAAAATTTTGCTTCCGTTTCATGCAGTAAAGCCGGAGCCTCAAATACAAATACTATGTTCTAACGGTACATACAAGTGATAGTTAATTATCAATTTTTCAGATTCTAGCTCGAAATGGTCTTCTGGGTAAGAGATCTATTTGACTATGGCTTCACAGATACTCTCTGTGCTTATAATAATAATAATCTGAAAATAAGGTTCCTCCCAGTGACTGTGCCAGGTCTTGCGTATTTATAACTAACTCAATCATGATTACGTATCTATCTTTTAATTTTATTATTGTTTTGTAATTAACTTTCCCTAAATAAATTATTAAAATCCCTACAAAGTCTCTTTAGAATTAATAGCTTTTTTTCCTACAAAGTCTCAGTATTAGGACGTTGTTTATTCCTTTTAAACCTCTATTTAACGGGAAAAAAAAAACACTACATTTGTTAACTTATCCATTAACGCATTATTAGGGAAAAAAATGAATCAGCTGTTTATTCTTTATACTTCTACGATCATCGGTCACTTCTTAAAGCCTCAAATTTCAAACTTAATTCATGTTGTCAAATCAAATTTTCAGGTTTTATCTTTCTCTTCTACTCCTAATTAGTTTTGCTATTTAGTAGCCTTATTTTCTTCTTTTTTTTTTTGTGTTCAATTTCTACAATAATTGTATGCTTGTTCGTAAATTGTTCTTTTTAATACTGCTAGTACTTTTAAAAAATAATCAATTGTTTAATTTTTTTTCCCCCTACTTTTCATGATCATTGGTAAATACTTCAAACCTAAAACTATCAAAGTTAATTTATGATTTCATCTTATATTCTCCTCTTAATTAGTTTTGTTATTTTCTTTTCGAAAATATTGTTTTGTTCATTGGGTGTTGTTTTTATTTTTGTATAATAATTATCTCCTTTATTCATAGTATTTTTTATGATACTGGTAATAATACTTCTGCAACAAGAAGTTTTTCAAAATCAAATTGATATATTTAAGATAGGGCTATATTATATTGTTATTTGAGAAATATATCTCGGCAAAATTAGCATACCAAAAAAAATAATAATTAATTAACAGTTTTAAATCTTAGAAATGTAAAAAAATTGATCTTAAATGATTAGCCTTTGCAATAAAATTAATACATCCATTTTACCTTAAACCTTTAAAAAGATCTGATTTAAACAATTTACCCCATGCCTCATAAAGGATTGAGCCTCGCCGCTCATACGGCTGCTGTTGTATCTCACAATGCTGCATTTCGGGGTTCAACAGGTAATTAATTCTTTATGCTTATTTTCTTCCTTTGTTGGCTTATCAAATGCTGCGCCGAGCAGGCAGTGGCACTTCCCAGGTAACAAGGTTACGGGAGTCTTAATAGCATTACTAGTAGCCTTAACGATGCATGCCCTACGCTTAGTCAGATAAAAGAGAAAGATATACCGACTAGTTAGCGGCCATCTGGTCATCAGTCATATGCATGCTTTGTACATGTTAGTTTGGGTTTCCCGTCGATGCGTCAATGTGCATGCAAAGTGAGATCGAAAAGAGAGGGCACTTTCATGAAGAATGGTATGATCATAAATAATAGCCGGAATCTTTTCTTTTTCTTGTTTTTCCCCTTTTGGTATAAGCCGAAAGCATGACCGACTACTCAGAAATCCATACACAGAGACTACATGAGAAGACAGAGATGTAATATAACAACACCAATGACACATCCACAACACCAAACCCACTGAGTTTCCCCACGTACAGACAAAATAATACAAGGGGGGCAAAAATTAGACAAATCTTCCCCTCATCTCCTGTAACATTAACTACAACAGCAAAGCCCTAAATACATAGATTAACATGTTGCATACAACAACAACATCCCGCAGCTGGGTTCTCTGCAATACTCCAAATTGACACAATAACCCTTCCCAATCCCTCCTTTAACTGTGTCTCCCTTCCTTCAACCACATAATTGAAGCATTCAGTTTCATACTCAAAATTACAACAGTGACAAAGGACAATCAACAACGGTTAAAGCCCGATACAGTGCAACGCAATGCAAGAACTCTTATTCCCTGGGTGGAAATGGAAACCAAGACGGTAAATGATGGTGCATCTGCATGTTTGTTTTCTTCTCTTTTTTCATCATTACCTGAGAACGATACAACATTTTCTTCCCTAGAAGACCATGTGACATCAGCTGCTGCTTTGGTGCAATTACTCATCTGTACCATCAAAGCTTCCCATTGCATTTGCCCGTTTCTTCTCTCTCCAGTTCTCACCCCATACTTTTGCCGCTGCTACAGCACGCTCTCTATCTAAATCACGATTCCTTGGAGATTGCCTAGTTCTCCCAGTATTTACAGGGCTGTCCCTCTGAGATTCCTGTCGCTCTAAATCATCCCCCGGCCATTTTCTCCCCGACCCGCCACCAGTTTCATTCCTGCCTAACTCTGCACCAGTACTTGCATCCCTAACATGGCCCCTCTTCCTGTAATCAGGTGAATTTTTATGGGTTGAAGGCGAGCCATGCCGCCCAACACGTCCATGCTCATCTGGGCTATCCAGCCCATCTGCCATACTTCTTCGGTCGTCCCTATTCCTAGGAGTAGATGGACCAACTCTATTGCTCAGGTTACTGGCTGCATTTGGGTCATAGGTTTGAGAGGCTAAATATGTAAGAGCTGTCACAACATCACCTATTAGAGGCCTTGTAGCAGCTTGCTCCTGCAAACACATGGCTGCAACTGCAAGAGCTTGGTACAGTCCTCGCATTGGATAGCGGCCTTGCAATAGTGGATCGGCCATTTTGGGAAATTTCCTGCGATCCTTGAAGAGTGGTCGTGCCTGCACATCCATGTCCAACAAAAAAGAGAACCTCATTTCAGGTTAACTCAGTAAGGCATTACAGAACTAAAAGCATGATGTCATATGCCAATATTTATTGAAAGAAAATCACTGCATTCAAATCAATGTGAGAACAATGAGAATTGATACCTACCCAGGCAACAAGATTATGCTCCCCAGGAGCCCGTGTATTATCAATAGCCTTGCGCCCAGTGATAAGTTCAAGAAAGACAACTCCAAAACTGTACACATCTGACTTAAGAGTGAGTTGACCAGTCATAGCATACTCTGGTGCACAATAACCATATGTACCCATTACACGAGTGGATACATGGGTTTTGTCACCAACAGGGCCCAGTTTTGCAAGCCCAAAATCTGATAACTTAGGATGGAAGCCCTCATCAAGGAGTATATTTGATGATTTCAAGTCCCTATATATAACAGGAGGGTTTGCTTTATCATGGAGGTATTCCAACCCCTTAGCTGCACCCGCTGCAATCTTCATCCTTGTATTCCAATCCAGCGGTTCCTTGTCGGGTGGTAAATCTGTAAACAAATTTTAATATAAAATAATCAAGATGGTTTGCCGAATTATGTTTGTCCAATCAAGCTTCAGACCAAAGTGGTCAAGTGAAAAGTAGGTCAAAATTTAGTCACAAAGATAATACGGCCAACACTTAAAAAGAAAAGGACAATTTACTAAAATGCTTAGAAAGCTAAATCTGCTAAGAACATATATTGAACTGAACTAAGAATGAATATAAGTGAATGTAGGTGCTCGGATTAACAATTTCATTTTCCTCATCACAAAGAAGATTGTAATAAGTTGTTTTAATCAATTTCCCCCACTATGCGCAATCATGTTTTGGTATGGTTGTGATTTCTATTTTCGTAATAATAGTAGTGTGTCAGACTATTGGGCTTCATGTAGATATTTAATCTAAAATGAAGAATGCACAAGTTCTCTTAGACGACTATCCTTGTGATTCCTGGATGTAATGAGATATACTAGTAAAGAAAGAATAAAACAGCCAGCATCCCCCATTCTTGTCAAGTTGAGACCTTTCGATAAACATGTTTATCAAAATGAGGTATAGGACTTTGCTCCTCTCCGAACCCCTCCACCCAGAGGTTTGTTGGCAGTAGTTAGTAGTCAGCTTATTAGTAGTATCTAATGTTACCTAGTTGCATAAGATAGCCTACCCAAGGATATCCAAGGAAAACAGATGACTACATAGATAATAAGTATCAAATTCAGCCGCTTCAATCACAAGGATATTCAAACAAGATTATGGAACTAAGAAATTAAACTTAAGTTCCTAAGTTTCTCCTGAAAAATAGAACAAATGACACAGACCATCACGTCAGGCGTATAAACTACTTAGGAATTACCATCCAAGTTTCAGTTGTTGATATTTCAAGAAGTTCCATATCAATCATGTGGCAGTGAGATTCAGAACACTCTTCTCCTATTAAGCCACTACCATATCAAGTCAAATAAAGAAGAAAGTGACATCAATAAATTCTGCAGAAACAGAGCCCAAATAAGCCTCAAAATTTGACCGTCCCAGAGAACAAAGCAAATCCAGCTTTTTCTTGTGTTAAAAAATTCTTCTGTTTCTGTGTATCCATAACACCCAAAATAATTTTTCAAAAATTTTCCGAATTCCTGATAGCTTCAGCGCTAATCCTGCTAAAAGATTTCTAAACCAAAAAGACTTCCCCAATTGTTTCACTTGACAAAGGAAAATAAAATGAAAAAACTTAAGAACCTTTCTTCCATTTTTCAGATTTTATGATACGAATTTTAACTTTCGTTGGTATACAGAATTGCTCTAAGTGCAGGAAATTTCACAACAGAATGAGTACAAAAGCACAAACCAACCATGTAAATGATCTTCTAATGATCCCAACGGCATAAACTCATAAACAAGGAGGCGTTGGTCCCCATCTGCACAATAGCCAATCAAGTTGACCAGGTTTGGGTGGTGTAAGAGACTAAGCATGAGAACTTCCACCAGAAACTCCCTGTTTCCTTGAAGGCCATTCCGGTCAAGCTGTTTGACAGCTACTACCTACAAATACAATCATTCCATGCAATCAGAAATCATGAAATAATTCATGAAACTTAGTGCCATGTTTTTTGAAAATCATGATCCAAATTAAAGAGTAAAAGGGCAAAGCAAATAGAAGAGTAGAAGTTCATTATCAACAAGATTATAATTCCAAGATATGATGTATGACTACAAGCCAAGCACCACGGCCAAGATATGATGTATGACCACAAGCCAAGCACCACGGCATTTCTCAAAGAGATATTTGGGATATCCATTTCAAACCATTACAGCTTACCTGTCCTGTACTCTCCAAGCGGCCCTTGTAAACACGTCCGAAACCTCCTTCACCCAGGAGACATTCTGCTCTAAAGTTCTTGGTGGCAGCAGCAAGCTCCCGAAATGTAAACGTTTGGGCGGCAATATGTGCAGTTGGTTCTTTTGGAATAGCTGGTTCCTTCTTTGGGTCAGAACCATTCCGAGATTTAGATTTATCTATATAAGGAGTGATAGAAGAAGGTCAAAATATAAAAACTTTAGGTATCAATAAATACAACTGTGATGTACAATTCAATAACGTAAAGCCATAAAACTCATGAGAGATGTTACACAAAAGTGTCCGTGTTTCTACATTGTACTTCACTCGGCAAGCACTAAAGAACCAAACAACAAAAATCACTCTATAAAACCTGAAAATCATGCAGCAGGAGGGACTACTTTGCGGACTTCCTATCAAGGAAGCAATCTGAGCTAGTCTGCCAAAATATTTATATATATATATAATTTATACAACATTCATGTTCGACCATGCAAAATTTAAATTTAAATGCACATCGTAGCATTTACTTGTATGAAATATGAAAAAAAATACAGTAAAATTATGGGGAAACAATTCAACCTGAGCCACCCGAAACTAGGAGCCAGATCTCCAACATAAATTCTAGGCACCACCCGTTAACATACGAAACAAACCATAAAAGCTAAGAAGGAAATTTCATAAACCAAATTCAACAAATAATTAACACAGTCAAAGCTTGAAACTCCCAATTCAGCAAACCACCAAAATTCAAAAAGAAAAAAAATAGGCAACAAAACAGCAACAGATGCATCAGATCAAAGCAGCAGCATGCTCAGAGAACAGCCCAGCACTAACCACCCAAAACAAAACCAAAAAACACAAAATTCAACAGAGTCAGCAATCAGTCCAATCCAAAACAACAAAACCAATAACAGCTTGTATTAAGAAACAGCTGAAAATGAAAAAGGAACTTTAACCTGAACTAACTCTATTGACATGGTGAGACTGAGCAATTGAGCCATCTTTAGCTGAATCCTTCCTGTTCAGTTCCTTAACAGCACCGCCGCCGACGCCAACGCTACTAGTCTCCTTGTTATTGGATGATCCAAAACAAGGAAAACACCCACCCATATCAAATCAATTAAATCTTCAATAAAAATTCAAACTTTAATATAAAACAGAACCCTTCTCACTCAACCCAACTCATCACCATTTTTTACTTCAAAAATACTGGAAAACCCATCTCACAAGCTGCCCATCAGATCAACTTTTGCTCCCAAAATCTTATCCTTCTACGATCTTGAGTGTCCATTCAAGACAAAGATCGAGTCCAAGAAAAAAGCAGATCAACAAATCGAAGAAAAAAACTGTGTTTTGGTTTGTGGTGTGCTGTGCAAGAAGAGAAGGTAAAGAAAATAAAAGAAGAGAAGGAAAAAAATGAATAAAATAATTAATAATGTAATAAAAACATTTTGATAGTTAGAAGTAAAATTATAAATAATTATCCGGTAATTATGGGTATTTATTATGATATTACAATCTTTTTGGAATAAATACCAACTCGCCACTCTAACTTTTTGATTTTCTTCGCTTTTACTTTTCTTTTTTTCTTTTTTTTAACTTTTTTAACCCTTTCATTTCAAGTATTTTACAATTTTAAATGAAAGTAATAATCATCATCACGGTCGGAGCGTGGGACCCACTGGCGGATGTGCTTCCACACTTGTGATCCAAATTCTTTAACACATGCTTAAAACCATTCAAACGGAATTGTGAAATGGCAGCGATCGGCTACGGTTGATCTTATTATCTGTAAAGTGCTGACGTCATTTATGTTTTGATCCAACCGACGTCTTTCAAAGTCGTATAGAGCGAGCGTACATAGAGTCATCGACTACGGTTTAAATTTTAAAATGTTCTTGACCAGGTCCCCGTGATTTGGTAAAATACTAAAAAGGCCCAAAACGAATATCGCACTTATTAAATAAGCCTCCATCGGTTGTTACCCTTAAATAGAATTTTTTTTTTTTTTCAAGTAGTCACGTATATTTTAGCTTTAAAATATTACAATTAACAAAGCTCTGAGGACTCAGATCCGTTGAAAATCTAAATCAATAGCACGAAGTTAAATTGGGCCAGCTTAAAATTCTACACAGTTAATAGATGAAATCTACCGCTGCCACCACTTATAATTATTTACACCGGAGGATTTTACCAAAAAGTCCACAAAGAACGGCACACTTAATTACTAAGTCTTCATCAACCGTTACACTTAATTAGATGTTTACAAATAACCACGTATTTTCTAACTAAAAAATATTACAAAGTCTAAATTCATGTGATAGATGACATGAATTTGAACTAAGTTGGCTTAAAATTCTACACCACGTTGAAAGATGAAATCTACCACTCCCATCACTTACAATTATTTACAATGAAAAATTTAAGTTCTTTTATAAATAATACTAATTAACAATTGAGGATACATAAATTTCTTTCTTTTTTTTTTTTTTTTACGTTATGAGGAGTGATAATGCATGTTTTAATTTAAAACCTTGGTCATTATGTAAGAATATGGTAAGTTTTCAATCAAAAATCTATAATCATATTAAAATTAATAATAAATTAAAAAATATAAATTTAAATATACGATAAAATAAAATATATTGTATTAAAATTTATATTATTTTATCTGTTAACTTACACTTGTACTTTTTATTGAGTTACTCGAAAAAATCGTTAAAATAAAAAATTTACAGCACAGGGAAATTTTTTATCGTTTATCCACAGAGTATAATTGCAAAGATGCGTCGTACATGCACATAATTTTCCACCGTACAAATTAATAACCGTAGCACGGAGAGATGCATGTAGTGATTAGACTCGTTCCACCTCTATTAATCCAAATTCATCATTCATGCATGCACGTGCACCGATACATATATTTTTAACTTTAATTATTTCAGTTATATAATTATCCCACATTAATGCTTTCTTAATAATCGATAAAATCGCAGTTATTTATGAATTAAAAATAATTGAATTATCAATTGAATTTAACTAGCATGCATCGTCAAAATAAACAACAACTTCTTTTAAAATTCACCCAGTACTTATATCTCAAACGTTTTAGCTGCTGCTCTTTGTGAAAGTTCTTAGGTTAATAAAACTTTGAACCTTAATTTAATTTGTTATATTTATTGTCTACTGGAAATTTGCCTCGGCTTCTTGTAGTTATATAAAAACCGAAGCGACAATTATTACTTGATAATTTACAACTCGTATTACATGGTCAGAGACGTATGATGATTATTAATTTATGTGTAAAAGGATTAGTTATGTTTATAATTTTTATGACAAAGATGAGAGAACATGCGGACTCCTTCTACAGAGGAATAGAAAAGCATTTGGATTCACGTGGCTCATGTTGTATTATAAAGTAAGGGAAGTACAAATAATATTATTATGTTGACAATAATAATAATAATAATAATAATAATAATAATAATAATGATGATGATGATGATGATCAAACTCAGCGAAAGATTTGTATGGGATCTAGTGGAGTTTGTTTGTCCTTCAACGTGGATGCTGCAAATATTATTTGTCATCTCCATCATCAATCTTTATTTGTCAGACGCCATACACAAGGGGATTACTTGTCTGTTTCGTCAAACACTAAAAACATATCACGTAAATATCCATTAATGGTCTGATTACGATATGCCAATGATAACGTATCCTAATCAATCTCACAACATAAGCAATGATCCACCTTTGAAATACCGTAGTTACAACCCAACCCAATCTCCGTTCTAGCACAAAAATAATAATAATAAAATTTTAAGCAAGCAAAAAGCGAAATGTGATATAGTCTAATCATTTAGAAGGATGATTTAAAAAAAAAAAAAAAAAAAAAGGCATTTTGAATGGATACGGTAGATTTTCACTTGCGAGTTGCAACCTCAGATTAAGCATGAACTAGGCGGTCAAAATGAACGGTGCACTGACGGCCGTCCATTCGGTTCCAATCAAACACGTGGCATGTTCACGCTGGTCAATGATTGCTGACCTACCGATGGTTCATTATGTCCAGAATTTCCTCAAGCAATCAGTTGGGCCGTCCAAGGAAATTTGATAGGTTCGATCGAAACACACATTAATCCCCACTTTTAGAAGAAAGCACATGATGTTACAAAATTTGCATCTCTAAAACGTGACATGACATCATAATATAAATATATTATTTGAATGAAAAATAATAAAATTTCATGATTAACATAAGCTTGTTATATAGTGCTACGCCATTTGTCACATTAGTTAGAATACAAATTTAAGAATGTCATTATATGAAAATACAATCCTAACCAAGTGTCTTTTGCTTTCTCTTTCAATTGAATATCTTAGACGTTACGGTTATAAAAAGGGACGAAAAATGAGAGCTGATTGCTTGACCTTTTTTTGTTTTAAGATATTTGAATTGATTGGGCCGACCCACTTTGTAGGGGATTAACAATTATCGTGCGAGTGATTGGGGCCATGAGGGTTAGCCCGGTCACATTTTGGGCTTTATGTGGTGACAGTAGTTGAATTTTAAGTTGCACTATTGGCACCCTTCCCAATCCCTTTGATAACCCCTTACACTTAGCAGTTTTGAAATTCTATTCTTTTCTTTTCTTTTCTTTTCTTTTTCTCTCTTGAATTAAACTTTTTTTTTTAATTTTTAAACCAAACAAATAATAATAATAATAATAATCAAAAGCCTTATGATTCCTGTTCCAGGTCAAATATGGAGAGTGGCTACGGCCTATATATGTGCAGTCATTAATGAAATTATGCCAAGAAGGGCTAATTTAATGGCTTACTAAACAAACAAATTTTTGAATGATCTGCTTATGTGTTGAAAATAATTAGAAATTGAAAATCATAAATTAAAATATTAAAAGACTTTTTAACCAAAAACATGTTAGCAAGAGAGAAAAAAAAGAGAAAAAAAATCTTCCTAATGACCCATCTTTTTTTCCTTCATAATCAGACTTTAAACCTTTCCAACTAATTTTAGTTATTTGGTATAAAAAACTAATTATAGTTTAAGAGTAAAGATAGATTACAAACTATTGTACAAATTATTTTTGTATAAACTAAAGTGTAGCATTACATGTTTGGCTGAATAAAAAATAAAATAATAAAACTAATTTGTATAAAAGAATTTGTAATTACATCTCTAAATACGTATCTTATAAAAAATGAAATTTTATATTTTATCAGATGTTTATTTGATTAAAAAAACAAAAACAAGGAAACAAAAATAGATGCAATAAGGCCCACGGTTCTGTCCACCACATGCATTTTCTAGCTTTGCATTTACTACTTTGTTATCTTCACTTTGTTGTATAGGCATTGATGGCAATGTCATATATAAAGGCTTTGCTTTATGAACATTCCTTTGCTCATTATCGTCAGCAACCCAGCTGGCCGCTATAGATCGAGCTCAAAGAAATCGACAAAAAGCAAGCGTTTTACTTTTGAAATTTTTACATTTGCTTATAGGCACCGACCTTACAGGAGTAACTACAAATAAACTCATAAATGGTCCTCAAAAATTCGCATGCAAAAATTTCGCATTTTTTCTTCTATTTTATTAGAATCCTCAATTTATTTTATTTTATTTTTTATTTTTTGTTTTTTGTTTTTAGGTGGGGGTGAATAAACTAGTATAGGTTGGAGCTCGAGCATAAAATATTTATTCATTTTTCAAGGATAAGAGTCTATGGTTAGCACCCATCAATAAGTTGAAAAAAACTTGATGAGCAAATTTTTAATATAAAAGTCGAAAAAGGAGAAGTAAAAGAACTACAGTAATTAACTGCCACCTTTAATTTTGATAATTTAGATTTTATGTTCTGCGTCTTGGTCTTGAATTTTGATAATTGCTGAGTGTGTGCTAGGGTTTACGTGAATTCATTGGCAACTACAATGAATGAACTATGTGTATCAAAATAGAAATACGTGCACCTCTCAGTTTGCGGAAAGCATGCAATGCAATAAATCTTTTTCTTTTTGTATAAAAAAGGGATAATGTAGAATCAATTCTATATGCCCGAGTTAGACAAGCTGAATAATAGTAGCCTATCGTAGCTAGCTTTTTCTAAAATGGAAGAATACAATAGTGTCTGTGTGCCACTACAATTTGAGATTATCATCTGTTTTTTTTTTTTCTTCTTCTTTTTGGCCCTATTGTGTTCTTTTTGTTATTGTGCTACGCTTGTGATGATGGGTGTTGTTTGAGAAGCTAGCCAACTCATCAAAAGCTAAATCTATATATACGGGTATATATTGAGACGAGATGAAAAGAGACATATGAACTAAAAGACTTAATTGAGAGAGATTATAAATGAGAACGTTATGAAGTATAATTAGGGTATTAGTTGAGATGGCATATTGTTATAGAAATATATCTCCACTTTACTTAAATAGCTTTGTTATCACACAATTTAAATATTTAGAATTATAAGAGACCAAATCTATCTCCAAATGTTTAAAAGAAAATTTTTTCATTTTTCCTTACAATACACATGGGAAAATTAAAACCTCTATTCACATTAGCGAATTGACTAAATGGGTGGCTAATTTGATTAAAACACAACACGTATGTACGTATGGCTCTTGCATCAAATCATGTATATAAACATATTCATTATTTGTATATCCACGTGGCTTTTGTGGATGTACATATAACCCAAAAGTTGAAAATTCTCAACAGGTGGCTATCGTTTTCCAGGATTTCACCATTTTCTCCTTTACATTCCGATTGAAAAAGGATCTTTTGCAAATTTGGTACCCCATGTGGTTTTGTCGTGCTCTTTTATTTTGGGTTTTTTTTTTTTTTAATGAAAAAAGAAAAACTAATCCCTTTTTAAACTTTGCAAACTTTTGTGCTTAATTTTAAAAACAATCTCCATCAATTAGGGTTGATTAAGAAACTTCATGGTGAACCATCCATATAATGTGCAAGAATCCCAAGTTAAATTACATAGAGAGAGCACACACCGAACAAAAATAATTAATTTAATGTAGGCATGTAGCAAATGAGACAATGCTGGCCGACCAAGAACTTTGTTCTAAAAACTAAAAATATTGCGAGATACCAAATTGTTAGATTTAGACACACCCGCTAGATTTCTATACCAAATGAGGAACGATTTGGTGAGAATACAAATTGATTGGATGTGTTTTTCGATCTAACTCTGGTGCCCGCTCTCTAAGTGAAGCCCACAAAAGGCCAGCTATGTAGAATATAAAACTCCACATCTTTTTATCGATTTGAAGTAAGAATATATCCATGTACTAAAATCATCGTATTGCACTATTGTCATTTTCGGCTTAGGCCATACGTAAATTGCCAAGGAATTTCAGCTTTTATTCCAAAGAGTAAGGGATGTTGCCTCATTACACGACTCATTAATTATATCAGTTTTATTCAAAAAATTCCTAGCAATAGTTATGCCTTTTGCTAATTCATCAATTATTGTTCCATTTCGTCGGTCGGTTGCAATTGATTCTATGTCACCACTCCATGTGCCTTAAGTTCCTTTTTATTAACTTTTTAATTACGCATACCCTTTTTTTTTGAAAAACTAAGTATACCTTGATTTCCAAATTCGAAAGAAAAAACACTCTTCTAAATCGTAGTTATATAACATTAAAGTTCAACTTAATTTTACATTCAAAAAACGTTTTATATATATTTTAATACACAATGCAACTACACATATTGTACATAGACCCTAATTATTTCCCCGTACGTATACGTACAATGTATCACGTGGACAAGTAGCCGGATATGTAGCTTAGGTTAAAACCCAAAAATGGGAAACATAGAACCGTGTTGATAAGTAATAACCTTATTCAAAACTTAAGGTTAGGGCAAGTACGCGTGTATAAGCCTGCGGCTAACGAATTTAATTTACAGCCATATAGCACCGGCATCTTTGAGCAATTTTTTCAAGGAGCCATTGAGCTGAAGGGTCATGACTGTGTTAGATGAACCTACAAATTTACCCCCAATAAACACAGCCGGGACTGCCGGGTTGCACCCTAGCCGCATCAGCGCCCACTCCATTTCCTTGCCTCGAGCGTCCTCATCGAGCTCATATATCGCCGGGCTCACCCCTTGCTCGTAAAACAATCTCTTGATTGCATGGCACATGCAGCATGAACTCTTGCTGAATATAACCACTGCCTTCTGTGATGCCAATTTCGCTACGCGATCCATTTGAATTCTCTCAGATGGCAAAGGTAACGACTAGACAGCTAGATGTCGATCAAAATGTAGCCGCTAAAGTTGTCTAAAACTCGAAAAAAGTTGAGAAATTTTGATGGGAATATGAGTAAGAGACGAAGAGATGGAAGAAATTGGAGCAAAATTTTATCCAAAACATAAGTACAAGGCTAGGCTTGTTCTGTGATGCAAATGGACCATTGAGGGTGCGCTATATATATAGAGGCAGCGGCCGAGGGCCCAATGTGTGACGCGATAGAATATGAAATTAGGTTACATTGTTTATTGCAAAGGAAGAAGGAGATGGAAAAGTTGAAGGTTCCTTTAGATATTTGGATTGATGCCCATGAATACACCCTTAATTTGAAAGTGACATGTGTGGTTTTCCACATACAAAAAATAAAATTAAAAAATAAAATTCACCTAGTTGTTCTCAGAATCTGAAAAACTAAATGGATAAGCATTCTGAAAGTTGGAAAGTGAATATTAAGCAAGAACACAACATATGTAACTTAGGCTAGCATTGTTTCTTGGGACGAAAAAGCCCTTCGTTACATGCCATATATGTGACTATTTGAGGTGTGGGTGAGGAATGTCAACTTTGGATAGGATGATATAATAAGATGTGATAGATGCAGAGACACAAAGAGGACTAGTTGCATCATCATAAATAAAACAATCGTGTGTGTGTGTGTACATTTGATATTTTAAAATAAATGTTAAATCATTCATAAATCGGATGATGATGGACTGAGAAAGGTTACTTAGGTTTGTTAGAAACATTATTGAATCTAAGGGGCCAATCAAGAAAATTACCAAAAAATTATCAAAATTTGAATTTAATTATTTCTATTTTTCCTACTTAGGGGCCAGTTCCACAGGACCTCAATATAGTTCTTTCGTGCCTGTTATCATTCATATGTAACTTTGGCCAGCATATACTGTTTTAAGGTTATTTTTGGGATACAAATGTGAAATGCCCTTTGATTACATGTCATATGTACATGACTATCTGAGGTGGGTCAAGAAAGTCAAATTTGGATCGGATGATAATAAGATGAGAGAGTGTAGAAGCAGGGACACAAAGTAGACTTGCTAGTTGCATCATCATAGAAAATATATGATGTGCATTTTATATAAATATGTGAAAGCATTTAGTTAATTCTTTCATATATAATGTGGCTGATGAGGGCCACTTAAGTTTGGTAATATGAGCCTTTGGTAATATATATTATTGCACGGTTGCTACCTCTTATATATTATTCATATAAAGGTTTTTGGTTGAGTTTAAAACTTCACTATTATATACAATGGAAAAGGAAAATCAAATACAATAATAACATCGGAACTTCCACGTTTTTCATTAAACATCTTTACGTTTCATAAAGCCGAATGTTATAATGGGTTTTCATTTGGGCATATAATTTGCTTGATTAATAAAATTTGCTTGATTAAGGGGGATCTTCAATATTTAATTCTTATCACGAAATCTGTAGGAACTTTAATTTATTTGCTTCCTATCATAATCTTCATTTGATTCCTGTCAATACTAGATTTTTTCTTTTTTCTTTTTTTGAAAAGCTGTCAATACAAGATTGTTATCACTAAGAGATTGGATATGATCCAGTCGATAATTAACAAAAATTCAGAGAATGATTTAAAGAACTAGAGTTCTCGAATAGTCTACAGGCGGCAAAGATTCTACTGTGGGAAGTCAGCGTTGGCTTCCTCAGAAAAGAATAGTTCAGGGAGATAACGAAAGATCAAAACAAGATCATGAATCTGCCATACAATTCGCGCATTAGCAGTAGAATCAATTTCGCCTGTAGGCCTACATAGTGTGTTTTCTCTTAGTCTCTCACAAATGTTTAGAAAATAATTGAGTTGAAATTGATTACCACTTACACAAAGTTGACCACTCAACTTGAATATTTGATTATAATTTACATTGTGAATTTCACGCTATATGTTATTAGCTTTCACTTATGTCTGAGTCCCGTAGCAGAATATATAGCCTGAAGGAATCGAGTTTCCATGTGAAAAAATTCCACTCTCGAATGAAATCAAAGTTGACAAGATTGTTTGATCTGCCGCTAGCTATAGAAACTATCCCGTCTCCAAATATGCACACGTTTTAAACATCTGGAATGAGATCAAAGTTGATGAGATTATTGATAACGACCTTAATTTTGCAGGCGATATAACACAAATCACATCAACAGGTTTCGTGCCAATCAGTCATATAACAAGATAGCTCAAGAATAATTAATTAAGATGACAAAGAATGATCGTTGTGAAAATAACTACACATTTTGATATGGATCATATTATGTTATCCCTTATGATATGCAAGTGATAAATATTTTGTTCGATAATAATATCTATAGGACAATAAGTTCGAGAGAATTTTCTTCCTTTTTGTTGATGACTATATATGATGCTTTTTGGAGAATTTGGAATGGAGAGGTATTCGTTGTGTTTTTGGTATCCACAAAAGTAATAAAGCTAAGATGTTCCTCTGCCTTTCGTTTTCGAGCTCTCTTTATTTGAGAAGGAATATATTACATGTAAGGTCAGAAAGCAATTTGTACACAGTGCCTGTACCTCCTGACCAATTCATCAAATCCTGATATGTGATGCCAGGATCCGTCCTCGCACTCTTCTTTTATATCTTTTGCAGCTAAAACTTGACATTCTTTTCACAATGTACACTCGTTGCTTCTATTTCTCGCCCTTATTCAACAAAGGCGGATCTAGAACTGGAGGGCAACCTTATCCTCTCTCTCCCAAATCTAAATGACGATCTATGTTATTCACTGTACTAAGCCCATGCCCACTATCAGGGGCAAAAGAAAAAAACAAAAAACAAAAAACAAAACACATGTGCATGCGTATATATATCAAGCATATATATATATGATGAATATGTTCATCATTCATGTCACATGCATCATACAATTAAAAAGAAATCATAATCTTGGATATCACGATATGTTAGATAAGAAAAGTTCAACATTTAGTTGTATTATTTGTTCTTCTTCTTCTTGTTTGGACATCTATTTTGAGCAATGTTAGGTATCCCACATTACAAGTCCCAATTTGAGTCTCAATTGATATGTCATTTATCTATTGAATGGTGATTAAGTAATTTTACTAGTTATAAAATTCATCATCTAATAAATGAATGACACATGACATTAAGACTTAAGTTATGATTTAAATGTTGGGATCCCAAACATTATTAGTCTACTTTATGTGGTTTTATTGTCAATGCAGTTCTTTAGGGGGTAAGACTTATAATGTTGACAACTTTGATAAAGTTTATCCTTCAATTTAATTTAATTTTCTCATCAAAGGTTTTCTGTTCTTGCTCCTTTATTAGTTAAGTTGAGAGACAAAGAAATTAACTAAACAAGGTACGTATTAACTTGGACAATCACGAATGTTTTCAAAATTTATGATCTAAAGAAAGTTATCTAAAGCCGACCAGGTGAAAAAAATTCGGACCAAAACCCAATGACAAAATTAATATTATGACATCATTGACACGCATACAAAATTTGCTCTAAGTACTAGACTAGCTCGCATATATGGACACAAACTCTAGGCCATAAACTTGGGAAAATTAATAATCTGTAGAAATTTATTTGAATCTCAGTGTAATAGGCAGAAAAACAAAATATCATCCATGTGTTACGCATGCATGCATGCCATATCACAAATGTACGCACTAAATTAGTAATAATGGGCATAAACTTGCATGGCGAGCCAAGCATGTGTGCATGCAAATCCTGATACGTACGCGCCGGAGACATGCTATGCTACGGTCAAAATAACCCTAAAAACTGGCTCTTGGCGTCCCAGTTGGGCCGGTCATACATATATATATATACGGGGATTATTTAATGTTTATTTTATTAATGTATTTTAGGTTCATGCAGACGTGGCTACATACGTGACCTGAAAATAGCATATCATGAAGAGTATATATCTATTTAAAATACGTATACTTTTAACGTTACAATTGACACAAATTAAGATTCCGACTCGTAACAATAACAAAAGTTGAAAGAAAAAAAAAAAAAAGAAAGTGAAGCCGCTTTTGCATTGACGGGATTTTTCTGGAGACGGCATCTTTTAATAATTATTGACAAGTTTATCAGTAAGAAAACTGAAACAAAAGGTGCGTGCTGCGGTTTTGAGTTTCTTAATCAACCTCACTTTTTCGATTGATGAAATATTAACATTTCTTGATTGATCAAATGAACATTCCAGGTACGGATCAGTCAAATCGCATATTTAAATTAACAGAACTTTTGCTCATGTATTTCTATTTTTCTGGTATTTCTTTAAGTATTATATATCGAAATTCGTATTTTGGCGAAGATGATGATAGGGGGGCATCATGGATGTGGCATATCTGTCTCCTCTTTCCTTGTACGGTCACTTTTCTTTGGTGCTAAGTGCTTGCTGCTGAAAGTGAAGCTTGCTTAGCTCAATATATATATATATATATATATATATATATATGAAAATTTTTAATCCCAGAATCCTAAAACTTTATAAATTCCAGTTTATAAAGTCTAGTTTCATGTTTAACAATATTGTAAATTGCCAAAAAAAAAAAAAAACAATTTACAATGTTGCAAAGAGCGTCTTGGACTTTTGTAAAATATAATATTCTTGGGTTGAAAAAAATAATAACAAAAATAACGTAAAAGTAGAATGACTTATTGATGGGAAACTATATCGACTTGGTTTATTACCATAAATTAAAATAATGTAATTAGAATTTATAATCTAAATTTATGGCTATGCACACACTAATGGTATACACACACACAGACACACACACACTTATGGTTATAACTTAACTTATAAGTTTGAGCTTTTTCATTTTTCTTTTGAATAGGTATCTGATCTACTATATCTAATCTACTTCCTCCTTTTTTCTTGGCTTGGCTATCTCTATCCTTCTATTTCATTTATTGAGTTGGATGCGAATCTGATTTCGGACCCAAAAAAAAAAAAAAAGGGTCCCAATTGGATAAATCCTACAGAGTCTCTCCAACTCAGCAGATGCCTCCAAGATAGCTACAGGAGAAGTATTGCCTTTACATGAACAACAGAAAATTACCAAATTATATACAGCTCAATTTCGGGTTCAATTGAATATTGATCCACAAACCCGTATCCAATCCGTTTTACTTCTCCTTTTGCCGCTAAAAAGAAAGTAAACCATACCCGGGAAATTGGGTTCCCTGCTCCATGACAGACATGATGAGCCATATTGTCAATTCCCAAATGCATAATGCACTTCAGAAAGAAACATATATGTATGCATAATGGACATAATGCATGGGACTAGAAACATACATATGCATAATAATTCTTTGCTGCCGATATGTCAAAATAAAGATTTTGTATGAATTGGCATAAAATTCGCATTTAAACGACCGCACCCGATTAGATAACGCATGGCATTGTCACGAGATAATAATGCCGTACAAAAAGAGCTCTCACACTGATCTAGGCTACTTTCCGTATTGCATAGATTCGTTCCTGTGCAACACTTCCATGATAGCTTTTCATCTAATGATCAAGAAGTAAAATTCGAAACCGACCCACATATCTAATGGAACATTCTCGTTTTATATTTTCACACTTGGGTCACATTTTTAGCACCTTCCAAAATCCTATATAAATGAGTGCCCCATTAGAAGCTCAACCACCTCACAGCAAAACCTCAAGCACTAGCTACCCAGGAAATTATAATTACTTTCATCACATTCTTCATACTATATAAGCTTGCATTGCATTGCTTTGCTCTCTTTCATCTTCGTTTCTTTACTTCTCTAGCATTGTATCCACAATTCAATTAATAATATGGCAATGGATCGAGTGGCCAAAATGGCATCAGAGAGGCCAGTGGTGATCTTCAGCAAGAGCTCTTGCTGCATCTGCCACTCAATCAAGACTCTCTTCTGTGACTTTGGAGTGAACCCAGCAGTGCATGAGCTGGATGAGATGCCGGGGGGGCGTGAGCTTGAGCAGGATCTCCAAAGGCGCGGTTGCAGCCCCGCGGTGCCGGCCGTGTTCATCGGCGGTGAGCTGGTGGGTGGAGCCAATCAAGTCATGAGTCTTCATCTCAATCGGTCTTTGATCCCAATGCTTAAAAGGGTTGGAGCATTATGGGTCTGATTAAAATATTTTTAGTCGGTTACAAAACTTTTTGCGCATCGGGCACTAATTACTTATGAATTAATAAACGTGTGATGTGACTTATCTAGCTTAGTTACATAAGATGACGTCTTAAGAGGATTATTATTTAGGTGTCGGATGTCTTCGTTTTAGTCCTAATGAGTCCACTAATTACTATGTATCGCGTGCATGTTATCTTTTTGGTATTGTAGTGTTGTGGTTTTGTTTGCTAATAAAGTTTCTGTTTTTCTCTACTTTTTCACTATATCATAATATATATACACACGCCTTTTTTTTTTTTTAGAATATACATATGTCTATTTGTTTCCTTCAGCCTTTGAAATTAATATATGGCTAGATAATAGCTAATTGTGTATTATCAATAATGAAGCCAAGAGTTGTTAATTATGATGTTGTCATCATGAGATTCAGTTCATTAATTTTGGTATGGTCGAGCTCAATGATAATGAATTACAAGATATATACCAATTCAATTAATTGCTAACGACGCTCAACACTAACTCACGCATGGTTTCATTCACTTGGCAATAAACGGCTTCGAGGGGTTCAAAGTTGATGCCAAAAAGAGGCTGGTAGTTTAATTTATACTTTAGGTTGTTCTTATATACATCATCCGATTTGTTCTCAAGTTCGAACCATTTTCTCGGAATTTTAATAATGGGGCGAGCAAAGGCCGATGTTGATGCGCGGGCTCATTTGCCGACCAATGTTTGATTTGGTAGTTGATTTATTTATTTATTTATATTATTATTATTTGTTCTTTTTTTTTTGGGCGATTAATGGGCTCGTGGACCACTAGCTTTCTGTACAAAAGGTTTGCCTTTAAGAAGTGATAATTCGTTTCGTCCTATCCAATTATATCTTCCCCCACTTTTTTATTAATGCCATATATATATATAATCATATATGTATATATATCATGTGGGTCATCCTTTTGTTTCTTGCTAACTCAAATTTTCTGCTATTATTATTAATTCATCCTACAGTTGCTCACCCTACGCTAGTTCTATGCAGCAGCTGTGCCATGACTATGAACGTTCACCGGTTCACCGTTGTTGCAATTTATGCAAGCACACTTTGACTTGCATAAGAGATGACGATGATGGTGATGGTGATCAATGAGAGAAAGAATCCAAAAAAAAAAAAAGGGAAAAGAAAAGAAAAAATAATAGTATTATTTTTATTATATGCTAAGATTAACTTTAAAAATAAAATAGATTAATTAAAAATAAAGGTTAATGAGATAAAATAAGAGAGTCAAATGTTATTACTTTTGTATTTTTCTCACGAACAACCTCAAGTAAAAACATTCTTTTCCAACTGTGGATAATATTTAAAGAACGAAAATAAATTATTCATCAAGGAGTATGAGAAAAATTTTATTTTATTTTTTTTTTGGGAAAACTTATGGTAATAGCCCAAAATTATGGTTAATATGGTAGTTTATTTACTTATTAAAGACATAAAAATATGAGATTTGGACATAAATGCCCACAATTAATTTATTAGGCTCTCAATGAATATTCGTGGTTAGGTGCGCTATACATTGATTATTTGTTGATACGTTAACTATTAACCTATCTCTCGTGGACCATCTATTTAGTAAAACAAATAACGTAGGGGTATTTATGTCTAAAATTTATATTTTTGTGACTTACTGTGTTAAAAAATGGCATGAGGGGTAAGGGAACTAACTTATAAATTAATTGTATTTTAGCTATTTTAATTTTTCTTTTTTCAAACCGTGAAAGATTGCGTGCAGCTAAATTTTCGTACTTATGCTGTGGAGAGTTTTGGGAAAATTTTAATATTATTGAATAAACTCACTTTTGATACTCTAATTATTAAATACAGCCTAGTTATATAAATTAATATTGAATGAAAGAAAACTTAAAAAAGAGAGAGAGAGAGAGAATCACTAGCTTTTGGCGCTGACAAGCTTTGTACAAATTTCGCACGTGTGAGAGAGAGAATCGACAGGCAGCAGAACCCGAGTCCCGACATCGATAAGTGGCCCACACTTGGCCGCACACAATAAATGCCTCGACTAGCTAAACTATAAAATTACACAGTAGGTACCTTGACCTCACCTCACTCAACGGTCACTTCATTTCATCAGTCTCCTGTCTCTGTGCCCCCTTCACCACCGGCGCAACTTAGAATAGCCATCAAATATCCTATGCAAATTTTGGATCCCTCAAAGGCTTCGAATTTATATCTTGTACCTAAATTATCAATATAAATCCAATAAATCCCTCGTTCTATTTATTTTAACAAAATACTTTTAGTGATAAAATCGTCCACCAGTAGGATGGTATAAATACTTCTTTTTGTGAAAAAAAAAAATTTAAGTTTTTTAGATTTCTCATTCTAATGTAAATAGTTGAATTATTATAAGAGGTATATTAATTTTTTTATTACGGGTATTAATATACTCATGTAATACTGAAATTTTTATAAAAATTCAAAGTTCATTAATAAAGAATTTGATTCTAAATTTTAGACGTCTAGCATTGCCCAATTGAGGAATTTTGTTGTCAATGCACAAAATATAACTTAATTTGAGAAAAGATAAAGAATAGGGATCTGTATGAGAATGTTTCAATTCTCCTTACGCCACAATACGACAATCAACGGCTACCGTACGCATCTCACCGTCTGTCTCTTATTGCAGCTCACAAATACGAGACACTCTTAGTAACACTTAGCACTCTCTCCTTTTAAATCTGTCGACAATGTAAATAAATTAAATAAATTAAAAAGGAAAACGAAAGACAGGTTTCCTTCACTTTCTCGGCATCCAAACATAGGTTGATTTTTTCTGTCAGAGCTTTTCCAAAGTTGAGCTTGCCAGGTATATATATTAACAGTAAGAACTTTCTTTTCACTACTTTTGAGAAAAATTTTCTCTGCTTTTTTGCCTGTAGCTAAATATTTATCCTTTTTTTTTTTTGTAGTGACCGTAACGTTGCTTTATTTTAAATATTTAGGGTTCTTATTGTACATTTGACAAAATGTTTGGCTTTTCTCGTAGACGAATGAAGCTTGGAAGGTGAGTGTATTTTGTTTCAACATTTTTATAATTTTTAGATTCCTTTTTGTTTTCAGTTTTCTTGATTTTATGGTAATATGGCCTTGTATCTGTATTACGTTAGGACTTGAGTTGAGTTTTTCATGTGCATTTGAAAATTAGTCGTTAGAAATAAGATTATAGCGAATGTTTTTATATAAATCTAATGGTTATGACTCTATTGCTTTAGAGTGAAGAAGGTGCAGCTCTCAGATTCTGCTCAGGCTATTAGGAGTCCTATAAGGCCACCAAAACGAAACAGTAATCCGAATGTGAGCTTTGAAATTGTTTGTGACTGGATTATGCAGAGTGATCGTGTGTGTCTGTACAATATGATAAGCTGTCTAAGATTTTGCAGAGTGAATGCGTTGCTCCGTCAAATAATCATGTTGGTGAACCTGATAGCCAGTGCACAATTGCTGGGCCTGAAGTTAGTACTGGCCCATCGGGAAACTCTGAGAATTGGATGGTTTTGTCAATTGCCGGGGACAAACCTATTCCTCGATTTAATGTAAGGTGTTAAATCGATTATTTTGGTTCATGTATACACCATTCCGCTGTAAGTAAAAACTTTAGTTTTGTGATCAATAGCATGCGGCGGCTGTAATTGGGAACAAGATGATAGTGGTAGGCGGCGAGTCTGGAAATGGATTCTTGGATGATGTGCAGGTATGATGATGTTAATTGGCATTAGTGAGAAATGAGTTGTCTTGAAAATTGAAATAATACAGTTTTTCTTTTGATAAGCTTTTGTGAAAGCTCCTATAATTCGTTTCTTTCTTCTCGTTAGGTTCTCAATTTTGACAGATTTACCTGGACGGCAGCGTCATCAAAACTTTACTTGTCACCAAGCAGTCTGCCACTAAAGATCCCTGCATGCAGAGGACATAGTCTGGTACATAATATTCTTATGGATTGCATATGTGATTATAGTTTTCCCATGCTATTTGACACTTTTGTTTCCCATGCAATTCATGATTTAGTTGAATACTGTAGGAAGTTAGACTATCTCCCGACCACGACTTTCATTCTTGAAGAAAAGAATAATCATGTTCTTCCATCCACTTCATTTAGAGGAAGAGGAAGATGAAAACCTTTAGAGGACCATGTAATAATAGTCTTTAAATTCTTCTTCTGATAATGGGATATTGGGGTTGCAAGTGATTGGCTATTAAGAAGCATGCCGAATAGTTGCTGTACAGATGCTGTGCACATGAGCTGTTTGACATTCATGTGCATACTGTGTTTTACTTTCAAGGATAGCACTTGTTTGAGCTACTCATTGATATTGGCTTACCAATCTAAGTACTATGACGGTTCCATATCATGTGGACTATGAAAGCTTTGGACATTTGAGCTAAAAGTTCTTCCTGTTCTTTTCTTTTTCTAGATTTCATGGGGAAAGAAGGTGCTCCTAGTTGGAGGGAAAACTGACTCTGGGAGTGACAGGGTTTCAGGTTGGATCTCTGTGTCTCCCTATTTTTTCTTCAAATACTTATTTAGCATCATGACATGAAACAAATCTGATTCTTTTTCGGTTCTTTGCAGTTTGGACATTTGACACAGAGACGGAGTGTTGGTCGGTTGTTGAAGCAAAGGGAGATATACCGGTATTGTCCTTTGACTTATTACATGTCTTGCTGTACATTTATACTTATACCCCTTGTGAACTTGCTCTGGAACTCATGCAACTTTGTTATTGGAATAAGTTGCCTTTCCATGCATTACACAGATACCTGATATCTTAATTATTAATTGTCAATAGCTGTCGTCTGGATGCATGGCGGTAATATACATGAAAATTCAAAGTACAACACTGAATTAAATTTCTCTGTGGATGGCAGGACTAATTTGGTGAAATATGACTTAGGAAAAGTAATTGACGAGGGTGCACATTGCAAATAACATGGGCAACACATTTCTTGAATGAGAGAGCAATAATAATATATTCCTCAGATAGTATTGCCGTTTAAAAAAAAAATAATAAAATAAAATATTACTGACTGGAGAGCTTTATAATATCACAGTTCTAACCCAAAGTTTCATGCATTGCAGGTTGCTCGCAGTGGGCACACTGTGGTTAGGGCAAGCTCTGTTTTAATTTTGTTTGGGGGCGAAGATGGAAAAAGGAGAAAACTAAATGATTTGCATATGTTTGATCTAAAGTCTTTGACATGGCTTCCTCTTCACTGCACGTGAGTGAAAAATTATTCTTTAAAATAGTTTTTAACCCATTTATTATTAACATGGCTGTGCTGATTAATGATTATGGATATTATTTCTCAGAATACAGTAATCTTAGTATGGTTTCCCCTTTAGAACCTATCAATTGTTAATTTTATGCTATTTTTTTAATCGTTTTTGTACAGAGGGACTGGGCCATCTCCAAGATCCAACCATGTGGCAGCACTTTATGATGACAAGAATCTTCTTATATTTGGTGGATCGTCAAAATCCAAGACATTGAATGACTTGTATTCTCTTGACTTTGAGACGGTGCGTAGGAACCTACTTAGTCTTATAATGTCTGTATCACTGAATCAATTAGCCAAACAGTTCCATTTTGGATCAACAAGTGCAAATTAGACTTTCATAACCTGTTAAATGTTGATAATAGTCTCTATTTCTCACCCAGATGGTATGGTCTAGAATAAAGATTCGAGGTTTCCATCCGTCACCCAGAGCCGGTTGCTGTGGCATTCTATTTGGAACCAAATGGTATATAGCAGGAGGTGGAAGCAGGAAAAAACGTATGAGTCATATGCTTAGAAGCATGTTCTTGGACATAATCCTTTCCATGTTGCGTATTTTGAAGAAGTATATGCTCAATCTTTTTAGTCCTTATGATTCCTTTGCACTTTCAATCCCCTTTTTTTCGCAGGACATGCAGAGACACTGGTTTTTGATATCCTAAAAGCAGAATGGTCTGTGGCCATTACATCACCTCCATCTTCTGTGACCAGCAACAAGGTGAGCCATGTTGAGTATTTCAACCCTTGAAATTTCTGATATCTTATTACAGTTAATGACAATGAACTCCTTTTCTGATTATGAATCCACAACCCCTTTAGGTTTTAATTACGAACCATCTACATTTTCTTCATTTCATATATTTTAAACAATTGCTCTTGTGGTTAGGCTTCGAATGAAGTTAATTTTCTGGTTGTAAAATGAGGGAGATAGTAGTTTCATTGAAAAGCTTTAATTTTCTGGTTGTGAAATGAGGGAGACAATAGCTTCATTGAAAAGCATCAAAGCTAGTTATATGACTTAAGGCTACATCAGCATTCCACAAAAACCTGTATTTGAAAAGATTCCTAGCTGGGTTAAGCCTTTGACATGCAAGCTATATTACATATTTCTCCATTTATCCTTAGCATAACAACGGGAAAATAGGTATCTGTTCAGGCATAGGTCCATAAATTATCCACTCAGAAATTTTAGTGGAAGTTTGACTCTAGTTTTACCTTGCATCCAATCTTTTCAACTAGAATCTGTTAGGTCTTGCATTTAGTTTTTGGCTTACATCACGCCACTAGTGACAGCACAAGGTGAGTCAAATTGTTGAACTCTCTTGATCTTTTGTATGGGAAGTTAAACCACAAAAACTCAAAAAGGAGTTCCTAGTGTAGTAGGATACTGCTCAGTGCTCAGAAATATAGCTTCTATTGTCATTTAAAAAAAAGAATCTTTTACTTTTATTTGGTTTAAAAATATCTTTCAAATTTGTGCTGCATTGTCTGTTGGCTTGTTCTTGGCTTTAATCATGTTTTCTTGTTTTATTATGTTGTCTAAATATGCTTCTTTGTTCTCAGGGATTTACCCTTGTGCTTGTGCAGCACAAGGAAAAGGATTTTCTTGTTGCATTTGGAGGAATAAAAAAGGAGGCATCGAATCAGGTTGGACTTTGAAGTCATATATAATTGCAAAGGTTGATCTTCTTAAAAATGATCAATCCTTTATTATGCTTGTTTTCAGGTTGAAGCACTGAGCATAGAAAAGAATGAATCATCCATGGGTCAGCGGTCTACTCCCAATGCAAAAGGTCCAGGCCAGTTGCTTATTGAAAAACGCTCTTCATCTACAGGGTTGGCTTGTCAACTCAGTAATGGTGTTTCCCAACGTTCAGTTGATTCTGTTGCAAGACAAAACCTAGCATCAGCTATTGAACAACATGGTTCTGGTAGGAAATCGTTGTCAGAATTCACACTTGTTGATCCAAACCCCATTTCTGGAAATGTCTCACTTGGCAAGCAATTTCAAAATGAGGAAGAATACAGTACTGCTGTCAAGATGGAAAAGAGTTCAGAGGATGAAACATCTTTTGCACCGGTAAGCTTTAGAGGTTACAATTTATTAACTTTTTGTGACCATCTTTTTATCTTGATTATCGAAATGTGACCAAGAATCAAGGATCATTGTTGTCTTTCGTGTAGATATAAGTTAATTTTGAATAGTTCATACATTTTATTTGACTCTAATTGGCTGCTTCAAATTTACTAGCAGAGGGATGTTCTTAGGTCCTCCCTCTTATAAACCTTGCAAGTTCAAACATCTAGTATCTCTTGATGTTATGTTTCCCATGTGGTGGCTGTTTCACTCTGATCACAATGCATGATGTAGACACTAGAGCACAGTTTTATTGGAAAGCTAAAACATAATGTAAGATGCAGAGCTTGTTATTTGGAAGCTGAAACATTCTGTATACCCTAGCATTACTAAATTTGTGGATTTATATGGAGAGCAGATACTTTACCATCCCTTAACATAATATTTTGGTGTTGATTACAGACAACTGAAAACAGAAAAAGTCAAAGTGATTTGGCAACTCAGACTAACATCAGTGGAGGCAAAAATAACATGGATGAAGCACCTGCATTTGACTATGAAAATTCTAATCCCACAGTCCAGGGAATTGGAAACTTTCATGTTGATAATGACAATTTAATATTTCCAGAAAATGACAAATCTGGACCATTATCTGGCCCTTCAAGCATATATCAATTTTATGAGACAAAGATGGCTGCTTTGATAAGAAAAAATGGAATTTTAGAAGGACAGTTGGCTGCCGCACTGGTGAACCGAGAAGCTGCAGAGAAGAATTTTTCTTCTGTTCTCAAGAGCAGGCAGGAGATGGAGAAAAAATTGGCAGATACATTGAAGGAGATGGAGTTACTAAAAGAGAAACTGGCTGGTTTAGAACTGGCACAAGAAGAGGCAAACAGCTTATCAAATATTGTGCATTCCGACAATGTAAGGCTTGAGCATGACGTGGCTTTTCTGAAGGCAGTTTTGGATGATACTCAGAAGGTAAATTGCTTCTGTATCCACTTAAACTCATGCATGAATTCTTACATGATGAGCTGGCAGTTTTGGTTGGCTGATTTGATGTTTTATTCTAGGAACTGCACTCAACTAGAGGAGTCCTTGCAGGAGAGAGGGCAAGAGCATTCCAACTACAGGTACAGTTTTGAAAGTTGAAACATCATCATTAACAAAGACAAACAATAAGCATCATCATTAACAAAGACACAAACAATCTGTTATTCTAATTTCAGTTAACTAATTATCCTTGTTGCGGTGAAATCATTTAAATTTAATTTGTAGTTCTTGTTTGTGGCTGGCTCCTGCCCTCAAAATATGTTGTTAAGAACTGATAATTTGTAACTTTAATTGTGTACTCATTCTATATCAGCATATCTTCACATCATCTGCTGATTTTGTTTTACCCTTTATGTTGCCATACAGGTAGAAGTTTTTCATCTCAAACAAAGATTGCAATCTTTGGAGAACCGAGCACCCACTCCCAGGAAACCTTTCAATGTGTAGTATGGAGTGTAAACCACTCACTGATCTGTGGCAACTTATACGCTCTCTTCTGGAAGCCAATGGTATAGCACGTTGGTATGGTGCCTATACATCCAGATAATCATCTTTATAAACCCCCCAAAAGCCTGGCTACCAGCTGATTGTATGAAGCGTGGGCACGAGAAGTTTTATTGTAATTTACTTAATTCTGTATATACGAGAGTTGTTACCAGCACATCTTTCTGTTGTAAAATGCCATTCTAGATGAATAAGAACTGCCATGTCCTGATTTTCTGCACATATGTTGTGTACGTCTCTGTAGTTCGCATCTATTTTCCAGGTGAACATAGCTTGAGTTCTTGGGGATGCAATCAACTATTATTCTACGCTTATGTCAAGAGAGGTGACTGGTTAGAAGAGATCATATTGATCATGCCATGTACTCGTTTTCACCACCTACACATTCTCAAGTTCGGGAACACAATCCATGGTGAAAAACCAAAATCCTCCATAGCTTACATATCAAAACACAAGCACTCATGCTACAAGATATTGCAACATCAATCGCGTAAAAACATCTTCAGTTGAGATGACCACACCAGATTTTTCCTTGCGCAAAACAAGATCTGGCCTCAGCAAAAACTCACTCTGCCCTCCAACAACAAATCTTCTGTCGCATTTCCAAATAATCTATGCCTCCCACATCTCAATTTCTGATGCCCTTTAACAGCCGGTCAAAAGTTTTGGTCCAAGGTAGCAGGGCATAGCATTTTCTCCTATGAACAGATTATGGATATTAATTTTCCATCTCAAAACCTTCTGGAAGACCATCCTTAGCTTTACCTCACAAGAGGTCAGTCTCCTCTTGATCTCCATCAGCATCTTCAACCTCATTCTCTTCATCTTCTTCAGGTGCATCAGGATCAACTCCCTACAAGGAGACATAATGTAATCGTGTTATTTTCCATTCACCAGAGTCTATACTAGCATTCTGCTATAATGAAGGAAACTTAAAAAAGTGCCTGTGCAGGGAGTGGACGCATAAGACAAACCTTCATCTGCTTTTCCAAGCGCTCTAACCCTTTTTTTGCAGCTTCATTCTGTGAGTTTATTCTGCAGCACCCATTAAAAATGAAATAGAGGACATGAATAAGAGACATACATGGTCTTTTCTATCATAATCTTGATAAAGGCAAGGCAGCTCTTCCCATTAATAATCAGGCAAAAGACCTTCTGAAATAACAGAAATACTTTTGGGGAATAGCTTTAATAGGTTTAACCTCAAAGCAGCCTCATAATGTGACAAAGCCTCCTGCAGCATATTTGTGGCAGCAAATACTTGAGCCAACTTGACATGAAGGGAATCATCAGCCCAATCCTTGAGATATCGCTCAAGCAAAGACACAGCATCCCCATTTCGGCCCTCAATGACATGAAGCTCAGCCAATGCTAAGGCAGCTCCTAGGTAACCGGGTTCTAGCCTGAGTGCAGATTCATAGAACTTTTTTGCCTGTAAAGTTGAATGGGTATAAAATTTACTGTAACCTAGATTTTAAGGTAATTTCTGTACCAAAGTAGACGGTAAAATTATCCAATTCAGGTTTACCTTCTCTCTCCCACTTGCATTACTTGCATATACATCCCCAACTAATTTTAAAGCCTTTGCAGACTGAGGCATGGCCTTCATTGCCTCCCTGGCAGCATATAGAGCCTCTTTGACTTTAGAGAATTGCAAATAAGAATGAACCAAACCTGTATTTATACCGTGTTACTTATCATTCTTCATATGCAATAAAATATAAAAGTAAAAAGCAAACATAAGACGCATGACATTTGGCTGAAATAGTGAATGAGTAATCTCATTTTTTTCCCTTAGCAAATCACACCTTGATACGAGCGAAGATCAGCTCTCAATTCTTGAGCTCCTCTGAAGGCAATTACAGCTGCTTCTGGTCTTTTCATAGATAAGAGCAGATTACCCTAAAAGTGTACAAGAAAATTACATTGCTAATATTAAGTATATTAAATAAATAAAAGAAAGATGTCAACAAAAGTAATCCCAGTCTTTCAGGTGCAAAACTATCTGAATACCTTCATAATATAACCTGGAATGTGCCTCTCATCAATTTGGATGCTCTAATTGAAATTGAAAAGAGAGGGAAAAAAGAAAAAAGAGTGAAGTCATGAATTATGTGAATATAAGAATAAGAAACTTGATCCCCAAAAATTAAAAGCATTAACCTTATTTACAATTCTTTCTTCTAATTAAAATTAAAAAAAAAAAAAAATAACCTTCTCAGCATAAGATAATGCTCCTCTCTCATCTTTCCTTCCCCACAGCACTGATAAGGCTACAAAAACTTCTGGCCTTGAAGGATCAATACTCAGCAAATCATGAACTAACTTGCTTAGCTTGGAATGATCACACTTCACCTTTAGGAGCATTGCATACTCATCCATGTAAGTCATAATATACGGATCAATTGATCGAACCTGTAAAGATGATAAAAATTTTAGTACATTAGCATGTTATTTTCTGTGGGTGGGTGCATGCAGATTATGCACAATTCCATGGTATAACAAAGCAAACTTCTTACTACCTTTTCAAAATTTATTATGGCCTCGTCGTTCTTTCCAATAATGGCATCAACCTTAACATATTTAATCATTTGTAAGTCAGTCTGAAGACAATCAAAATAGTAAAATTTTATCCAAATGAAAATGATAGAAATGATAATCGTATTTAATCATGGATATCTTTCAAGACGAATATTTATCAAAGTGCAACCATTTCTAACCTTTGCCATTTCAAGTAATATATGTATGTTATTCGGGAAACGTTGTAAAAGCTCAGCAAAGAGTTCCAAACCACCTGCCAAGACAGCAAAGGAACAAAAAATAAGTGTATGATTCTGAATAGTTATGAAAGCAGACATAGGAACCAAAAGATCATAACCAAGTTATATTTTGCATAACCAAACGGTTCAAAAGCTGTAAAGAGAGAGGAAGCATTGTCTAGAATTGCATGGTACTTATCCCCAGAAATACACACTCCAAAGGAAAGTCCACTCCTAAACAGATTATTTACCTTTGTAATCATTTGAAGCAATGCAACACTGGGCCTCAACATAGCGCTGCACAGAAATTACAGACTATAAACAATATTGTCCACGTGAAGCTAGCCATTGAATACAAATACTGAAATGTAGACAATAGAATTCCTGACAACAACACAAAGTAACTGCACTAAGTAATCAATTTCTATTCCCACTTCGTATGATTTTAACTTGCCTATACAAACACAAAACATGCTTATAAGTTTAGTCTTTCAAGTCAGGACACTATGAGGGCTTCTGACATAGACTATGTAGACAGTGAAAAGGCTGTGTGTATTATTTAACCATTTGCTTAGCGCCCAGTAGTTAAATAAAAATTGTAGGTAGAAAAAACTAAAGGATTGATAGAAAGAGTTTATAATGCACCTAGAAATGCAACAAAGTCCATGTATCGAGTAGTTATAAAAAATCATACCATATCAGTGGCTCAGCAATGTTCGACAAGTCAGGTGTTTGACTCAGCATTTTGCTCACTGCCTCGAGGACATTTGGTTCACCAAATGCCCCGTATTTGCATGGCATGACATAAATGCATGATTTAAGTGCATACACCAAATTCAAGTCGTGTAAACAAGCTTAGATATGTGTAAGCAAACAATATCCTGACAAAAAGTGCCAGATGCTTAAATAGTAGTAGTTTATATTGACATAGAATCCTATCTATGGTAATGTACTTACTTGCAGCCAGCGGCTTGAGTCAAGATGATCAAACGGGGCCCTCCCACTTCTATTTGGAGTCTAAATAAAGGATAAGTCACCAAAATATCATTAAACAAATGAAGTGGTGCAAACAAAAACCGTAGAGAAGAAAATCAAATAATCTAGTATAATATATATATATATATGTATGTATGTATGTATGTAAGTATATGTATATGAATACATACATGTATGTATGTATGTATGTATGTATGTATGTATGTATGTATGGTTTGAACCTTCATCAACAAACCTGAGCAAACAATGAAATGATATCCTTGGAAGTAGCTCCTAATTCTGCTAAAGCTGTAATGGCTTCAATGAAAAAAGGGCAATGCCTAGAGAAAAGGCAACCATCAAACAGAAATGAAAGGCTTTCAGGTAGTTGATACAGAAATGCTTTAAACCACAGCAGAAATAAATTCAGCAGTGCTTGCAAAACTGGAGAGAAGGAAAAAGATAATAATTTGAAACCCAAGTATTAGAGACTAGATAATGTGATTGAGTGCAACCGGAAGAAGAAAAAGATAATGAAAGAAGAACAGGGGAACCTTAAACACTCTTTATAACAAGCAATAGACCCACGATTATTTCTCGAATTCCGATAAAGCTTTGCCATTAATAGACTCATCTGCAAATTTCTTGCTTTGCTAGGAATTCCCTCCATCTGCAAAACAAGAGCAATGAGTATGAAACTGTTCAATAAAAGGAATATAAAAAATAACTATATTCTCAACAAGGAACAATCCTAAAATAATTTTGAGATTAACCAGAGTCAGCTTACAACAAATAAATTTATAAAAATTAACAGTGAAATGAAAAATGACAAAGCAGAACCTCAACAATGGCCGCTTTTGTTTCACCTAGTGCAAAATGACAAGATGCAATCTTGTACTTAACCTGCAACAGAGATGGAAGAAGACAAAACCTAAGAAGATAAACCTGCCAATGTGACCTTTGCCAAAAAGGAAAAATGATGTCATAAAAAAAAAAAAAACTTCACTCTACCTCATTCTCATTGATTGCAGAAACGTTAAAAGAATTCGGAGAAGAGGACCTATTTGATGTGGACAATGAACTTCTAGAACTGCTTGAATTCTGCTTCGGAACAATCTTGTAATATTGCAATGCTTGCTTATATGTATGCTTCAACAAACAAGATGAAAAAGAAAAAGAACCAAAGCAACTCAAAATCCTCCAAGGAAAATAGATAATTAAAATCACAGATTAATGGCAATTTCCATTTATAATTTAAGTATGCAGATAACGCTCTTACAATTGCTCTGCGGCACTCTCTGTCGCGAAACAATGAATCACCAAGAATAATCTGTACAAACGAAAAAAACCAAAAGTCACTCATCATGTAAAACGACATTTTTAAGGGAAAAACAAAAAGCAACTCTGTACTATTAATTTGAAAAAAAAAAAAAAAGGAAGAACTGACTAGATTTTCGGCCTTGAGATGTGGACTGGTTTCTCCATTAATAGCAGATGATGAAACAAGGAAACATCCCTAATCCAAATTTAATTTAAAAACGAAACAAACAGACAATTAGTGAGTAAATTTACGCTAATCTGAAGCTAATTCGAGGTTAAAAAGAGACTAAGAGAGTGTAAAATTACGAGCATTTGGGCTGAGCCGTAGAGGCCTTGATCGAGAAGTGTGGTGATTTGATCCTTTGGGATTTCCATTTCGCGAGAGCCGAGAGAGGGAGCTAGCTCAGCAACCAACCACACTGTGTGCTACTGTGGTTTTGTTGAGAGTGAAATTTCAATTTTTCTTTTTTTTGAGTTGACAAAAATTCCTCGCTTATATTTAGTTATTTACGCAACCCGCTCTCTTTTTGAACCTCTAGCCAACTGGGCCGAGTAGTTGAGCAGCGTAGTACTCCATCCCAGCCCAGCCCAATTTACTTTTTTGTCCGTGTTAGAAGTACGCTGCCGTTTTGAGTGACGTCAGACAAGTATTATTCGGAAGGGTAATTTTTAAAAACCACCCCTGAGGTTTGAGGCTGTTGCAAGTAGATGGCGAAAATTATTTTATTTGTAAAAAGCCCCCTACTGTCAGTTAAATTTTCCACTGACTAACGATTGACTTTGAAAGGATAGTATTATCCCTAATCACAGTTTATAGACGGACCCAGCTGTAACGCAAGGCTGAGATTTGTGGCGCTCAAATCACTAGCTCTATTTTTTTTTCCCATTTTTTCCACTGCCAATTCCAAATATTTACAATCTCAAAATTAACTAAAACAACACTTTTACCCTTATTAAGTTATTGATATTTTCTTGAAATCCTAAAAAAAAAGTAATAATAATAAAAATTTTAAAAAAATAAATATAATTGTTTTGCAATATGACCGTTGGCTTGGTACATCAATCAAAAGCTCACAAACACCACACACAAACAGTTTGCATTTCTCATGATCTTTTTCTTCTTCCCCTCTACTCTTAATGGATTCTGGAAGCTCAAATGGAGCAAGTAGCAGCAGTAACAACACAAGCAACTTTTACCATCAATCCCCATCATTACCCATTTAAAATACATCATAACCATTTTTTGGCAAGCTCCATACACAAAAACCAATTTTAATGGAAGTACACATGAACAGTGGGCTGTCAAAGGCAAAAAAAAAAATTAAGAAATAGCAAATTTTACTACCAATCTCCATCATTACCCATTCAAAATGCATCATGACCATTTTCCGACAAGCTCCATGCACAAAAATAATAGCAAATTTACCTAGAAACAGTACAAAATTTCATCAAAAAAAGCAGAAATTTTAACCTAAAAACAGCAGCAAATGATGCCCAAAACAGCAGAAAATTTTACCAAAAAATTTAACCCAGAAACATCAGCAAATCAAACCCAAAATAAATCCTACATAAGCTAAAAAACCAAAACAAAAAACATAAAATTTCTCAGGATTTTCCAACTAAAAATTACTTTATTTCACAATTTATTTCAGCAATCAAACTGCAAATTAATCAATCACAAAAAAGAAAAAAAATATGACAACAAAAATCTAATTTCATCTCATCACTTTTCTCATCATCGATACACAAGAAGAAACCACCAATTCAAACCATCAAAAGAGCTCCTTAGTATCATCCAGTTTTGACAAAAGGCCTTATCAGCGTGTAACATATGAAGATCTCGAAGACTTCATTGCTAGGTAAAGCCACATCCTCGGCTTTAACAGAAACTCATTATCATCTCCTCCTCCTTCTTTAAAGCAGTAATTTTGCCTCTTGCCCAAGCCTTGAAGGACCTTGTCCTCCTCTTCGTCATTTTTATCTTTCTTAATTCACGATTTCTTATAACTAAAAAATTAAAGATTTAGGGATTTAGAATAACAGTAAGGGGCACAGGTTGCCTTTACAAACGATTCCCTTCTTTTTCTGATTTCTACTTCATAATTTCTTTACTTTAATAAATATTAAAATCTAATCGCTAGATTCATTTAAATTGAATCCAACGGTTTGAAATAACCTCCTGCAGCATAAATCAAAATGACAAGTCGCAACAAAACTTGCAAAGTGTTTAGTATTGTTACGAAACGTCAATAATGCCCCCAACTGCCCAAACGGTAAGTAAACGGAGCAAAAACGTAAGGTGTTTTTTACAAATAAAATGATTTTCGCCATCTACTTGCAACAGCCTCAAACCTCAGGGGAGGTTTTTAAAAATTACCCTATTCGGAATTAATGGCTTGAAAAGAAACTAATTAATAATCTTCGTCTTCGTAAAACAATCACCCGCACCAGTCGTTGTCGGTCTTTTTACAGCAGGAACCGCCTTGGACGACGGACTAATATAATCCGACGCCGTTTCTTTCGCTAGCGGATGGAATCATCTTCTCTCCGAAAATCATCCTATCACATGAAACGTGAGAAGCGCGAACGGGAGAGGTTCGTATCGAGAGTAATTTCACCGGCAATTCGAGGGCAAAAGTGTCCAATATGCTTAGACAATCTCACCGACCGCAGAGCTGCAGTGCTTAAAGTTTGTACGCACGCCTACTGTTTGGAATGCATAGAAAAATGGAGCAACTTGAAGCGAAACTGCCCTCTCTGCAACGCACCGTTTCATTCATGGTTCTACAGAATCAATCTTTCATCTTCGAACTTCCTTCAACAGCAATTACAGCCTCTCATCAAGGAAAAAACTTTCATCTCACAATCTCACTCCAGCCCAAGAACTCCACACAGGTCAGCTTAAGTTTCTTTTTTTGGGTTTGCTCGAAATCTTTTTTTTTCTTTTTCCTGTTTAATTGTTGAATTGAATTTTAGTCTGTGTTTTTAACTTATGCAGGATTATACGAAGATCAAGAGATGAGATTAGTAGTGACAGCGGGCGATCAAGGCCATTACCGTGGCGACGATCGTTTGGACGGCCAGGATCAGTGCCTGATGAGGTTGTCTCTGAAAGAAAACTGCGGTGGCGTGCCAGGTACTTATCAGTACTGCTAATTTCCATGTGTTTGCGATCTACTATTGCATTATTGAAACATTTGACATATTTTATTTTAATATGTCAAACTCAATCATAATAGCTGTGACTCTGAAGTTGTCAGTGTTTCTTGTGGAGATTTTTAGTTTACAGTTGATGCAAGTTAGTTTAGTTGTGTGTAGTTTAGAGTGTCTTCCAAATTATAATCGGAGTGCGGCCAAAAAGAAAATTTTGATATATATTGCTGCTTTTTGCAGTGTTTATAATGGGAACTTTCAAGCAGTTCCATTATGTCCTCGGAGGTGTCTTGGACAGGTATGATTATCCTTTTTTTTTTTTTTTTTGGTGTGTGTGTTTGTATCGCTGCATTCATACTCCTCCTTTGAAAAGTGAGGTTAGTATAATATCTTTCTGATATATATATATATATATTTTTACCAGAACTTTCTGAAATTTTGTCGCAAAGCTTTGCTTTACTGAATATCAAAACCAAATGGGTCTATCTGTTTTTAACTCTTCGAATAGGGGAGGTGTATGATAGCATCCCGTAGTTTCATCTTTTATCTTTCTTTTTTATAAGTTCCGTTTAACCTTTTGATACTTTCAGAATGCATCAGGGAATAATTTTGTGAAAGGAAGACTACTCCAGCAAGTAGATCCATGGATACGAAGAGAGCTTCAGGCTATCCTTGGGGACCCAGATCCATCCATTATTGTTCATGTGGCCTCTTCACTTTTCATTGCGAGCCTCGAGGGAAAGTTAAATGCAGCTCCAAGGCAGCTTGGTTTTGACGAAGACTTTTTGGCTCCCTTACGGCCTTTCTTGGTAAACCAGACTGACATGTTCTGGCACGAATTAAGGTATATATTTCTATGCAAGAACCATCCATTACATCTTCGTCTGTCCAGTTTAGATCATTTGACTTTCAGTGTAATATCTGTATAAAAATACCAGCTTAATTCACAATTAGTTCGTTTTCGTAACACCTGGGCTGCATAAATTCAGCGTTCCACTATTTTGGTTTCCAAAGGTCTATTCACTTGAATGTATAATTGAGTTTATGTCCTTTGGTGACTGGTTATTCTTCATTTCTTTGTTCATGTCCTTTGGTGACTGGATATTCTTCATTTCTTTTTTCTCTCCCCTCTTTGCAAGATGTTTAATTAACTTTAGGCCTTATCACATTCTAAAAATAAGGTAGAAAAACACTGTTAAATTAGCCTGATTGTTCTTGGTAGCTTTTAAGACTATGAAAGTACGGAACTTTGAACATGCAACTTTGAAGGATTAAATTCCATGATATCATGCAGATGACACCAGTGATCCTTGAAAGGACACATTGATATTGCTGATAACATTCAAACTCCTGCGATTGACCAACCGCATTAACTTATCAGATTTAGTCATTTCTTTGTTCATCACTTTAACCGGATACTCGACATTAAAATTCAGTTGTTGATTATTTTTACCTTTACAAGATATTCATATGCCTTGCAAGTGTGAAAATGTTTCTCATGTTGTTCCTTCTGAGTTGACACTAAACTAAGAAATATCCTTCAGATGTTTTGCTGAGAGTTCGTTGACCCTGGAAACATATGACGCGGTGGTTGAATATAGAAAGTTGGATTAACTGCTGCAGAAATGTTGTATCATTGTCATTGTCTTATGCTCGGTTGCCAGCCAAAGATATCAGTCGATTCGCAACTTGCCTGTGAGGGGTAAGATGTGTATCCTTCTTTCTGGTTTTTCCAGTTTCTCCTTTCCAAGAGGATATTCGCTGAGCTGCCTAGCTGGTTGTTCCTTGGAGGATAAGCCAAGTCTGATGGAGCTATGATGTTCCACCTCAGAGGAAGATTCAGATTTGATGTAGAGGAGGTGGCCAGACGACCTACCATCATCGTATATAGAGGGACCATTTTTATTCAATACTAAGGACTTGGAAGCTTCTCAATCCTTTCACAGTTTAATCAGAGGTATAGAATAGACCTTGAGGAAAGTAGTTATATTGTACAAGGTGAAGACTGAAGACTTGTGCGCAAACGTCAATGCAGGATGAAATGCATCCATCGAGACAATCTACTCGCACCCTGTCATCGGCAGTAGAACTTCACATTTGAGAACAGGGATGCTATTATTTTGTTATAAATGATTTTCGTAGCAGCCTGGGAACCTGAAAGAAACTGAACTGCAGTTGATAAAAATGTAAATTTGTTTCTTCTTGAAAATACTGTGGGCTGATTTTCCAACTTGTACTGAATCATGACAACAAATTGTATCATCTATTTTTAGTCAATGTTTTGCATTGTAAGTTGTTAATTCATTCTTTTAGAAAAAAAAAATTTAATTCATTAATCTCCTAGCATGAATAATGAATAAATCTTTCGCCCAGCGGATGAAGTAAAGATCATTTAGCTTAGCGAATGAAGCTCCAGGGTTTCCTCCGAATTGTTTAACCGATCTCTCCCCATCCCAGTTGCCGACATTGTGTTGCTCTGAGGGGTAAAACAGTCATTTAATTCTTTCAATGACCAAACATAAGTGTCGAAGGACTTGAGTGATAGAACGAAGGATCCAACGAACATCGAAAACACATAGCGCCTGCGGTTACAGTGAGCTTCAAACTTGGCTCCCCATTGACTAATCGATTTCTCTTCCAATTTTTCCAGGAAAATTCAAACTTGATCGAAAACAAATATAAAACAGGAGCCCAAACCCCGAATTCAGTTCAAAGAAAGCAAAATAAAAATGGAAAACTCAAGCCAAGAATCCCACCTCAGATCCGAAAACTCCGTGACCTATGAGTCTCCTTACCCTCTCTACGCCATGGCTATGTGCGGCCAACGCATCGCCGTCGGAAGCTTCATTGAAGACTACCCCAATCGGGTCGACGTCGTTTCATTCGAGGCAGAAACTCTCTCCATCAAGACCCATCCCTCTCTCTCCTTTGACCACCCTTACCCACCCACCAAGCTAATGTTTAATCCCAACTCTTCATCACGCAAATCCTCCTCCAATCGTCATCTCCTGGCTTCGTCCGGCGACTTTCTTCGCCTTTGGGACGTTGGCGATTCATCGATCGAGCCCGTTGCCGTGCTCAACAACAGCAAGAGCAGTGAGTTTTGCGCTCCTTTGACTTCATTTGATTGGAACGAGATTGAACCCAAGAGAATTGGAACTTGTAGCATTGATACCACTTGCACTATCTGGGACATTGAAAAGGGTGTTGTTGAAACTCAACTTATTGCTCATGACAAAGAGGTTTACGACATTTGCTGGGGTGAAGCTAGGGTTTTTGCTTCAGTTTCTGCTGATGGGTCAGTGCGAATTTTCGATTTGAGAGACAAAGAGCATTCCACGATTATTTACGAGAGCCCGCAACCCGACACCCCATTGCTTAGATTAGCTTGGAATAAGCAGGAGTTAAGTTACATGGCAACTATGTTGATGGATAGTAATAAAGTTGTCATTTTGGATATCAGGTCACCAACATTGCCGGTTGCTGAATTGGAGAGGCATAGAGCTAGTGTCAATGCCATTGCATGGGCTCCTCAGAGTCGTAGGCATATATGTTCTGTTGGAGATGATTCGCAGGCTTTCATTTGGGAATTGCCGTTGCCACCCGTGGCTGGACCTAATGGTATTGATCCTATGTCCATGTACTCTGCTGGCTCTGAAATTAACCAGCTCCAGTGGTCTCCTGCACAGCCTGACTGGATTGCAATTGCTTTCTCCAACAAAATGCAACTTTTGAAAGTTTGATCTTTGCTTGTTTGGGATTGTTAACTATGTACTTTTGCTTGTAAATTTTTAGTGTTCTTCGCACTTTCATACGTATAATGAGATCGAGTAGTACAAGTTTTACTTTTATACTTGCAAGTGGAAATGCTTGATCTGCACAGCTTTTGTACTTCTCGATAGAAACGATCTAATGTGTTTGTTAGCCATTCAAGCTCTGTTCTGTTTGAAGGTATTGAGCACTTAGCCCAAGGGTGAGAGCTCATGCCCGCAGCAGTGAGCGCATGATTCAAGCACCCAAGGTAGCAATTTCCAAGTTATCGCTCGATTGAAAAATGTTATGGATATCAGTGATCCTAGAAAGGACAAGCTGATATGTAATAGCATTCAGACTCTTGGATTTGCCAACCACAACAACGTATCAAATTTAGGTCAAAGATATCAATGTGCCATGCTAGTATGAAAACATCTCTCTCAAGTTTTTCGCTGATTTTAGTTTAACATTAGATTATGAAATATCCTTCAGATGTCGATGCATTCAATATTCAATCACTCATTTTCTTTACCGTCCAAGCTCCTGTTACTTTCTTCTACACATTGAGAACATACACATTCGGGTACTAGATATTCATTCAAAGATACATAAACGAAAAACAAAATACATCAGCTTCAGACAGCAGTCTGTTGTTAGTACAAACACATCCTTCAAAACAAACACAAGCCAGTCATTCTTCTTCAGGTTCTTCATCTTCCTGGAGAAGATTTTCTCTATTGTCATGAGCCCAGAAGCCACGAACGTCTATAAGCATGCTAGCTACAGTCCCACCCTGTTTACAAGAAAGCAGATCAGCCAGCGTAATCCTTAGTGGGTCAGCTGGTTTGACCATATCCCAGATTTCATCCCTCACATCCTCAATACATAGTTCATAGTTCCCACCCTCGATCCATTTCTGATGCACGTCCCTGTTTGCAAGAGGCAACAAAGAAATTCTTTTAGCTGATAAAATTTACACAAGGGTCAAAACATTTAAATAAAATAAGAATCACATGCCAACCAAGACAACAGCAGATCTGGATGGGTTTCTAATCTAATATGATTCATGTCTCTGGAGATATGAGACTTGTAGAACATTACTTAAGCGCTACAAGCAGGAATTTACAGAGTTTTCTATAGGAAGATTGTATCAGGCAACATCTCAACTCTTGGATGTTCCCCTTCTTCACTTCCATATGTAGCTTGTAATTTGGTTCCCCGGAAAAAGTAAGATATTCATAAACGTACTCTCAGCAACCAAATAAAGCTAACAGGAAAAGTATAGGACACTAAGGACAAGCCAAAATTAAATTTAAAAACTAAAGATTATAACCTGAAAAGAGAGTGAATATCAGCTGTAGTGAGATATCCCCGTCCCTGAAGATCAAGACAGCGAAATAAATATGTTAACCCTTCCGGAGTATCTTTATTTTCTAAGGCCAGAACAAAATCAAGGAAGCTGTCAAAGTCCATCTCCCTAGCATTTCCTCCTCCACTTTTGCCACGTCGGACATGCTCATCAAATACTATCAGCAACAAACGCAAAGACAAACTTGAGAACTCTAATAACATCATATATATAAGATCATTTGTCATCCCTATACTACTAAAAAGAAATTTCTCAAATAAAGATGGAGAGCAACAGATGACAAATAGGGGATATAAAAAAAAATCTGCTGCCTCATCAGATGAATAACATACACAAGAATCAGCCATGAAAAGCTGTGCACTTTCAAGAAACAATGGAAAGCAGTGTTACCCCTCTCAATGAAAATTTCAGTCAGTGTCCCATCTGCATATTCTTGAAGCTCCTGCTTGCTCAACGTCCCATTTGCATCCTTATCAAGGGCAATAAACATGTCTGCAGAAAGAATGAGGATCAAAATTAAGTTTCAGTTGTAAATTCTATAAATGAAAAAAGGTGAAAAATACATAAACCAAGAAATAAGGCACCAAACTATCTACTCCTAATATGCGTTGCAAAACTGATAAATAAACGAAGAACTCACAAAAAATTAAAAATCCAAAGTACTCACCGCATACGCGTTGTGCAGATGTCAAAGAAAACCAATTTTCAGCTTGTTCAGTGTCAGTGACTTCTTCCTCACTTTCCTAATATAAATGAAGTTTAACACCAAATCAAAATCAAAATAAATTGAGACTATCACCAGTTCAATTTATTTAACTTCTTAATCAGACAAAATAATCAGAAAGCAGGCCATGAAGGCACAACAATGAGACTTGTCAATAATATTTGAAAAGAGTAGGAAGCAAATGTAGGCAATAAAAATATGTTCTTGCCGTGCAAATAGTTTCTTCAAATTTCACTTGTCAATCAACTAACAGAGTAGCAAAGTAGCTTCACTGATGCCTTTCAAAAGTATTATCTACATTTACCTGATGGAGTTCCATTAGTTCCTGGAGACAATTACTGAGCAGAACTTTCTTTATGCAGGCTTTTCCTGTAAGCAAGACTAATTGTTAACAATTTTGAGCAACCAAAGCCATTTAAAAGTCCAAACAAGGAAATTTCAGAAAAATCAATATACATTTCACAAAGGGTAAAATATTACATTGACATCTACTTATTAAGATATTACAACTCAATATCAACTCTTTATAGTAACAGAAACTAAGGCCACGTAAACCTCGTCTGTGGGGATCACAAAAGAAGAAGAATTTGTGTGCAGCTATCCGACAATACATTTGAATAAAGCCTGATGGCATATCACGGAGTTGTGCCAGACTAGGAATCAGACCACGTATATAAGCCTCCATTTCCTGTAAAGAAACAAAACTGATTGTAATCTTTGACACAGAAGATGGTATATAAGTGGGCACTGAATCATTAATCAATGCAATGCCCTATCTTCTAAGGTTTAAAAGTCCAAAAATACAAATAGTCCATACATGAGGTTGAAGGAAACCGTCAGAATCTTCATCAAGCTCGCTCATATCAATTCTGGCTTGTGTAAGTGAAACCTGCACAGAAGTGAAAAGTTAAGAACAATCATAAAAATCGAAGCATCATCAAGTAAAAGGAACAAAGGGATATTAGTTGCTGTGAGCCCAAAAAAAAAAAAGGGGCCACAAAATCCTAGTGAATCACAAGAGAAAACAACGAAGAAGGAGTATCATTAACTACTTTTACAACCTCCACTTCAACTAATCAATTCTATGCAATAGGAAAAAATACACAATCCAAAAATGGTAAAAGGCAATTTCCATTGACTTTGCACAACCAGTGAAACCTTATGCCTTTTGAACTGAAGACCTCACATTAAGAAGTAGGATCTCCTTGGGAAAAACCAACTTGAAAGTTAATAATAATAATAATCAGCAAAGAGCAGAGACATAACAGAAAATTAGGAGGTGAAGGATTGCTTTGGTGTGGGGATAAGTTCTGTGAAGAAATTTTCCTCGGGGAGGAAAACTATCATTATTTCAAAATGTTAAATTAAACAAGCAGTATGCTCCATACAACTATAAAGTGTAAGAAAATGCAAATCGGCTTATCATTGCAACAACCAGAGAGATGAACCTTAAAGACAGATCTTATTATGCACATTTCAACGCTCAAATAAGATCAAAGAATCAGGTTTCTGAGAATCAAATAACAAAAACCAAAACCTACCGTACGCATCACATATAGATAAAACGGCAAAATGGCGATTCTCCCCGACTCATCTTTCTCAAACTTCATAAAATTTGATGGGCTGAAGAAACGTCTACACTTAGGGCCTATTTGCTCAGTACATACTGAAGCAATGTGGCAAAAATCTTCATAATTCATCTACAAGATGACATGTCAGAAAACATTAGCATAAGTACAAACTACACAGCTTAAGAGCTTCAAAAGGCGGTGAAGCCAACATGAAACAGAAATCAATTTTATAAGGTAGCTGCACAATATAGGGACAACAAACTTTGTTAATAATCATAACTCTAGTGAGAATATAAGATAACATGGTTGGATGCAGATTAAGATGGCAAGATACAATTCACATACCTTTTCTGCACCAGTGGCATCATCAATAACACAGTTTTCTCTCAAGCAAACCCACATTGCATCCAGATCATCAGCATTTAGTAAAACATCTGATTGCTTCTGCAGAAATTAAGAGAGATAATCAATTATAGCAGATCACAAACTGCTTTTGTGATCAATACTAAGAACAATCGGTAAACAATGAGGCAAAGCAGAAAAAGAAATTGTACCTTTAAAAACCGATATTTCGCAAGTCTTTGGACCCTGTGACTGATGGACCCTTCTTCAGGTTTCTGAAACAAAAGAAACAAAATAACAGGAGAGAATTCAGTGACAAAACCACAAAAACAATCAATCAAACTCAAAATAGTTATACAAAATTCCAAGTTGGGTTTTTCCCTTAAAGATATGATATCACATAACAAGTATCTTCATATATAATCATTTAAAGCAAGTACACAAGCAACCAATTTATGCACATGCCTTCTTGTAGAAGCTGGGGATTGTGCCAGCTTCAGCACTTTTCTGTTGTTTCTCTCTAAATATATCAAGCAAAATTCTCTTTGTCTCAAGCTCTGCAAAGGATAACGGAAACGAACCAAGTTAGATTGCAGCTGATGATAAAAGATAACAACCCAAAATCCTTAATTTTTATTTGTTTCATTTCCAAAAAAGTTCAGGCAATAAAGTACTAAATGGATAATTAAGCACATTTATCCAATAAAAGCTCCATAATCAACCAATTAATTTCTAAGTTCCAATTCATATGAATTTATTTTGTCACCATAAACTACTGTGACATTATAATAAAGAACTAACATTGCTATATCCATAAAACAAATATATTTTCTCAAATAAAAACTTAAATTTGAAAGTAAAAATTTCAAAATGAGAGATAGTAAGTTACCCATCAATGCTTCGGATCCAAGGCCGGTACCGGATCCAATAAAGCGACGCAAGTTTCGGACCCAAAGCATTGACGAGGCCGGCGGGATCTTTCGCTGCGCGGCCTCGTGGCTCTCGCCATCACTGGACCCACTGTACATGGCCGGCCGAATCCAAGTAACCAATTCGACTCTTCAGTAAACTCAAACAAGTTCAACTTTTTCAGCCTGTAATTTGTCAAATAAAATTTACAGAATTTGTAGAAATGAATTAAACCCTAGAATTTCAGTAAGGGCTTAGCTAATAAACCAATTCAAGAAATTAGAAACTCGTGATCTATCATGCCTTATTTTCCCCCAAAAAAAAAAATAATAAATAAATTTTTCTTGGCATGGCTTTTTATTTTAAGGTCCTTAAAGCTTATATTTATTTTATTTATTGAGTTGGGCCCTCAGGATTTCCTCCATCGACTGGGCTAGGATTAGGGGCGACTTTGGGCCTATGAATTTGAGGTCGTCAAAGCCAGCTAATTATTTATGAACAAAAATAAACAGGATTATTATTATTTCACTACTTTAAAAATTATAAAATATTAAATAACTATAAAAAAAAAATATTATTTTCTATCATTTTATTACTATAATTTTACAAAAACTTTCATTTTACTACTTTTCCATTAGGACAGTAAGTTGAACAGTTGGTTGCCTAATAAAATACTAATTTAAAACCCTTTATGGTAAAATACACAAATAAAAATATCAACTAATAGACACAAAATTTACTGTTATGCCCTTAAATAATTAAGTAATAGTTTAAACCATGAATTTATTATAACAATAAAATTAGTAAATTGACAAAAATACCCCTAAAAATTTTTTGTTAAAAAAAGGCAAAATCTATTCTTAAAAAAACATAGAAAACTTAAATATGGAAATGTTGATTTTGTAGATAAGCTTTTAAGTGTTTTTTTTTTTTTGTTTCTTTTCAAAATAGATTGTGTGTTTGTTAACAAAAATATTTAAGATTATTTTCGTCAATTCGCTACTTTTATAGTTATTATAAATTCAAAATTATTCATAAATTCATGGTTGAATCTATCATTCAACAATTTAAGGGCATAACATAATTTTTTGTCTATTATTTGATTTCTCTATTTGTGTATTTTCTCATAAAAGGTAAAATTAGTATTTTACTAGTCAATTAACTGGTCAACTAACAATTTTAATAAAAAAGTAGTAAAACGAAAGATCTTACAAAATTATAATAGTAAAATAATAGGGAACACTACTTATTGTAGTCATTTGATATTTTATAATTTTAAAGTTGTGAAACAATATTAAAAAATAGTTATATCCATTAGATTTATCACCATAAACAACCATGATATCATAAACAGTGAACCAATTACTATCCTAAGGTGGTATTCACTTATTGAATAATTATATAAATTAATAGTCAATTAATTTTAATAATAATAAAATTTCCCATTAAATGGATAAATAACTTTGAGCTCACTTATTAAAGTTATAGTTGGGAAGTGTAGTGTAATTGAAAAGAATTTTGAACAAGGTGAGTGTGTTAATCTTTTTATAATCTTGGGTCAAGTGTGCGTTTACAATAATTAATAATAATAATAATAATAAAAAGACAACCTATGCGCATATAAGAACACAATGACAACCGGCAAATGAATGTTTTCAGTAACATTCTTAATGTTTATATTCATTTCATTTGAGATTAATCCTCGAGAAAAATCGACAACAGTAGGTGATGTTACAAAATTGTCATCTATTCGCCACATCTTTTTTCTTCTTGTGATTATGTGGAAGATTATAGTGGTGATTAGAACCGTTTTACAGATATGATACGATTTGATTTGGCAATGAAAAAGGCCAAAAAGCAGGGGAAAAAGTTACCTTATAAGGTGACGTGAGCCAACCCGAAAGCATCATCTTTAAAAGAATATCATCCAAATCACTTTTGATCTTAATCATATTACATGAATGCAGTTGATGGTGAAGTGGGTATCTAAAAAAGCACTTATTGTTAATATACTATTATATTATGACCTTGATGAGTTAATGAACAGTGCTCACTTGTCTTCATGTGGGCTTAATCATGTACCAAGATCGGCCAGTAAGTCTGTTGACTCTGTGTACAAAGCAAGCTTTCCCATTTTTGCTTCGGAAAAGTGATTATCATTCATTCCCATTTAGAATAGTGGTGTCATCATATTCATATATTTCTTTTTTGTTTTCCTTTTAAATTTGGTGGAAGATGTGAAAGAGATTCTTAAAAAAAGTTTAATAAATAACTAAATACTTGTGGCTTAAAGTGTGTGTGGGTACTGAATGTTTGATGATGATATAAGCTAAGGTAACATCCTTGTCAGAAAGTATAAGGGATTCACTGAGAAATATTTACTAGTCAATAAGTGTATTATCCTTTGCTTTTCAATGCTCACTGGCCTTTTTGTTAATTGGCTTGAAGATTTGAACAGAATGCAGGACAAAAAGAAAAAGGCAGTACTGTTTAAAGTTATGATCTTAAGCAATTTAATTACTTTCCCAGAAGCAATGTGAATCTAAACTAGACCAAGAGAGAGGGTAAAGCTAAGAAAGAACCCCAGTAGTTGGAATTACGGCGAAAAAGGGGGATACTTGATGATTTTCAAAGTAGTAGTTAAGCAGATTTTGACATGGAAAGAATCATTGAGTTAGCGATGAGGAAATAATACAAAGCATGATGCAGCATAGTTAAATTTAATAATTGATTGAACAAAGAAAACAAATTGGCTTTCTGTATTTGATCAAACTGAACATTTTGATATTTTCCATTTACCATTCTGCAAATAGAATAACAATAGCCAACAGCTCGACTACTGCTGGGGTGCATGGCTGGCAAAAGCTTGCTTGTTGCTACCAAATATAGCTTAAGAGTCACCTTTCTATTACTTGAAGGACCACAGTAGCAGCCTTAATATGGCCTTGATTTGTTTGTTTTGTCTCCAAGATTTAATTAACCTCGGTTAAAATGGTCCCCTCAAACGGCAAGATCTCATTTTCATTCCAAGCACATAAATCCGTCTAATTGAAAAGATCTCATTGCTAAAGGGAAAAAATAAAAAAAAAGATGGAATGATCTTTGACTAAAAGAAAGATCTCATGCTTCTGTTGTTGTCTATTCCTTTGTTGCAGTAGGTTCATTCAATGAAGAAAACATAAGTGTCCATTGTAAGAATAAGAACAAAGGATTCAAGAGAAACAATCTTTTGCAATCAGGCTATGCACGGCATATCTATCAACTTGCTTTGCTGCCAGAGTCCGAGACAACAGATGCAAACAACATTCTGTTTCGGAAATCTGCCTCTGTATCCAAGATTGGCCTCTCATGTTTTTGTGCTTATACGGACCTGCGCAACAAGACAACTTCCTTCCAATCAGTCCCCTGTTTCTTTTAAAACCAACCCAAAATTCAGGAAAAACAAACAAAATAAATAAATGAGAGATACTTATACTACAGCTCAATAGCCTTCCCCACTGCTTGTCACACAGCTCAACCATATGCTGCATAAGGGAATAAAGATATAAACAAAAGCAGGCAAAAAAAGGGAAGAAATTTGAATTAAGTTTTCCAAAACAGCTAAAATATTCATTCTTAAGCTATAAGACCAAGAACAATTAGCCACGGAAACTGAGCGCCTGATAAACTTTGCTGTCATAATATCTTGTGTTAGCGCAGCTGTCATGACCCCATATGAGAAACAGGCCCATCTCTTGTGCAAAAATAGATATGCCCTCTCTTCTTTCCACATCAGATTACAAAAAAGAGGCCAAAAAAAGAAAGAGTGAATTCAGGGAAGAGACTTGAAATTGAAATATTGATAACAACCTTTTCTTTTGATCCCCTTCAATAATTATGTCTTCTCCAGTGCCTGTCCAATTAAAGTCACTTTCATGCATGTCCACATCTTGTTAGTAAAATCAACATATTTACAGTTGGTAATAATAATCCACATGGGGCATTGGTTTTCCAATTGAGAGATTCCCACATAGTGTCCAATGATGTCAAAACAAGAGTGCCAATACACTGTCGTCTCTTTTACCATATACTCAACTTCTAGCCATGCATCAAAATGCCTTTTCTTCTTCCTTGAGGCACTAAATTGTTTGAAGTAATGCAAGGATTTGATGTTCTTTTGGTGACTAGGCTTCTCATAACGTAAATTTGATCAGATTTTCAACATTGGACAGCAAAGTGGGGTACTTGGAAAAGCAAATGAGTTGTCTTCTGATCTGTTGTTCTTCTCATTTCAGCAGTATTTCAGCTTGCCAAATATCTCTTTCCTAAGTGGATACTCGAGATTGGTAAGCCTGCATTTTCTGAATACTTGTGGGCGCTATAAGTACCTGAAGTGGCATTAGTTGTTCAATGTCAATGTGAACAAGAAGAAATCCAATTATAACCACTTCTCCTGTAGTGTTCCCCACAGCCATTGGAATCTTGAGTTTCTTCTTCTATTAAATCTGGATAATTCTTCCTCGTGTCATTTATATTTTTCTATGCTGGATTTAATAGCTTGCTTGATAGTCCTTTGCTCTTCTACATTACAGGTTCAATGTTCAAGTTTGTTAAAGGAGACGCGAAGATTTTCCCACATGTCAAAGTCAATTGCAGCTGTAGTTGGAGGTGCTGCAGGGGCGCTTGTTCTTATGGCAATAGTTCTTGGACTGGTGTGGCTCTGCAAGTCACAGAGTAAAAACTATCAAAACAAGAATTCGGAGACAGGTTCTTCAGATCCATATGCATTAGGTAAGGCTTCAAGAAAATGGAGAACTTTTTTATTGCTAGCTCGTAGCCGAATATTCATTGATTACTACTCTCACATTACAGTTGAGTGGAATAGGGGAGCAGGACCCAGTTCAGCCTCCGGCCAGCCTTCGTTTGGACCACAGGGAGCAAGGCAGTTCTCAATGGAAGAGTTGGATCAAGCAACAAAGCAATTCAGTGAAACTAGTCTCATTGGCTATGGAAGTTTTGGTCCAGTGTATAAGGGTTTGCTTCGTGATACAGTAGTTGCTATTAAAAGGCGTGTTGGTCCTCCCCTACAAGAATTTGTTGCAGAGGTATATTAATTATCAACATATGAATTGATATCAGTGCTTTATGTTAAGCACATCTTTCCCTTCTAAGACAATAAACCAGTCATTCCCTCAGAAACAACACTGAAAGCATAGAATCCGTTACTCGTACATGCTTTGTGAAGCAATTGAACTTATAACTTAATTCAACAGAAACTTAACAGCTTTGTGGCAAACAGGTAACTTATTTATCAGAGATTCGGCACCGCAATTTAGTTACTCTATTAGGTTACTGCCAACAGAATGGATATCAAATGCTAGTCTTTGAATATCTACCGAATGGCAGCATGTGCAATCATCTATATGGTATGATTCACTTACAGATTTCTGTTTAGAATGTTCTTCTCTACATTTCATTTCAGCAATCCATTTTCCTGACAGATACTGGACTAGAGTCTTCAACAAAACTAGAGTTTAAACAGAGGGTATCAATAGCTCTGGGGGCAGTTAAAGGTAAATCCAAAGTCTGACGAAAGAGTTTTGTTGAATTGTTGAGAAAATGGATGAAAATTCAAACCCAATTTTCTACATAGTGCAGGTTTATGCCATTTACATGGTTTAAAACCCCCCTTGGTGCACAAGAACTTCAAAACAGCTAATGTTTTGGTTGATGAGAACTTCAATGCTAAGGTTGCAGACACAGGAATCTCAAAACTGCTCGAAAAGATTGAAGAAGCAGGTCCTTCACACAGATCTATTGTCAATGTTTTCCGAGATCCAGAGTAAATTAAATTTCTTCTGACTGCACTTCCTTTTTTATGCAAATATCTTGGCTCTCACCTCTTATTGTATTGATCTTATACCCAAAATATTTAGGGTAGAAGAGTCGGGGGTCTTTTCAGAAATGAGTGATATTTACAGCTTTGGTGTGTTTCTTTTGGAGCTTGTAACTGGACAGGAGGCCTCACACATTGTCTCCTTGGGATCTTATGAAGCCTTAATTCAATGGGTACGTAAATGCAATCTTATATTTATGCTGATGTTTAAGTCCAGGGTTTCATGAAAAGTTGTAGACAAAGGTTTACAATAACTTGAGGGTTGGTTTGGTTTCAGAGTTTACAAAGTTGGTCCAATGTTTGTAACACATTGGTTTGTACTGATTTCTCTTACATTTTGAAGGTGCGATCACGGCTGAGTTCAAACAATTTTGTGGATCATCGGCTAGCTGGAACATTCACTACAGAAGGAATGAGGGACTTGATCAGGCTGACACTACAATGCATGAGCTCTCCAGGTAATAGGCGACCGAAGATGGAAACTGTTATGACTGAGCTTGAAAGAATTCATGAGAAAGAGATGGCACTGACCACATTCATGGGTGAAGGAACTGCTACAATTACTTTAGGTAGTGAGCTATTTGCTTGAAAATGAAGCGAGCTATGGTGTTGTGTTTAGGCCAGGCTTAAGCATAACAATACCAGCAACAGTTTGATATTATTGTTTTAAAGGGGTGTCCGGGGCGCAATTGTAAAGGAATTGATGTAAGTAAGAATTTGTTTCACCAATGGTGCTTTATAATTTCAGTGCAATGCTGTTAGCGATTTTAGCATCATTCATCAATGATTTATACTTCAAAAATGTCATTTTCTTTTTTTTCAAATCATTTGCTGTCAAAAAGTATTTAACTTGGAACAAGCTGTCAATCATCAGTCGGGTAAAACATTCACAGGAAGCATCATATGATCCAAAAAAAAGTGTGCCCCGGAAGAGTTTTGAGATTCAAGAACAAATATTGCTAGGAGATTCTGCGCATCATCCGTATTGACAAAAAAGAAAGTTCCCAAACCACATAAAAATTTACTCCAACCACACAAAGACAGCTTCAAAAATCTAGATTGATATTCCTCTGCAAAGTCTTAAATCCTCCACGCAGTGAAGGGTGGCATATTGTCTTCAGTCTGAAAGCGAAGGTAGTTGCAAGCTTAAAACGTCAAGATTTGAGCAAATGAATCCAATGGATACTAAATCTAGCCAAGCCTGTCTTGTAATGCCAGCAATGATGTTTCTGCAAGTCATGTTCAGCCATCTCATTGAAAAAGACCATAAAGATGGTGATTATGACAAACCTCTTCCACCAACCATTTCATGCGTACGCAACACTGGGACCATATCCTCTAATTAATCATTTGAAAATACTTGTTAACAGAAGTCCAGATCTGATCTAATAGTACCAATGTGAAAGGTCAAAAAGACTAGGTTTAGTTACCTTCCTTTTCCTCTTGAAAACCTCAATAGCTTGAAGCGATAAACTCTATTAGATCATCTGGAACATTAGCAAGTCTTAGTAATCCAAGCTGCCTGTGCCCCATCAAGATTCTTTGTTCCCCTTTCTCCAACTATAATATCCATCACCATTCGAACCAGGGGTCCATTAAGATTTTAAGGTTACCCGACTAATATCTCTTTCTTTTCTCTTTTTAAGTGAAGATAACATACCATATCATCCACTCTTCTATTCATGTAACTTGCTCTCTGAGAAATGTTCTTTTAATGTCAAATTAAAGAAAATTCAAATTACATATATGCTAGCTTTTATTTATGCATACAGCATCTTGTGTGATGCATTAATCCAATTCTGCTCTGTTGAAAATTTTTATCAGTAATCAAGAAACTGCTTTAGCTTAGTTTATCTTAAGACTATACATGGGCATGCAGTCACAGACATACAGTCACGGTTTCTGTGCTAAAAGAGATAAAGAAATTAAAGATTCATAACCATGGGCAACTACTGCTATGGTCCCCAAGCTGAACAAAAGCTACAGGTTATAGTTTCAGGTTTCTGTGCTAAAAGTCACAGTAATGGTTTCTGTGCTAAAGTAATAAAAAGTTGGCAGAAATTAAAACAAAGAAAAGTGCATGGTATATTTTTTCAAGAACAAACCAAATGTAACGAGGTTTTGAGTTTTGACCGGAGTTTGACGTGATGACGTGCGGGTTCCTATCATCTTGGATGTTCTCAATTGAAGATATAGTTTTTCTATATCTGTCAAATACGTCCCCAAGCACCTAACTGGTAAAAGTGGATAAACTATTCCCTTATTAGATAATGTATAAAATTTAGGGGTTGAAATGATATTTCTCATCGATTATTAATTTCTTATTTCTTCAGATGCAAACGACGCCGTCTGGAGTTAAACTACAAAACTATTTCTTCCCTTATCCAATGCGGTTCACTTTTGCCGCTACTCAACTCTCGAACAAATGGCTTCCATTTCGATGAGCATCAGCTGCTTATCTCGGATTCAAGTCGTATCTCGGGCGAGAACTCGGAACGAACCTAGACGTAGTCCAAAAAATTTATCAGAGAAATCCAACGGTAAGGTCAAATTTCGAAGCAATTCCCTAAAAGCCTCTCTGCAGTCTTTAGCCGGCGGCGAAGCCACCACCTACACGCGTCTCCCTCCGAAAGACGATCTCTCAGCTGTCTTTGCTGCAGAAATTAAGCTAGACGATTGTGAAGTGGCCAAGTTGAACGTTGAAGACGAAACCAAACTTGAAAATGAAGATTACAGCAGCGAAGAAGAAGAAGAAGAAGAGGAGGAGGAGGAGGAAGGGCTACATGGTAACTTAGGGCTCAGTTACGGGCAATTCGAAATATTCGAAAGAGAAGGAGCAGAAGACGAAGACGAGGACAAATACGACAGCGAAAATGAAGACGGTGGGAAAATAGAAAATTTTGATGAGGAGAATGGCTATTACGAAGGCGAACTGGAAGAAGATGTGAAAGAGAAGGGAGTGCCAGCAGTAATGCGATGCTTCGACCGGGCGAAGATTTTCGTAAAAGCAGGGACCGGTGGAAACGGCGTCGTGGCTTTTAGACGCGAGAAGTACGTGCCAATGGGTGGGCCCTCCGGAGGCGATGGAGGGAGGGGCGGGAATGTATACGTGGAAGTTGATGAATCCATGAATTCCTTATTGCCGTTTCGCAACAGTGTGCATTTTCGGGCTGGGAGAGGAAGTCACGGGCAGGGGCGGATGCAGAGCGGAGCTAAGGGGCAGGATGTGGTGGTTAAGGTGGCGCCAGGGACAGTTATTAGAGAGGCTGGAAAATCGAAGGTTTTGTTGGAGTTATTAGTTTCAGGACAGAAAGCATTGTTGTTGCCGGGTGGCAGAGGTGGTAGAGGAAACGCATCTTTTAAAAGTGGAACGAATAAGGTCCCGAGAATTGCTGAGAATGGTGAAGAGGGTCCTGAAATGTGAGTTCCTTTTTAAGTTTTTTTTTTTTTAATGATTGTTGTGTGCATTGTATAGTTTTCTTGGTTGGTTTTATATTTTGGTGATTTAAAGGTTTTGTTTTGCTATTAGGATTTTAAGATATTGGCGTACTGGGTCAGTTTTAGGGGAACACAGAATTGATGGATGGAAGAGTATTGTCATAATTTCTGTCGTGTAGGAATGTTGCAACTGCAGGATTCACTTGTTTAGCAGAACTTTGAAGTCAACATTTCCAAGCAATGACATGAATGAGAGTTTGGGAATCATTATTATCGGGTGAGAGAGGCTAATGTTTTAAGCTGAAAATGAATTTGGATAAATCACCCTTGTGCCTTTGAAATTTGTTGAGGTCATGCTGAGGGAAAATTGAAAAATACATGTTGAGCTACTTCTGTGTTATATGCATCAAAGGAATTTGAACTGATTTTTGGTCCAACAAACTGGTGAGCTGCATGCATGGCTTCAAATAAGATCACACATTTTCCCATTGTGTCCTTCCAAAATTTGATTTTTGATAGTTAAGAAATCCCTGCTGAAATAAATTGTTGGGATGAGTTTGTTAGCCAAAACCGACTTCCTTTGTCCCCCACTTTTTTTAATTTTTTAATAATCCTTAATAGACTAAATTTCTTTCCCACATTGGATCCATATTGCCTTGCTAAGAATGCATGACCATTTTTTCTTTTCAATATGAACGTTGGGGATAATGATTATGTTGATCAGGTGGTTGGAGTTGGAGTTGAAGCTAGTAGCGGATGTTGGAATAGTGGGCGCTCCGAATGCTGGAAAAAGTACACTTTTGAGTGTGATAAGTGCTGCTCAGCCAGCAATAGCAAATTACCCTTTTACCACTTTGCTTCCCAATCTCGGTGTAGTTTCATTTGATTATGATTCTACCATGGTAGTAGCAGATCTGCCAGGTTTACTTGAAGGAGCTCACCGGGGTTTTGGTTTAGGTCATGAATTTTTACGGCACACTGAAAGGTGTTCTGCCCTGGTACAGATTTCATGTCATATTAGCAGATTATTATTTGATGGCTTTTATTTTTAAATTTCCCTACATTGCCTCACTTTGTGCATCAATTAGATGAGATGATAGCTTTTAAGTGATTCCTTTGTCTCTTTAACTAGTAGATGGCACAAAACAATCTTGCATTTGTAGTGAAATTCTAGTTGGAGTACTGGCTGTTTGTTATCAGTGACTGTGCAAGCATGATGGAGTTTTTGCAAGGACAAACAATAAAATCTAGTTATTCATGGTTTTTCTACCAAAAAGGCCAATATCTGCTAGACGGGAGGGCTTCTGTATGACCTGAATGACGTGTTGTGTCTCTTGACAGGTGGCTATGGCATGACTGTACAAGATTCATTGCAAATGAACATTTTTGGTTTCCTTGTATGCTTTTAATCTCCTTAGTGTGTTCGAAATTACTGTAATGTAGTTTTGGTTTGAAAATTGGTACCGCCAATCTAAAGACTCGTGTTTCAGGCATAGAATTTAATTCTCTTTCTGTATGATTTTCTTTTTCTCAGAAAAAGAAATGTTGTTTTGGTGTTTAAATCATGCATAATTAAGTTACAAACTCTTAACTCTTTCAAGATATTAGCTTACATCATGGGCATGATGCTTCAGTAGATATTTCAAAGTTTAGCTTAAGATTTACTGGCATAGCTCTCTTTTCACTGCAATCATCTTTCTAGAAATCTTTCCTGTCATTCTGTTGCAGACTAAGCAATTTTTTTCATTTTCAAACCTTAGGTTCATGTTATTGATGGCTCAGCAGAGCAGCCAGAGTTTGAGTTTGATGCAGTTCGTCTTGAGCTGGAAATGTTCAGTCCCGAAATTGCAGAGAAGCCTTATGTAGTTGCTTTCAACAAAATGGACCTTCCAGAAGCATATGAGAAGTGGCCATCGTTTAAGGAAAGGTTACAATCCCGTGGCATTGAACCTTTTTGCATGAGTGCGGTGAAAAGGGAGGGCACCCATGAAGTTATCTCCGCTGCTTATCAACTACTGCAGAAAAATAAAGAAGCTAAGAGAGACTTTGAAGGTCAAACAACTATTCACTTAAATTATTTATATATTGTGCTTTTTCTATGTTTATGTATATTGATTTATTCTAATCCTTCTTATGTGAGGCAGACATAATGTTGATTAGTTCCACTATTTTGGATGGGACAGATCAAGTAAATTTGAACCATGTAGCTGATCTGGTTAATAAGCAGCGAAGTGCGTCAATCAATGACTTCGAGATCTTCCATGACAGTGGCTCCAATACTTGGAATGTAGTTGGAGCTGGCTTGCAACGTTTTGTTCAGATGACTAACTGGCGGTGCGTCAATAAATTTTCATTATGATGACTGCTGATGCCATTGTTCTTAATCTCTCTTTACTTAGTTTCCATCGCTTATATTGTGTCTATCGTCTCGCTGTTTGTTGCAATTGTATTAGTTTGTAAAGTTCAATTGGGGCTGGTATTCGGAGTCTGAGATGTCCCTTTGCTGAACCTGTATGTATCCAGTCAAACTATATGTTGTACTTCCAGAGACCATGCAAGCATGCCATAACTGGGTTTTGCATGATGAATGTGTAAGCCTTTCCTCTAGGATAATAACTGATAATAATTTAATAAGTGTGATATAGAGTGGTGTATTGCACTTATAACCAGGTTGGTCTAGCGCATGCATTCTGTATATGGATAGCATGCACCTTGAACGGCAACTTACAGCTATTTTAACTTAACCCTACACTTCCATCAATATGTTTTTATCATGATGCAACAATGTTACTTGTTCTGGGATTAACTGCCATTCTTTTCTTTCTGACTGATCTCTGGGAACAGGTATCTGGACTCTGAGAGGAGGTTCCAACATGTTCTGGAGGCTTGTGGTGTGACCAAGTCCCTCATGAAGCTTGGTGTAAAGGAGGGAGACACAGTGATTGTTGGAGAGGTATGTTTTAATGACCTTATATCCTGCAATTTGTATTGTGTTTCATTTCAAGTGATACAATCTCCCTAGCAGTAAAGAATGTACTTCAGTTTGTACAGAATACACACTTGCAAACTCCTGCCATGGCTTCATTGAAACAGACACATTCAATCTACTTTGATCCTTTTTGTAGAAGCATATATGGTCTGTGATTGATGATAATTCGCTGGCTCTCATTTTTCAAGCAGAAAAACAAAAAATATGAGTATTTTAGCAACTTTTGAATTTGTTTCCTTTTCTTCAAGTCCAATCTCATGTGAGCTTCCTTGTTCCTCTCTTTTCTTATTCCCAGATGGAGATGGTGTGGTATGACTCTGCCAATAATCCTGGGCCTTCAAAAGCAAAGAAGGGATCTGAAGATTCAATCAAATGGCCTCAATGGAAGTAACACGCCTTTGTTGCCAATGCCACTTCACTGCTGATTATAGCAGGTATGGATAATAACATTCAATTTCTATGCTTAGTATCTATTTATCTTATACCTTTTCGACTTGTCTTTTAATCCTTTGAATGATCTAAGAATTATCTTATAATAATGATCCAAGAAATATCTTATAAATTGGAGTAGTAAGGTTTTTGTTTCTGTACCCAAAAGAAAAGGTGTAATAGTTGTTTTACGCATTTTAGACTGGATCAGTTTAGATGTGTAGTGATAGCTTAAAACTTGCATGCAGTGATTTAAAATGAGCTAATCATGCAGGACACCGGCCTTGGTTATGAGACTAAGAGAAAAGGTGTGGAAGTTGATTCAAGACTTGTCAAATGGCAAAACTGTGATATAAATAAATCTGCTTGCCCTCCTGCATGACCTGATGCAGATTATAGATTCGAGCTCCCCATCAGGCACTAACATGGTGCAATAGATCATGCCTCTGGAGTCTGGTTCAAGGTGCTTTGCTATGAGCCTATGAGTGTGATAAGTTAAATTAATTTCTTCTCCCCATTTGCAGTAATACGATGGGTAGATCACAAGAGCCATTGAAGCTCTTCCACTCAAATTTTGTTAGTAAATGTATTTGAGATAGAGTGTAATTATTAGGTCTACTTTATGCCTTGTATTCTTCAAAGAATTCTTGTGAATTCCTAAATTGCAATAAATGAACAGATTTTGTAGCATGCCCTCCCGTTTTCTTAAGATGCTCTTGAATTTAAATGTAAATTTTTTCCTGTCGACAGTATACGAGCTCTAAAGTTTTGGCCATCTGACTCTACTAGTTACTGCTGAAGGGGGCTCATATGAATTCAGTTTAACGCGCGCGCGCGCGCGCACCATACAACTCATCTCGTGTATGGGAAATGAGGCGTTGGGAGCAAATCTCGTAATTTGCGCAATAAACCGTGGGCCTAAAGTTCCATGCACCCTCAGCAACAGCCGTGCAGTCTCAAATCTCAATCAATCAACCGTCCGCATTGAATCTTTTGACTCTCTCTCTTCACTTTGTAGATTTGCTTTCGCTGTTCCACTCTCCATTGTAACAACTCCTTCCCGCACTTCTTACAAAATCGTGATCGCACATCTACGATCTGGACCCCGTATCTCCAATGGAGATTCTCCATATTGTCTCTGTACCCCGTTCCCCGTTCCTCGAATCTTTGACGCGTAGCCCGTACGAGCAAGATCAGGTTTGTCTAGAAACGCCATGCCGTGCGTCATCTCCTAATTTAGTAGTGGGACCCGCAAAGATTCAGATCATTACGTGGCAACAGTTGTTGCACACGTGTTCGATTAGACATGACTAATAGTGGTAGTTCTCCTAGGTTTTGGTGGTCGGTTGCTGGAGGTTGCGTGGCGGAATCCCATTGCTTGCATTGAAATTGCGGGACATTGAGAGTGAGTCTTTAATAAGTGGTCTTTACTTACTTATCATGTGCACTTTTTATTCACTGGCTAATGGTAGTGGATTCCCATGTGCATAATTATCTAAAAGAAAGAGATGATATCAAATTAAATTCCCTAATACACAAAACTATTGAACTCACGTTTTTATCCATCTCTGAAACGTTATAGCCGTATGCTAAGATAAAAAGATATACAACCCGGGATTTGAAATAGGGTTACATGATGGGCCTAGGCTTCCACTTATTTTTTAGAATTATTGTAAACATAAATTTATTTAATAATTTTACCATCCCTAGATATAGAGCTCAGAATCAATCATTAATTGCAAGCGAGTTGAACCTTGCCTGCCTATAAAATAAGAAATAACAAAGGGTTACGTGAACATGATTGCTAACCAATGCTGAGTGGGACGACACGAGTGTGTTTGACTACTTGACTAGAAAGACAAGGAGCTGCTCGGCCATAAAAGGATGAGTCTTTTGATGATACCAAATTGCATAAAAAGTAATACATAAATATAAACGTCTTATTTAATTAATTGTCAAGATTAATATATAAATTCTCCACTTTAGGGTTTAGTCATCAAACTCTCTTCATTTTCGTCAAAGTCCAAGTCTTAGGACAACTACATGCCTTTTTCCATGAATCCCGGATGGCCTTTTGAACCATAAAAAAAGGGCAAATAAATAAATAAAAATAAAAAAGGTGATGAGTTCATGTGTGCTTTTTTTTTTTTTTCTCTCTCTCTGTCTCTCTCGGGAAAATGTGAGGCAAAATTCTCTTGCCATCAAGAAAATTTGGAAAAAAGTTGATGAAGATAATCAGATAAAGAGAAAACAAAGAAAGAGATAGGCCCCTACAACTGCAGGTAACAAGCTAATTACGTTTTCTTTGGACACTTAAATAAATAAATAAATGAACTCCATCTATTTTGAGGAATTGATCTTTCCCCTGAGCATTACTTTCTGAAACATACGCTCGGCTCACACCTTTCTATGAGAAGCTTGACTGAACTTTTCTGCTTCTCTGAAAATGGTAAAATTCACCACCATTTTTTTTCTTCATTACAAATTAAATGCATGTGTCCCTCCCTTTTCAAACTAAACCCTAGATAACATCTCTTTCTCTTACTTGAAAATTATATATATGGATTTAGTAAGTGCAATGAGAAATAATTTGTTTTATTTTGTTTTTATTTCATTATTTTGTGTGTTATTTAATAATTAACCTATGTTTGGGCCCACATGGGAAACATTATGATACCATCTTAGTAGATATGGACATTTGTCCATTTAGATAAACATAGGGGTCAAATGGAATTTGTCCTGTCGATTTCAAATCTTTAGTGGAGGAGTCAAGGGTTATAGATTGTAACAAGTGCAAATGTCACATTTCTTAAAAGAAATGACACAATACACCTAATTTAATTAAATTATTTTAATAAATCTCTCTCTCCTTCTCTATCTTATATTCGTTCTACCGCGTAAAATTAAAATATACTACTTTCTTGATTGATTAGGTTTAATTAATTAGGTGAGTGAGACTACTAATCAGAATTGCCACTATAATGACTAGTGACTAAGCATTTTAGAATTGGAAAGGTTATAAAAACAAGACAACAGTTGACCCGTTTGATAATTATGACTAGGCTTTGTCATTCCCAATGCCATTTTAGGCACGTTAGGGCTATCTTTTAAAGAGGATGAAATTGAATTGATGATACTGCTGTAGAAACTACTACGCTTATCAAAGAGGATGAAATTGAGTTGATCACACTCCTGTAGAAACTACTAAACAAATGTACTCTTAATTAGTGCCCAGTGCCCACCATGTTCATGCTTTTGCTTGGGCGGTTTAATTAAATTTCATCTTGCTTTACAATCTGTTCTTTAATCTTTTGATTGCCCTTTTGACTGTAGCCTTTTCAATTTGCTTTTGGAGATCAGAGACAAAGACCCCATGTTTCTGTGAATTAGAATTTGCTTTACTTGAAATGAATTGAACAGAAAGACATGCTATTTGTGGAAGAAAATAATTATAGTGTACATAGTTATTTAGTTTACCTGCAAAAGTTAAGCTGTCAAAGTATTTAATAAACACTTTGCAGTTTATGACTTGACTTTATATTAACACACTGATTATTTTTTACAATTATTTATTAAAATATTAAGTTCTGAAAAAAAAATAACATGTAATTTTTACTTGACAGTTAGTGGTATTTTTCAAATACACATCAATTTTTTTAACGGTTAAAACTTTAATTCTACAACAATTGTGGCTTAAAACCCATGCACGAGACCATAGTACCAATTATAGGAGCTAGCCTTAGATTTTTAACTCATCAAGCTGATAAAATTTTGCTGTGAGAAGACCGTAGTCAACTTCTACATTCAGTCAATATCAAGTTTAAAATCTAAGTTACTAATAGAAGGATCCAGCTACCTTGCAACAATTGGAAGGTACCCCAAATTTGTCCCTACTAGAAGTATAAGAGTAAGACCGAATTAAAATTGAGAAACTAGGTGCAAATTGACAAATAAAAAATGGATTAAAATTTTGACTTATAGACACACTTATGATGGGCCCTTTGGCTTGTATTCTAATGTGGGGTGGTTGTTTCCATGATTCTGGACACGGGAGCCTCATATTCTTAGGCATTTTCTGCTTAGTTAGACATAATCCTAACTGCTCCCTTTGAAAATCATGAATCAGACAAGTAATTTCATTGATTTATTTTGCTTAAAATGAGGATTCACATGTGCATAATACCAGAGTTATTACAAAAATAACTTATTATTACTAAAATGAGTAAATTCCTAATTCAAACATTTGAGACTCTCAAGAAGTTTTTGCAAACACAAAACCATTATATATGCAGCGGTTTTGTTTTTACTGCGTTTGAAAGTTATAGGATCAATGATCCTGCCATCATACTCATCATCTTGCTGCTACCCACCAGTGCTCACTCAATCATGTTCTTCATTAATTCTAGTAATTAAGTGTAACATTCCTATATGCATGGTTGCTTTGGTATTGTCATTTTTAATGGCATCAACAGTTTAGTATAATATCATAGCATCAAAGAGCTATAAATAGGAGAGGTGTATGTCGATTTCAGGTAGATTTCTAGTGTAGCTCTAACACGTGACTCGATCATTATAAGTTTAATTTTATCAACCCCAGGTAGCTTAGCTTGCATTCGTCTGATGTAACCTTCACATCACAATGATCATATTAAGTTCTCAACATATATGAATAAAGGAGAAAACAGTCTGACTTTCAAATTTGTTCTACTAATAGGATGCCTAAACGATTCCGTTGTTTCAAAACTGTAATATGTAGTCCCTTTAGTTAGTAAAATCTTTCCACTGGATGAAGATAAATACACTTATTTATTATAATATCTATCAAAATAATGTATTACAGTGTTTTCATTTTTATTCAAATAGACAAAATGAGTTTGAATATTTATTTCCAAAATTGTAGAATATATTTACCTGTTCATTATTAAAATAATGAGACTTAGCTATTTATTTAACTTCTAAAAGCATAATTATAATTATTTGAAATTGAAGCTAATTTGATAAATGATAGTGGACTACAGTCAGAATCTAATAGCTAGAGAATTAAATCCATAGAAAGAGAAACAAGGAGAGAGAGGCCATAAAAAAGTAGGTGGAAAAGGTAAGGAATGACACTTGCAATGTCCTTTTCTTTCTCTCCCTTTGTTCAATTCACAGTCTTTAAAAGACTTACCTACACTCCCCTACACTTCCTCAAACAGCTACCCAGCTACACAGCTTCCATTCAAAACAAGAAACTGTTACAGCCTCTTTAGCTTTCTCTCTCTCTCTCTCTCTACACCGTTTTGCATTTTCTTCGCAATCACAGCAATGTCTAGTAGTACTTCCGAAACCGTAGGTAAACCCTTCGAAGGCTATGATGAACAAGGCCAAGCTCAAGCGGGTTTTGCTCTGATTCAGAGAAACCCCAACAGTACATCTCCATCATCAGAAAGAAGAGGAAGAAGAAAGCAGCCTGAGCCTGGAAGATTTCTCGGCGTGCGGCGGCGGCCCTGGGGTCGATATGCAGCTGAAATAAGAGACCCTACAACTAAAGAAAGGCATTGGCTCGGCACATTTGATACTGCTCATGAAGCAGCTCTTGCTTATGACAGAGCCGCACTTTCAATGAAAGGTGTACAAGCTAGAACTAACTTCATTTACACTGACAATGGAACTTTCCATTCTCTTCTTACACCTTTCGATATCCAAGCTCTCTTGCCGCCGCCACCACAATCATCACAATTCACAGTTCAAAACAGTACGAGTGCTCCACCTCAGCAGTTCCAGCCTGACATTTCCGAAAGTAATAAGACCTCTATGATCACTATCACATCCAATAATGAAACCAGTACTAATGAAACTTCATATGGGTCATCACTTGATGATACTGGTTTCTTTTTCTCTGAACCTGATAATTCTAACTCTGGCTACTTGGGCTGCATTGTTCCTGATAACTGCTTAAACCCCCCTTCAAATCATCAGGCTAATAGCAACTCTAGTGCTTCAAATGATCAAAAAAGCTTTTGCTCAATAATGGATACGACAAGCACTGTGCTGCCAACAGAGCCGTATAAGGCTGGAGATTTCTCTTACGAGTTCACTAATGGGTTTTGGGATGATCGTCAGCAGTCATGGGAGATGAATGAACTTTCCGCTATGATTAACAACCCAATAATGGCTGAAGATGGCTGCTCCATGGGAGCTTTCTATGATCCTGCAGTCATTGATCATCATTATCGTAACCCTAGCTATGGGGTAGTGCCTCAAGCCACATCTTCTTCATCAGCTAGCTCCTCTTCAACTCCACTGTTTGGTGGTGATGTAGTTGACTTCGGCTATTCACTGTTTTGAGTTTAATGTGAGTGATTACTGATATTAGAGTGTGATGATATTTATCGTGAATTGTATCACTTTTATATAATTTTCATCTACATATAAGCACTTTCTTCTTTTCTCTTGTGTCTTTGATGTTTACATTAAAAAGTTTTCATAAGTGAGCTTGGCTAGAAAGGGAATTGGAATTAAAGTTTTCCTATTTGATTCTACTAGACTGAATGGACTAAAAATGATTAAAAAGTTTCCTTTAAGCTAACAGCTATCTAAGTAACAAAATCCATGATTCATATGTTTATTTATAATTGGTGGGTGTGAATTTGGTCATTATGGTCTTCAAATAATGGTTGCATGATGTTTCACTTTTTTGGACAAACCCTAAACCTAGCCAAGAATGCATGCTAGGTACGAATGATCATTAATACTTGCAAGTGTTGCCTTTCTTTTACTTTTGAGTAACTGCGCATTGTCCCACCGCTTGATGGAATGATTTTGAAAAAATAAGATTGTATAGGGTTAAAAAATTAATTTAGGCACTTTTTATTGTTCACTGGAATTTAAATTTTTAAAAAATAAGATCACAAAAGACAAAAAAAATTAATTTAGGCAACTCTTACTTCAAATAAATAAATAAGAGTGATTCAATGAGTGTAGTGAAAGTTCAGACTAGGTATTTTTGGATTACATGCATGCTTCATGCAATTTTCATTGACAGAATACTGGCGCTTGGTGTGTTGGTTTATTCTACAATTAATTTTAGAGCCTTGAATAAAAAATTTTAATAGAACACTGACTGAAACAGCAACAAACCTAGTTGTCATTGTAGTGTTAATTGAAAAATAATTAAGTGAACACATCAAACTTGGGCGGGTTTTACCATTATTTCTGTTGACCCTCAGTTTTTTCTTTTTTCTTTTTGAACATTTTTTCTAAAATTTAGCTTCCATTGTACGAGGGAGTGAAAGGTCATAGAGAATTATTGAGCATGTTAATGAATAACGCCCACGTTGGCACTTTTGCCGCCATTATTGATGATAAACTTTTATTTAATAGCTTTTGATTTGGAGAATTAGTGGCAAATAATAATGTTATGGTTACACTAATCACAATTAGTTAGTCACCAGCACCTAATTAAGTAGCCCAAAGACCCACATGCTTAAATTTCGACACGGGACGGGAGCCTTTAATAGGTATGTTGCTCAACTACGTTACGTATGTACATGCAAACTTTAATAGTGGGAAATGGTGTTGTGTTATATATATGGCCCACGTACTGCCACTAGTTCTCAACTCTCAACCAAGTCTCCTTGTTCAATAAACTAAGGTGGCTACAAGAGAACCCAACTAGAAATTCCTGGCACAGGCACAACAGTTTTGACTCTCTAATTTGGATGATGTGAGGAGCTCTGATGTCGACTGATATGGGGGCATCATGAGGCTGCTCTTATCACCCAATAATTGCAGCCTCCAGTATTCATCAATAACTGACAAGAAATTTGGTACAAGCAGCATATAAATAGAAGCTGTAGGTAATTTCCAATGAGAGTTCGCGTCAATTACTCCTCCGGCCTCGATCCAAAGAGACGCGCAAAGAATATGAATTATTTGTACAAGCTTAATCTTCTTCTTCTAAGCTACTCTTTAAACTGCCAAACCACCTGACCATTTGTGCATACTTTTGTGTAAGTGAATCTCAAGACCAGAATTCGCTATGATCCTACAGTAATTGCATAGATGTTTTTGTCGATTTTTCTTTCACAAGCTGAAACTAGTGTTTCTTCAGGAGAATCACTTAAAACTAAATACAACTTGAAAAAGCAAAGCTAACAAGAATAACCGGACAAGAATATGAGAAGGAACAAGAAAGATGGATGATTATTACAGAGTTGAAGTTTCTTTTTCTTATATTTGTGTATCATAATAAATTTATCAATAGCCATGTCAAGCGTTTCATTTGTCACAAATGTAACTATGTATCTGCACCCCATATAAGGTAGCATTGTTATACCTCCTTTGAGTCTCTTTTAATTCTCTGTTTTTTCAAGACAACCCCCAGACAAAAAGTTGGGGAACCAGAATAACTTCAAATTCCTTTCTATGTTGAATTGGAAGCTTGTTCCCAAATTTAAAGATGATCTACAACGATAGACACGAAAACACCATTGATTTAAAAGGAAGAATGCTGTGGGCAGAATCTTTTTCGGTTTCGAAAAAGATTGGACCATAAATAAGCACCAACTCCAAAATTGAAGGGCCAAGGACAGATTTTTGCCTAGTGGAACTGTGGAGTGTGGATTCTTTCATAGTTATTCACAAGCAAGGAGTAAAGGCTATACGAGGTTGGTCATGGCTTATTCAAGATAAAAAGGATGGCCATATAAAGATTGTATGAACACAAAGCTAATGAGGGCTAGACCTAAAATGTGGAACTGTAACAGAAGTGAAGCCTCCTACTTTGACGACTTGCAGGAAAAATAAGTTTTGGTTCATGAATTTGATCAAAAAAAGGAATGAAGAAAGTGCCTTTCTTCGTGCTTAGCTTCAAGTACGAGCCTCAGTGCTGCTGCCGTCAGCAGTTGAAGGACCAGAACTCTGTCCAGATTGTTGCATGCTTGAATGAGGAACAAGACCACTCTTTGAAAGAATTGAACCAACCGATCCACTAGATGTGCTCACTGATGAAGACATTCGAGTTGAAACAGAGTCCTTGCTCGATCCTGAAATAAGTTCTGGCCGCAAGTCCGAAGATGAGGATGATGGGGCAAGAGTGCCAATTGAAGATCCCACAGGAAATGGTGCGACTGGCATATCAGCCAGAGAAGATGCAGATGGGCTGTAGCTTAGGGTTCCCATTGGATGATCAAATTTGCAAGCAGGCCCAAACTTGCATACTCCACGTTGTGCATAATGAGTACAAGGTGCTGCACCCTGATTATAAAAGAATAAACCAATCAATCATATCAGACGCATAGCAATTTTATCTTGGATGCATACAGCAAATGCATAATAACTAGAATGCACACAAGTATCAAAAATGGGCAGGAAACATTATAAGCACAAAACATCCATGCGTGAAGACAGAATACTAAACAACAAAGAGGATGTCCACTGCCATATTTAAGTCATACTGCCCCACTGTAACCGGCGCATATAAATGAATCCATGAAGCATTATCATCTTTCACTGTGGTGATGCATGAGTATGCATTTTGATCATGCTTTACTTACTGATACACATCTTAAATAGAAGGGCCCGTATCAATAAGTTTACGTAGAATAGAGTAGAAACTTTGTGAAGACATTTACAGACTTCAAATAACCTGCTTCAGCAAATTTATTTACAGACTTCAAATAACCTGCTTCAACAAATTTGTTAGCAGTCTGTAGTTCAACAATGTTATCAAGTTTGTACCAATGAAAGCAACAAAAGATTTATTCTCCTTAGGCCATGGATGCACTAAGGAAAAAATGAACAAAGGTGTTGAAAATAGGAAAAGATCTTGATAACAGACATGCAAACAAAGTTTGTGCATAATCCAGAAAGATGAAATCAAAAAATAACCATAGTCCACAGAAAAAGTGGTGATCTGAGAGCGGACAAGTAGTAATTGTAGAAATAGAAAAATACAAATAATATATAATAGAACCTATGCTTTTAGCCCCTCTAAAGAAAGAATAAGTGAGATCATGCCGATATTCCGTTTTCAACTGAACAGAAAACCTATAAGAAACATCAATAATACCAAAAACTACATATGACTTGTGGAAGGTTGCGTTGAAGGTCCTAAACAGCATTGTAGTAATTAAAAGGTCCTCAATTCGATCTGCCAGAACTACCAGTAACCCTTGCATCTCCCAAACTGCATCATAAAATCATCTACGCTATAACTGATTGTCTCCTCCAAGTAAATACATGTGCCAAAAAGTCAGCTATACTTCATAGATATACTTGTCCTAGTTATCGTGTTTCTGAAAATTGAAAGTGTAAAAGCAGGAGGAGGGAAGAAGGCTATGGTCAATAAAATAAATAGATGAAGTCAAGATAACTTAGCTCCATTGGTTATAAAATAGAATTCCATGAGGGAAGTGGCAAGATGAAAGTGAACCCTGAATGTGAAGTGAATGGGTATTTACTTGAATGGAGCCAATGAAATGGCACAACAGGAGAACCCAACAGCCACTGAAATGACACCAACAGGCAGAGACACCAGGACCTGGGCAGCTGCCAAACCCAAACAGACAGTGCCCAGTAAATTCTTAAGCTGTTTCATAATGGTAGCCCTGCTAAATATATAAATTTCATTGACAACCTAGCTTTCCTGCAGTATAGTTAACAGATTTAGTCATACCAAAGATGACAAGTCATCAAACAGGAAAAAAAAAGCAAAAACAAAAAAATACAACCTTTTGAAGGAAACGACAAAATACAATATACAATAAAATATTCAAAATAGAAATAATCAATTGTTTTTACATAATTCATACCAGAACAGAAGCAGATACAGTAAATTACTCTCCATTTAAAGAAAAGAAAGATAGAAATGACTATTATCTTCACAATCAGCCACTGAAATAAAAGATCAACTCATAGAGCATTCCAACCAGTCTCAACAAATCAAACCATGCTTATGAAAATGACATAATGGCTGTGCATATCGTGGAAAAGCTTTGTTATGTTGCATAATAGCTCAAAAATGCTTAATGCAGCTGTCTAACCTTGTGTTGATGAAAAAATATGCAGAGTCAAGAGATTAACAGGAAATTACTCAAACATTTCACTCTCAATAGCAAAAATAACAACATGATGAGCAATTTCATCTACTTTGATAAAATGGAAAAAGTAGATTTACGCTATCATCAATTTATCAAATCAGAAGTTATCAGTTCACAGGTTTGATATTAAAAGAGAAAATGAGATAAAGCCAAACAGAAATAACTAATGGATAATTCCTAATTGAAGCAGTGTTTTATCTCTGCCACTTCGAGCAGAGGCAAGACAGGAGGTTGCAATTTTGTGAGCAATCATGAAATCTCAAATGACCTGGTGCCCTCTGACTACATATCTCTCAACTCTCTCTCTCTCTCTCTCTCTCTCTCTCTCTGTCTGAACCCAATCTCAACAAGTTGCTAAGCCATTTTCTCAGATTCTTGTCATGCAAGAACAGACTGAACTCACCACTTTCCTGTAAATCTTCATCCATTTAGAAGAAAGCAAATGAGGAAGCGTCTATCTAAAGCTCTAGATGCAAGTTGAAATTATGGCCATCAAATGGAAACTCGATGAATCCACACAACAGAAACAAAGAAGCATGATGCGTGGCAGGACAGAAAGAGTAAGACGCACGAAGGAAAAAGATAATACGTTTTATCCCACACGGACAAAAACAGATTCAGGTTTACGTGCCTAAAAATATAGAGTAATTAAGTCATTTTGCACAGCATTAAAAAACAAGGAAAAAAAAGAGAAAACAATTTCTTCACTCACATAAAGCATGACAATGCAAAAGCAAGTGCAAAAAGGAGCTTACCGGACGCAAAGGAAGACCCAAGGGGCTCAAGGCGACATCCATTTTTGGCACAATCAATTCTCGAGGGTGATGATATTTACACAAGGACCCAAATTTACAATCCCCAGTTTTCATGTAATATTGACATTCTGGTTGCCCGGGTCTCTCAGGAAATGGATGCTCCTTCTGACTACTGCTTGAAGGACCAACTGAAGAAGGTAGAGGTTGATAAGTTCCGGTATAGGCAGGTGCTGATGCAGAGAGTTGCGTAATCCCATAAATGGAGCTTGGTCCAACAGAGGATTGAGTACCAGTTCCAGGAGAGGATATCGGATTTAAGGATGTCTGAACCAAGTGGCAGAAACAACTTAAAGAAAAACTTAAAATAAAACATGACAAAAAAGTAAAAGTGAAAGACGTTTTTATCTGCCTACCGCATACGGACTCCAACCCTGCAAGGGAACCATGCCTGGAGAAACCAGCACAGGACCATAAGGACCTTGCACATATGAACCATGCAATAGAGGAGGCCTTGCAACTACTACCCCATATTGTTGAGCTGAAGGAACAGATGGAGACTGCATTGGAGGATACAACGCGGGTGCAGGTACTGGCGTGGGCACCGCGGCAACTTGAGGTGCAGGAGATGGTGTTGGAACTTGCACACCGGCTGGCTGTGGATGATGGAATTTACATGTTGCACCGAACTTACATTGCCTCGTTTTCATATAGTAGGAACATTCTTTTTCACCCTGTTGTTAATAACTCCAACTTTTAAGTAAGATTAATTGCATATTTGCAGGATATGATTATAATATGATGGAAGGTTCAAAAATTTTTAACATCGCTGAGAAAATATACAAACCGGACGCAAAGGGTAACCATAATAATTTAATGACACATTGCTAACAGAACCAGCTCCCTGCCTGGGATGGTGGTATTTACACGATGCACCATATTTACATGTCCCGGTCCTCATATAATACTGCAAATTTAGTCAGAACAACAAAATCAATCAAAACGGAAACCCAATACCTCATCAAACTGGCCGACGAAAAGACAGCAGTAATATAAACCACGATCACATGGAATGCATACAAGAGCCAAAAAAAATGTGTAATGCATCACAATCACGAGGCATTCATTGTACTCTTGTATGGAAAGCCACATCAGAATGTAAATGTTGTTTGGCAAATTGCGTTGAAAATAGATTAGATCAATACTAACACTATCACTGCATAACAAATAAATTAGCAAAAAACAAAAAGAGTTACTTTAATTGGTAGAATTAAGTGAATGTACATTGTGGGTTATTGGTCATCAGCTATCGCCACATGAACCAAGTTCCAATGCCACCACCAAATTATGAAATCAAGTACCTGACAAACTGGCTGGCCCACCCGCTCCGGATATTCGCCTCCACCTGCTCTTGCAGCTCCAATAACCTAACAAGTGTTTGCTCTTTTAACATCAAAAAAGAAACCTGATCCATTCGTATCAACTTCACATTCACATTTAATTACACAGTAAAACTTCAATAATTGACAAGATTAGAACACAATGGACATTCAAAAAACAACTTGATCACATTCAATCAAAACCCTAAGAATAAGAGAAAAACCAACGAATTACCGAGCCACGGTCACGTGGATGATTGAACCGACACCTCGACCCGTACCCGCAGAACCCCGTCCTCAAATAATGAATACAATCGGCCTCGTCGGGCCGCTCCGGATACAACTCGGCACCGACTCCAAATCCTAATTGCCACAAAGGCTCTACTCATTTTCCGCATAAATAAGAATAAATTAAAATAAAATTCAAGATCACGTCTAATAATCACATTCACACTCACGTTTAATTCAATCACCGCCATAGAATCTAATTACAAACCAAAAAGAAGAAAAATAATATCATAAATGCGGATACGATTGAAAGTAATCAGACCTTCGGGACCGGTTTCGGTTCCCGGAGCGGTCCATTCCGGAGACGGATCGGACTGAGAGCCTTCACTGACCCGACCGTACCGCTCCATTTCGCACGGACAGTAGAACCGAACTGAACCGAGATATAGCAGAAAGAGAAGGCTAACCGGAGAGAAGGAGATTTATTGAATGTATGTACAATGAGAGTCCCCGATCGAATCGGAGAGAAAAACTGTCCGTTCGTGTTTGCGTGTGCTCGTTTTCTCTTCTTCTTTGCAAAGACACGAACACGAACTGTGTTTATGTTCTGTTTGGCTATGGGGGGATTTTGGGTTTCTGATTTTTCTCTCTCTACTTTCTTTCACTTAACACTCAAACACACACACACACACTTTCTCTCTCTCGTGTTTCAGTTTTCAAAGGCATCGATGTTTTTGTTGCTGCTGCTTGTTTGATCTTTATTTTTATTGTTGTTATTTATTATTATTATTTTCTAATTTTCTTTTCTTTTTTTAATTAATTTCGTGTGCGGGCATCGAAGGTGTTCGTTTATATACGCGCCAAATGGAGGGGAAATTACCAGAAATGGAAGGCGGAGATGTTTAATGACGAGATTATCCTCGAATTGTGTTTTGTGATTGGAAGAGTGAATAATGTGACGTATTTGTCCTTTCGTTAAGGCGTTATTACAAAAGAGGTGATGATGACATTAAAATTTTTTTCTTTTTGAATTAAAAATTTAATTAAGTAATGGGGCTTTTAAGTATTGCTGAATGGTGAAAAAGGTGGGCCAGAGGTTTAGCTCAACGTGGCATCATTAGAGGATCTTCCTAAAAAATAGTAAAAGGTGCAAAGTGTACCATAATTTAATTTAGCTCATGCTTCTTGCAATATTCTAATCAACTTATTATTGTTTATTATGAAGGCCTTCAAATCTGATGATATTTTTACTTTGATATTTCCATGATCAAAGTACTTTATTGAAAATTGAAATGGATAAATTTGGATAGTGAATTATAAGTCAAGATATATTGATAGGATCAAAATATTGTTGCCCTTTATTGTGACGTTTCATTTTAATTGGAGTAGATCATTTAATAATTATTTAAATTAATTCAATCAATCTAAATCATATTTCTTCAAAGTTGAAGCAATCACGTTTTACAAATTGATTTCATTAATTTAATTAATTAACTAAAGTAAACAACAAGCTATTAAATTGATTGGAATTTTTTTATTCAAGGAGATCAAAACTGTTTATACTTATCGATAAATATTGATTTTTCTTTTCTTTTCTTTTTTATTTAGAAACATGTAAGCTTCAAATCAATTTATTTAAATAAATATACTTATAATTTTAATAAATTTAATAAATTTTGACATGCAATTATTTGCTAACTCACGCTCAGTAATCTCCAGTGTACACATTTAATATTTTAAAATACGGATTCAAATTTATAGTTAAACATGCGTTGATATCCATACATGACAAAAAATTCTACAATGTAGTTGAAGCTCATTAGTTGAAATTTTAAACCTTTTAATCAATCTATTAATTAATGGCCTAATCAATTCAATTATAGTGAATTTACAAGTATGCTATATGATATAACACGCTGATTGATCTAACGACAAAGCAGAAATTCCAATAAATGATTTTTTTAAAAAAATTTTACAATAAATGACCTGAATTTATAATTTGTTGGCAAATAATGACAACATAACAAATAGACAATATAGTTTGTTGGCTCAATCTACTCATGGTTCAACTTAATTGCCAAAAATAATTTGATCTTGGCATTAATTAATGAGCCTATCTACTGCATACAAACGTGAAGAGATCTTAAAACGTTAATCTAGTATTCATCCCATTTTTGTTAGAAAGCTGATAAAACCTTACTTTCTCTTATTAATTAATTAGATAGTGCGCAAATTGCCATTCATCTTCTTCTTCAATTAACAAAATCAATATGGAGGACATTTTGGGGACCTCTGACATTTATTTTTTTCCTTCTAACCTTGGAATGAAACGGCATGCGAAGCTGAAAAGGATGACAACCAAGGGCAAAACTCTTTTTCGATGAACCAACCATGAAATGACACGTGGTCAATCGAAGCCTAGGTAACAAAGCTTCTCACTTGATCTTTGCACGCAAGAATTACACCCACACGCTCCTTGACAAAGAGTGAAGTGCAGGCGAATTGAATTTGTGCAAATGATTGTATATAAAAACCGTCCAAAAGGATTTAATCATCTATTAAATTAATTATTTAAAAAATACAATATTCGATTCTTCCTTCCGTATGAAAAGTGGAATTGTTTATTTAGCTTATCAACATATTATGACAGGATTTTTTGAAACATTTTAACAAATAACAATATTTTTTTTGTTTATTCGTATCAAATATTATAATTAGAGATCTTAACATTTTAATTCAACTTAAGTTTCAATATCACGTATCACTCATATATTAGATAATAAATATTATAATTTATAAAATTATTCAATCATAAGTCAACAGATAAATTTCATTTAGATATTAAAACGTCTAGTACCGATAACTTTTTTTTTGTTAAATATTGATATTACATTTAAAATAAATTATCTATACGTTCCTAAAAAATACCCACATTTAGTTGAAGAAAATAAAATTATCACTTTCTTATTGAAGGAAATAAGAATCATTAAGTCAGTAAGTCAGCCACAGATAAATCTCGAATTAATAAATTCATCTAAGAATGAAAAAGTTATGTTCTTATGAACAATTATTCGAAACTACTCCATGCGAGTGGAATGAAGTGGCCTCAGCAGCGCGTGGGCCGATCATTAAGGTTAGTTAATGACTAATTGACTATGATTCTGGTAAACATCATGGGAAGGCTGTTTCAGTTGCATTCCGTTGAGTACCCAACGGCTCAGATCAGCTCAGTACAAACGAACGGTCAAGATCTCTTGCGTGTCAGCATCCGTACGGTGATGCGTAGTAGGTCAGAAGTCTTTAAATGCAAAGTTAGACAATCCGAGCAGGTAAAACAAATGACCGGGGGTAGCCGGTCAATCACATCATTAGTGGTATCAAAGGGTACGGATACAGCCGGTCGTCAGGTGGAAAGTGGTTTTGTTTTGACTTGGACATGTTTTGGCCACGCGTAAGCATTTTAATATTTAGTTGGTTTTGGACAGTAGTAATCGTATCACATCGACCAAATGTCGGCGAAGTGATTGTGGTGGTGATAGGTTTCGGATCTCTCCTCAAAATTAATTTCTTTAATTTAATTAGAATTTATGTTTTTTTTTTTCTCTTTTTTTATATACGTGGGGTTGCCTCCCGTGTGCTAAATGGGCCTCGGAGAGCCTACCATTCGAGTTTAAATATTGAAGAGACAATAGATTTATAAATCTTTTATTCTATGTGTAATAACACTTCAACTTAATTTTGATATACTACAAATAAATTGAGGGGAAGGAATGGAAATTTGGAATGTAATAAAAAAAAATTAGGGATTTTTCAACATCAAAACGAATATTGTATGCATAAATGTAAATATGTGTGCATATGTAAATATATAAAAAGACACTAACACTCTGTGAATTCATGGTTTAGTAAAATAAGTATAGATGCTCTTATATTTATACAAATAATCACACAAATCCTTTTTAGGACAACTACTCCTTTTTTACACAAATCTAAGGGTTTATGTAAGTTTATGATCATTTCCGAATACAAAAGGGAGTTTTTATGTTATAGAAAGAATCTGAATTACCATCTCTTTATCAATCTTGAAAAAGAATTTGTATAACTATTTTTTAAAATAAAAAGACTTTTGTGACCATTTCCTCAAACTAAAGGGGTCCCGATATCATTTTTCCAAAGTAAATTTATATAAATCAATATTTGAGGATAAGTTGCAAGATCATGGGTTGATTTGAGATAGTATTTTATGCAGTTGGATCTATCTTGACTTTTTTTTTCCATTCACTACATCCCAATCAACTTCAAATTTAAAATATATCTCCTTAACTTTAAATTGTGGCTTTTCTTTCTTTCTTTCTTTCTTTTTTTTTTTTTCTTGGTAAAGTATAAATACATATAATTTTTTACAAATTGATGTAACTCGAGTCAACCTCAAATTTAAAATGTATCTCCTTAAATTTGAATTGTGACTTTTTTTTTAGAGTATGAATACAAATGATTGTGTATAAATTGATGTAATATAAATATTGATTAGATAAAAGTATAAAAATAAATTCAATTATTCAGAATAAATAACACGCCTCATGTGATAATCATATAATGGTGTCAACCCATTTGTATAAGAAGTCTATATCCTTTATACCAATCTTAATCTTAGAAGTGTAAATTATCATTTGTTTTTCAACTTATATAAATTATTATTATAATATATAATCAATAATAAAATGTTTATTGAGCAATTTCACGAATGAGAAAGTTTAGAATATCTCTATAACAACATTCTCTTTCTTGTTATAGTTTTACCATTAAAACAAAATAAATGCAAATTAATGGCAGTGAAATTTATTAAAACTTTTGATATTAGAAAGAAATGTGGACAATAATACATAGATCTCCAGTGATATTTGCTCAAATGCACGAGCAGATGTAGATCTCTAATAATAGTTAAAACATTATACCACAAGAAACCTTCTATTGCAACAATCAAGAATCATCAAGAGACATAAGTAACAAAATTATAATTGAGTTTAAGGAGGATTTAATTTACCATTCTGTGAAAACAAGTAACTTAATTGAATTTGTGAAAAACGACAAGGAATTTTTCGTAAATCATTAACCAATGGCCAATTCCGCGATAAAACTGTTAGTGGACCAACCCAAGTCAACAGATGAAACGTCAGAGTTCTGTCTTCTTCTCTAAAACTAAAAAGAATCCATACGAAACGGTGCGTTTAGTTTTCGTCCCGCGACGTAAACATTCTAATGCTCTATCAATCACATTGTGTGGTTTCTCGTTTTCTTTCTAAGACTCTGCAGAATTCAAAAGCTCGCAAATTTATCTGAAAAATTGGTGAGTTTCTTCAATACAAATTCCCACGTTTTGTATTATATGGAAAGCCATTGGAGGCTCATATCACAGCCTCAGGAACCCATCACAAGCTGCTTTTTCTGCAAAACAATGCATGTGCTTCAGCGTCAACACTTATTCACAGTTTCTTACCTCATGTATTCATGCAGATTGTCTTTGGAATCTGCTTTTTCATTTGAAACCCTGAAACCACACACTTGGTTATCGATTTTTCAGAAGCATGAATTCTCGAAATCCCAAATCACGAACGTCACCAAAAGACAGGGCATAGGCAAATATAGTCCTGAGAAAACCTTTTTGCCCAAGCTTGAGTTTTTTCAATCATTAGGAATATCAAATGGCGACCTTGCAAAAATGTTATCTCTATGCCCTTGTCTTTTGCGTAGTAGCTTGAACAACCATGTAACTCCTCCTTTTAATTACTTTAGTAATTTACTTCAATCTAGCAAGAAGAACATTGCTCTTACTAAACGCTTTCGGCTTATTCTTTTTGATGTTGGATATTATCTGGTACTCAATATTAAAATTTCACGAGATTGTAGTGTGCCTGAATAAAAAATTGCTAAGTTGATTTATTCTTGGCCTCGAGTATTCCTTACGAATCCATAACTCTTTTGGGGAGAAAGTAGCGCCTATAAGAGAAATGGGTATCAATCCTTTTAGATTACAGTTTGCTGTAGCAATTCTTGCAAAATTTTTTTTGAGTAAATCCCTGTGGGAAAAAAAAACTTGATCTCTTTAAGACGTGGGGTTGGTCTAAGAAGGAGGCTTTAGCTGCTTTTGAAAAGTATTCTTGGTTTATAATTACATCAACTGATAAGATTATCACAGTAATTGACTTTTTTATGAGCAAATGGGCGGCAAGTCATTAGTTATCGCCAGATGTCCGGTTGTTATTGCTCTGAGCCCGGAGAAGAAGATTATTCCTAGATACGCAGTACTTCAGTTTTGTTATCGAGAGGTTTGATCAAAGAGAGCACTAGCTGTACATTGTTAAAATATCCTGAAAAAACCCAGTTGCAGAGATTTGTGAATTCTTATGATGAAGCTCCCCAGTTGTTGAAACTGTAACAAGAGAAGTTGAGTTCTTCAAGGATGACAAAAAGATTTATGAATTCTTTGTTCATAGACCTACATTTATTTAAGGAAGAAAGATCACGTCAGTCATTGTCTTTTGATCAGAGGGTAAACTCAGCAATGTAATTGATGTTCTTTGGGGAAAAATAAAGTGTCTTATAAAATTTGAAGTATCATTCTGGTTTCAGGATATGTTTTAAGAACCCAGCTATTGAATTTAAAGCTGGCGGATCTTTCTAAGAAGACCAAGTGTTCAGCATGAGTTGGGGGAATGCAATCTAGTTTGTTTGCACATTTTTGCACATCTGGGAAGCACAATATTTGCTCAACCTGAATATAATGTGGAGTCTTCGATCTCAATTCTGTTTTTGAGGAGAATGCATTTTATGATTTGTGGAAGTGAAATTTATGAGATAAATTTGGTGTTATGGTCACTTTTTCATTTGGACATTCTTATAAGGAAAAAGAGCTTTAACAAGATATGGGGCATGGATTACTGACTCTTTGATAAATTATTGTTAATTAATATATTATCTAATACTACCTCCACGTCATATGCTTAAATAATTGCAGAATTTATTATTTATAACCGCTAATTAAATTCAGAATTTATTCTGAAATTGTATTGGTCAATGGATTTTTAATATGAAATTAAATTCAAAACTTAATATGTGGTTAATAAGGCTGCAATTACACTATTAAATTGAGGTTTAATAGACAACAATTATGCTTTTAATTAGATATTAGATAAACTAGAAACGGGGGTTGTAGAAATTAGATAAAAACATGAAGGATGTGAAGTTGAAAGTTTACTAAATGAGTAAAATAGAAATGCAGATCAAGCTAGGAAGTAGCAAGAATAATACAAAACTGAGGAGATTAATTAAACTAGGAACGATTTGAGAGCAGATTCTTTTAAGCCAGGAATTAATTCAAGTTCTAAAAAGTAAAAATATTAATAAATAAACTTCAAAAGGAATTAGAATGAATTAGTTTGAAGTGTATTGAGAGAAAAGCGGAAATTGCATGGATAGATTTGTGCATTGAAATTGCATGGATTAAACGAGCAAAGAGTGAGTGACATTTTAAAGGTGCGGCTTCGAGTCGGGGCAATGGACAAGTAACTTAGGTAATAAATTGACAGTTAGCCATAATTCGACAGAAATCAATTTTAATTAAAACAAAGTTTTTCAAGTGGATTTTAAAATTTTATTTGAATAAATCGAACAGTCGTTCTCTAATGCAGCACCCATATTGTTTTTATTTTAAAATAAATATACTATTAAATCATACGATTTAATAAAATCAAACACAACATATTATTAAATTATACAATTTTATATTACGTTAAAAATAATTTTATTAAAAAATATAATTTAACAATGAGGGAATGATTACCAAATTGAATTACCTACAAATAAATTTTCGAGACCACTAATTTGACTTTTTAGCCATCACAAAATGCAATAGTAGGTTGTTTGTAAACAGGGTTTCACTAAACTAAACTAACCAACCCGCTGTGCTTAGTCACTTCCTTCGCGCACGCCAGTCGCCTCACACGTTCTCATCACGGTCAGAAAGTTTTTCAGTTTCATTTTTCAGTTCTCAATTCTCGTATAATTAATAATTAAATTATTTTTCTTGAAAGGTATAAGACATGCACTTATTTGTCACCCGTTCTTGCGTCCCTTCCAAATTTTGCGTCCACTAACTGTTTGTGGAAATGCCACGCTGAAAAATAAGTAGAGATTAGTGCTTTGGATTACTTCATCTTAACATTGCCCTACTGGGCATCATGTATGCTTTAATATTTGATAATAGGTTCAATATTGCCTCTAATGAATGGAATTGCAGATGAAGTACGTGAAGCCATTGAGATTGTTCGAGCAAATGCTGATGAGAAAAGTATCAGAACGTGGTCGGTTCCTCGGTTTGGATGTTGGTGATAAGTACGTTGGGCTATCTATTTCAGACCCTAATAACAAAATTGCATCACCTTTAAGGTATAATTTTCTTACTGTTTATGAATATTTCAATATCAACGTGTTAAAGTTGTTCTTGAACACCGAATGTTACAATTTGATCTCTACGCAAGATGGCTCTTTACTTTTTTTAATTTATGTTTCTAACATGGATTCTTCTCAATGCTGCAGTGTTTTGCTTAGGAAAAAGAAAACTATTGATTTGATGGCTGAGGATTTTAGGAGCCTGGTAAGTTCATTTCTCTGTATTTTTCTTCTCCATTTTTTCCCTTTTTTCATGTTTTAGTAGTTAGTGTTGTCATTTTTGAGAGTTTGATCTCCCTGGGGGTGTAAGATGAGAAGATGGCACTTGTAGGTAATAATCCATGGAAAATATTGTTTGTGTATGCTGAATTGTGTAGTCATTTGGAAATTGGAATTTTTACTTACCGGTTGATAAGCTTCTTGTTGAAAGGCTAAAAGGTTTCTTATCTTCCAGTCCAGTCTTAATATATGCGGCTAAGTAATTATTAATCACGCACTTTTTTAGGGATTGAGATTTATATTCTGGTGTTTTTCTTGTCTCTGTCTATCTATAAATAAACCACAAAAATAAAATATAATCCTCACTTATTTTCAAAGACTTAAAACAATATAATTCTGATGCTTTACCTTTTGTCTCGAGTTTCAATGGTCTTGAAATCTAGTTTACGTAATTTCCTTGTAGAGCATATACCACCTGTTAAACATGTGTATCACCATCCCGTTCGGTTTAAAATGTGTTTTGGTGCACCTATCCACGTGTGATTCGTGTGGTACATTACTGAGTGTGCTTATATCTGAGAGCATATGTAACATGGTATGTTTTCTTAACCTTGGCAACTTTAAAATTTCACTCATCCATGCTCCTATTGTCTTTATACAGGTCTCTGAATTTAATCTAGAGGGTTTCATTGTCGGCTATCCCGTTAATAGAAAGCAGAATGTAGCCGATGTGAGTTTCTTCTCTCTCTACGCGTCAATGTCATATCTTATGTGATCCCTTCTCATTATAATCTTTTTCTTATTTTGATCAGGCTCTGCAAGTGAAGCTTTTTATAGACGACCTTTCTGCAACAAAAAAACTTGGAGATATAAAGTACACATATTGGAATGAGGGTTTTACGTCAAAGGTGAGTGTTGTGTGAGTTTTTTTTTTTTCACTTAAGCATATCTTGTAAGCACATGCAACAGGTTATAACTCACTTTTGTTACTGGGTAGTTTGTTAGTCAAAAGAAGTCCTATGTTTGGAAGTGTACAATTATTAGATGAGATTCGTTTTGCTCTGTTGTAACACAATGAAAATTTTGGATCAAAATTTTTTATATGAAAGCTTTCAAAGAATAGCCAATCCACAGAACTGGGTTGGATAAAAGTGCCAAAAAACAGTTTTTCCCATTTATTTATTTATTTATTATCATGCTCATGCTTTATTGTTATAAAATTTTCTGAATTTGGTCATACAAATTACAAAATCTGACAGTTCTTGTTGTTCACAGGGTGTGGAATTGCTATTGAATCCTTTGGATTTGCACCCAGTTCAGTATAAGACAATACTTGACAAGTTTGCTGCCGTTGGGATACTGCAGGTTCCTTTCTATTCATCCCTATCATGTGTAACTTTCATTAGTTCTACTCTGAAACAGTGGGTTGCATTATAATGCAATCTGAGTTCATCTCAAATCTCAAGAAAAACAGTTTAAATGACCAATCAACTTATTATCTATGAGAATTAGAAATTTGACCGTTTGTAATTCATACTGTAGCAGTAGTTGAATCAAGGAATACCCTTTTAATGGTTGAAATTTTAGTTTCAAAGTTATGTCCATTGTTTGAAATGCTTTTTCCATTTTTGTTTTTGTCAGTTCACTTGTTTCCGGGGTCACCATTCTAACCTTAGAGTTGCATCTATTAATACTTCCACATTTGCAGGAGTACCTGGATAACGCGAACAGGAAGGTGAATCTGGAAGCAAGTGTATTGCGTCCCATCATAAATTAAGCTCTCATGCCTGAGTGACAACATCATAATCATAGGGAATCTTTTAATATTACTTGTGGCCAGTATCAACAGTAGTAAGGTAACAAACACCAGGTTCCCTGAAATTTAACACTTGTATACATCATACATCGAAAGTCGTGATTGTAACGTGGAAAGTCTAATTTGTCATAAGCTATATCTAGTAAATGTTGCAAGTGTTAAATTTACTCTGCAAATCCCGAAAAGTTTCCGGTCTTCACATTCATTTTTTTGGGCATATTTCAAGGTTGATAGATAGCCAGCAACTAGCCGCATTGTCTCGAACTTCATAAGGCACTTGCTTGGAGAAGAAAATAAACCAAACCAAACCAAGTTAATTAACATAAGGGTTCCCTAAGGACCATGCAAATTATTGATTCTAGTTGATTTTCTTGAGAATTCTCATTGCAGCCAAGGCAACTATCAAGAAGAAAGCCAGTGAACCAAGGAGAGACAGAGCAACTCCGACTGCAACATGCCTGCAAAATTCCCCAAAAACGTCGCACACCTTTCTCCATTGCACATGCGAATTGCCCTGGTAGCCCACGAGGCCGATGGCACCGGCGGCACCGTTGGCCGAAAAGAGCAGTGCTACCATTGCTAGGTCGAGAAGAACGATCAACATAGCCAAGCCCTTGTTTCCATTCTTGTCGGCCAACAAAAGGAGTAGAGAGATTGCTGCGTATGAGCATGCTATGGCATTTGACACCACATTGAAGCTACCAAAATGAGGTTAAAAACAGAAATGAGCTCAAAGAAATTATGAATACTATTTTTTTTTCTTGAAAAGTTGGGCAATTAGGGCAAAGTCTAAATTATTTTTCAATCTCTTATCATGTTAGAGTAAATAGTATATTGATGAATCCATGTGGAGAAATAATTTATCAGTTTCACAACATTAATTACAGGTTGCCGCGTGGGTTAGTTTGATGACAATATGAAGCAAAACGGTGGATTAATAATAAAGGTGTTGATGATGCGACTAGCTATTAAATAGCTAAAAGCGATGGAAAGAGTGACGGTTCGGCGTTGTAACCGGCAGCTGCACTTGTATGAACATGTTCGTTAGGTTGATAATAATATTTAAAAAAAAAAAATTATGTGACTTTGAAATTATAAATATTCGTTATGAATAGTGTGTCAATAATAATCAACAATTGTATTATTAATATTTGCATTTTGCTGAAAATTATTGACACAAAGTTGCCCACAGTGTTAAGTTGTCATATACGTACCATAATTTCGTTTTGAATTGTTCGAGGCTAGAATAAGTTATTAGAAATGCTTTCAAAAAATTATTTAGAAGTAAAATCTACCCCATGTACTTCTTTAAAGATGGTACTTATCCCACCAATTAACGAACCCCACTTGCTCATATTTGTAATTTTTTATCCACGGAAATTAATAATTTCACAGTAATTGAACTTGAAAATCAAACGAATGAAAACAAACACACTGAAGCCACAAACTACTCTCTTATTCAACTTGTAAAACGAATTATAGGGTATGCCGGCACAAATACAATACTGCTCTCAAATGTGAAAAGCCAAATTAGATTTGATTTTCTATTATTACTGCAAAGAACCAAATTTCTTCCAAAAACAAATCTGCATAATTGAGCATGCACGAGGTGTTAACAGCGAGGGATCAAAGAACTTACACAAAAGCAGAAGAGTACTGCCACTTAGCGGTGACTGCAACATTAACAGGAGGCAAAGTCGGTATAATCTTGAGCGGAACGACCTTATTTTGCTTGCCAATTCCAAGAACAATTGCTGCGACAAGTGTTAGCACCAAGGCCAATACCCTCAGACTCAAGTCGCCATAACTCAGTTTTCGCTTACAATTTCCTGCAACTTCTGATTTTCCCTCCAGCCCATCCATTCCAAATTCCCAAGAAACAAACAGACAAGTAAACCTCCAAAGAAAGAGAATTTTGTGAAACAAATGAACACGCACACTGACGAGATAGAGGTCGAATATAGCTTTAAATAGAGAGAGTTTGGCTTGGGAATACGAAAAAGGAAAATTGTCACCGTAGGTGGGAGGGAAAGTGTTAATTAAAAGGACATTTAATGCAAGAAGTTGAGAGGCAGCTGCTGCAGGAAGATGCAAAATTTTTGTCGCAATCGAGTAATAATTTTCTGTTGTGAAAATTGAAAAATTCCAGGCTGGACCTGGACGATCATTATGATTTTGGCGTGCCGTATCAATGCTAGGCTAATTATATGTGTGGTGCAAAGTTTTGTAATGTTTCAGCATTCAATAGTTTGATGCTATAACTTTTTAAATAATTGATGTTAACTGTGTTGTAAAAAAATTAATTATAGAAAGAATCAGATAAAAAATTGATATAATTTTATTTATAAAAATATTATGAATTTTAATAACAGTCATATATATATATATATATATATATATATATATATATATATATATATATATATATATATATATATATATATATAATAATTAAAATTGATATAATATCGAATAAAAAATTTAAAATTATTCTTATTTAATAAAAAAATAAAATTATTAAAATTAAAGAGATAATTATTAATAACAACATGTGGAGAAAAAAAAAAAAAGAATTTTCCTTTAATTTAATTATAAAAAGTGAGATTGCTGTTTCAAATTTCAATGAAAATCTGCATTCAAGGATCGGCTCCGTTTGTCTGACTAATTTAGTTTGTGAATTCACACACTGACAATATAAATTCAACACAGCATGAATATGCGTAATGAGACCACGGCTGGCAGCAGCTAATCTCGCGTCAATGCGGCAGAGCAAGATAAGCTAGGGTGGGTGCGTGACACGAGAATGTGGCAATTAAAATTAAGCTGCCCTCAAATTTGGCTCGGATGATAATCAATGGGCCACCTAAATTTGGTTGTCTGTGTGGATGAAAAGTTGCAAATTTATGAATGGACGGAGAGCATCCATCATGCCAAATGGGCACCAACGGCACTTGAGTTATACGAGCTATGGAGTAGCTTTCATTAATAAATGTAAGATGAGAAATTGACTTGGAAAGAGGCTGCCTGTGACAAGTACGTGAGCCATCGTCCATCATCAATTGGAGTGTCAGTCCATGTTTTGATTTATTTAACTTTGTTCACGCAAGAAGTTGGGTCGACAGTCAAATGTGATGTGGGGTGAATCGGAGAAGCTAAATTTGAGTCCTTAGATTTTGAGATGTAAAATGCATGCAAGTCTCTCCCTAAATCGCGAACTGTGAAGGCACTCGACCAAACTCGAGTGAAATTCAAAGGGAGCAGGTTTCATCATTTATCGTGAATCGATTAATTGCTTTGCGGATAAAATTTTGGGTCTGTTCAAAGGAAATGGGTTATATTTTTCTTCATCCATATCGGTGAGAGAGAAAGCGAGAGGAAAGATCGTATGACGAAATGATTTGCTGACCCCTCTTCTATTTTCTTGGACAGATAAATGTTACATCTCAACGACAATTTTGAATTCAGAGTCTTTGAAAATAGTAACACTCAATGGGAACGAAGTTAATGAAAGTACTTGTCTTCTTCGGGGGGAAAAAAAAATTAAGAAGAGAGTCCGAACTTCAATGGTCCAATAAAATTGGAAAATGAAAAAGAATGGTCTAATAATGGTCTATTTATGTTCACATTGATCATACTACACAAGTGGCTCATTTCCGCTGTGTGTGAATCAAATACAAGTCAATTTTTTTTTTTTAATAATTTGGGGCTCGTTGTTAAGTTATCATTCGAGCTAAAAATTTAACCTTACAAATTAAATTGGGAAATTTAAACACGAAACTTTTGGATCATATTTATCGTAATTCGCACCATATTGAAGTTATTGGTAAACCTAGAAATTTAAGAATTTCTTCCAACAGTATCTTTCATAAAATTGATAAAAAGGAACAGAACCGAATTTATAGAAGAAAGTTTTGATTGTAAGTAGAATGAGCTTTTGTATTTAGATGAGAAAATCAACACTATATACCCAATTGGTGGAATAATTTTTAAAAAAATGATGATGTCACGAAGAAAATTCTAGTGGTAATTTGATGAAAGCCAACCGCTAAAGCTACAATGCCCGGAATTGTCACGGCTTGTAAATCCCAATTACGAGTTTGGGAATTTTGAGTGAAAAAAGCTGTTTAGACGATGAAAAATTGATGTTGAAGAGATGATTAGTGGTTTAGAAGCATGAAGTTGGCAAGAAAAGCATAAAAAAATATTGGTTGAAGTGAGAGAGAGGGGTAGGTTTCAGGTTTTAGAGAGAGAAGATGAAGAAACAAAGGGATAAGATGATAAATCAGGGGAAACGGCTAGCCAGTTTCATTGTAGCGGCAAACCATTGGGTTGTGACAGAGATTCTATCTTTCAACCAAAGTTAAAATATGAGTATGACGTAAACATACAACAAATCATATAAAACATGCAACAACAAAGGTCAAACATGCAACACGGACGTCAAACATGAAACAAGGGGGAAAATTCTCATTTTTTATCTTTTATTTGAAACATGCAATAATTGAAGTCAAACATACAACATGTAATATAAACACGCAATATGAAATTTGCATGTAAAAAATTTACATGAAATATACTACAATTGAGGTCAAACATGCAGCAGCTGAGATTAAACATATAGCAATTGAAGTTAAACATGGGTATAACGTAAAAATGCAGTAGATCACGTGAAACATGCAACAACCGAGGTCAAACATGCAACATTAATGTCAAATATAAAATGGGTGAGAACATTCTTATTTTTTATCTTTATTTCAAACATGTAACAATTAAAGTCAAATATGCAACATGTCATGTAAACATGTAGCATGAAATTTGTATGCAAAAAATTTACATGAAATATGCAACAACTGAGATTAAATATACAACGACTGAGATTAAACATGCAACAGGTCACGTGATACACGTGACAGACAATGTTAAACATGCAACACAAATGTCAAATATGAAACAAGTGGGAAATTTTTTTTTTATTGATATTTAGAATTTCTTTCATAATTTTTTAATTAATACAATATTTTAATTTAATCTTTAAAATTAAAAAAAGGAAAAGCAACCAGTTAAGAAACCGGTTGGAACAAGTCTTTGGCTGCCATTTAGGCGCCATACCAAGGCTAAAGCTATAAACACAACTTTCATTCCATCATAATAGATAAAGGCATAAATAAATCCATTACAAACACATAAATCAATATACTTCCAAGATAAAATTAGTCATTACTCATTAAGTCATTAAAAGTGTATTGGTATCACCACTCAAACATGCACACGGTATATTGTATTATTTTTAATACTGTAATATTTTTTATTCCATCATTATTGACGAGCGAAAAGTGTTATAATTACTATTGTTTTAAAGATATAAGTTTTTTTTTTTTTAATTTAAAGAGTTTTTGAGAGAGAACTTATTTTTTTTTTCACTTTTTTACTTACCATATAAGTAAGTAAATAAACATTTAAAAGGTAAAATAAAAAGAATCTTTTGGATATACTCAAAAGCTTAGAAATTTCTTATCTACCCGAAAAAAAATATATATATATATAGATTATAACAGAGAAAGCAACAATAAAACCACAAAACCAATATAAATAAATCTATATTTAGGTAGAAATAAACTATTTAATTTCACATAAATCACATAAAAATAAAGAGAAAAATGAACACACTCAGATAAGAAAGAGTGTCAAGGGAGGTGGCGAAATATGTGGCTGTCTTGGTCGAGAAGATGAGGGGGAGGCGATCAGATTTTAATTCCCCTTGATTGCAGTTGTAATTTTGCAGCCGATAAAATATAATATTAATGCATTGAAAAAATAAATAAATCTTCCGTAGAACTTCCAAAGATAGAGCGAGGCTGCCCCGTCATTAAGTGACTGCGCACTTCCAGATAAATGTTAATAATGCAAATCAGACCCTCAATTTCAAAAGGGCAAGTGATTGGAGTTTGACTATTAATTAAAAAGGAATAAAATAATGATAATGATAATGATTAAAGTATTAGGTAAGTGTCATAAACAAAGATTTGATTGCATTTTCAAGCTGGAATTTCTTGTTGCGCAATCCTCCGAAATCACATTTAGATTTTTGCACTTTCTTTGTTCTTTCTGATTGCGAACGACCTATGACGAGAACAAATCGTGTGGCTGCTGAATACGGGTAGCTTCAATTATTGAACACACATGTGAATGTGTGATTGAGTTGATTAAAATTTGCTTTGTACAAAAGTAATGGGACGACGCGCACATACATACATCACAAACCGATAAGCTGTCTCGTCTTCGATGACCTGTTCATATTATCTATTGCCAGCCCATGATGACTCGCTCTCGAAGGTTTCGGTTAGAAATATAAAACTAATATAATTATTGGATAAGAATATCAAATTAATTATATATTGATTATATATTTCGTTACATACACGTGTGATAAAATATTATTAAGAGTTGAATACAAATTAAGTTAGTATTAGATCCAAATTTAATGAGATTTTAATCATACTCGAAGGAATTGTAGGTGCGTAATAAACTGAATATATAAATATAAGAAGAAGAAGAAGAGGGGAAAAAGAAAAAAAACATAGCCACCATAATTAGTGCCAACATAATATATACTGAGTGTGTCCACCTTTTTAATTTGATATATACTTGAAGAAGCGAAGACGGTGTCCTCTTATTTTGTTCATTAAATGCCAAGAATCATGATATTGCAATATTAAACCAAACGAGATTGCAATATTAAGCCAAACGAGAAAGTTAAAGTAGGCTTTTAAGATTAACGAATCTAATAACGTATGAATTGATTGATTATGGCGATTCTAAATATTATACTTATCACGATGAAATTTTCTCAATTTTACAACCAAACCATAATAAATCTGTCATTCATTCCCATGATTTAGCAAATCCATTGCCAAATTGCCATGCATATAATAAATATAAAGTTCACACGACGAAAGACTATCTATTTTATATCCCATATCATCATTTTTTTTAAGATAAATTAGAACAACTTTTGACATTATGCGAATGGAACTTTGTCAAATTTCCCAACTAAGTGAGAACACTAAGCTCCCTTCCACACCAGCTAACCATTATAAAATGAACAAAATTATTCAATTCAGCTAATTACTTGACGTGCCGGGCACTGACCCATCACCCAAATACATTTGTCTTTTTAAAGGGAAAAAAAAAAAGGAAAAAGAAAAATCGTTTACTTGTCTCACCCCCTGCTCGTTCATCTATCTATTTATACGCACCCATTGCTCAATTTTCCAAGTAGAATTACTTTTGGCCACTGAGATAAGCATATACCATGGCGTCTGAAGCTCCGGCGAAGTACGAAGATCAGAGGGCGCCGGCGGTGCGCGAAAACTATTTTGGTATCCATGTGGGTCTCAGAGTATTGCTGTTTGCAGCAACACTAGTTTCTGTAATCGTCATGGCTACCGCCAAGCAAACCGAGCTCGTAAGCCCACCCGGAATCCCTATTAGGGTCAGCGTTAAAGCCAAGTTTACCGATTCCCCGGCTTTCATGTAAGTTAATTTATTCAGCATAGCCTTCCTAATCCACCACTTACTTTCTCTATTTCTTTCTTTACTTATTATTATTATTTTTGAATAACAACAACAGATGAAGTCTCCTGAGTTTTAAAAATAATGATTAATACACAAACTGACACATAATGAAACATGCATTAATATGTCTCTTGTAAGTAATCACTTCGTAAATTGCATGTATAGGAACCTGCTTTTAAGTTCTCATCAACTTCAACCAACTAATGTATGCTACCTAGACTTCTCATGTAATATTGCAATTTTTATGCCCCTATTACCGACTGATGTAGTGTACATTTACTAGATGATAAATTTCATAATTTATAAAATTAGTTATTACTTTATCTCATTACGAAATAAATGAATACCGATATTTCTTTTGAGATGATAAAAGTTAGCATGCTATTTATGGGATATAGATTATTAGAATTGCTCTTACCAAAATAGTTTTCTTTGCACCTAGGGCTGAGATGGGACCGGAATCTTTGATATGGTTCTTTTTTTTTTTTTTTTTCTTTTCTTCTTTTTGACCAAAACTAATAGCTAAGGGGGGATTAAAAAGAGTACTTTTAAGTTTGCAAACCACATAGGAATCATATATTTTGTAATGAATGATAACCAATAGGCGCAAAGCTTTATTGACAAAGTTGATATTGATTTTCGAAAGTTGAACGTTTAGTTTAGAGTAATGAAAGATAAGGTTAGGATTAATTTTATTGACAATAGTAGTGATACATTTTTGAAATTTTATCACAATTTTTTTTTAAAATGATTTGACATGCTTAACGTGTTTCATTTATTTCATAAATTGTAAGTAAATCAAGTGCAGTATTTCATCATTCACTTGATTTTAGGATAAAATTTTAAGATGTTTAACCAAATGTAGCTTGAAATCTTTAAATGTACTTTTGTAAAAAAAATTAATAAAACAGGTTAATTTTAAAGGAATCTTTTTTAAACATACATCATAATATAATAATCTTTTTGTTTTCTGTTTGGATAATTATGAAAAAAATCAAATTTTTTCCACCCAAAAAAATCAATTTTTTTTCACCCAAAAAAATCAATTTTTTTTCTATTAAACTAAATAATTGAGGTAGTCGAATTTTTAGCAAGCACAATCGATAATTGAGTTCCTACGCAACTTCCAAAGGGCCCATTTATTTGACTTATTGCGTGCTTCGTAGATAAATATAATGATCACATCACATCCGATCCATTTTCTTTCAATAACAAATATGGGTCCACCTCAATTGGTGCATCCCCCAACGGAAATAAATATATATACTAATTAAAAATATCAGAAAGTGACATTTTTTTATTTAATAAATGAGTTTGGTAGACAATCTATACACGAAAAACGCCGCCATTAATTGCCTGGCTTTGAATGGCCTCTTATCTTTTCTATTTTTTATAATTTCTAAAAATTTAAAATATCATTTGTGCAGATATTTTGTAGCGGCACTATCGGTTGCTTGCCTGTACAGTATCATCACAACACTTGCATCACTTGCAGCCATTTCCAGGCCGGCTTCCGCAAAACTGCTGTTGCTCTACGTCGCATTCTGGGACGCGGTAAGTTTTTATCTCTTGCCAGGAGATTGGGATCCTCTCTTATCTGAATTTTCATGAATTTTAAAAAATGTTACATTATGCTACGTATCTTTAAGTGGTGATAATATATATGTAGAATTTAATTTTTTAATTTATTAATTATTAATTATTTACGTTTTTTTAATTTAAGAGGAGATGAAATAATGAGAGAATCTTGATCCGCGGCCAAGACTACTCCAAAAAGAACATTTAAATAGAAATGTGCATGACGCAATAATGTTTGATATTGTAGGTGATGTTGGGGCTCGTGGCATCGGCAACTGGGGCAGCAGGAGGGGTGGCATATATCGGATTAAAGGGCAACGATCACTCGAGATGGACAAAGGTTTGCAACGTTTACGACAAGTACTGCAGACACGTAGGCAGCGCCACCGGGGTCTCACTCTTCGCCGCCGTTCTTCTCGTGCTCCTCTCTATGCTCTCCTCTTACTCACTTTACTTGCGCATTCGTGATTAATTACTTCGTTTTTTAGATTATGTATCTTGTTTCCACTGTTAATTGTCTGTATTAATTGTGTACTCTAGTATTTTATTCATTTTCGAATTTTCAAATTTCAATCATCAGACGTGTAGACGAATTGAATGCATGAGAGAGAGAGAGAGCTTCCATATATGGTACGTACGTAGTGTGATCAACAATTGCCATTAATATTAGATGTGCTTTCGACTGAAGCTCTCGAGTTGGGCGTTGTTTTATGCCAATTAATCTTTGATTGATTAATACATTAAATTCATTTATATACGTTCCTATTGCTTTCATCCAAATAATAGGAACTCACTAATTATAGGAATCTGAAATTTATTTTTGAAATAAATAAATCTTTTGAAATCTTGACCAAATCAAATGGCTACAGACCCAGCTGTATCAAACCGCGCTGACCCTTAATTACTTGGCTGTGATTACTAGCGATAATCATGCTCGCGACTCTTGAACAATCAAGCCCCGCATCCTCCACTATTTTTCACAAACAAGCAAACTCATTATCAAGCATACAACATGCAGCTTTTTTAATTAAGAGACATGAAATCGTCCCATTTGATCCTTTCACCAAATTCTTAAATTAATAGTAGAAGCACACTTAATTACCAGCTAAGAACAACACACATTCTTACTCAATTTAGTTCACCATTGACCTGCACAAAACTGCCAACTTAGCCTTCTTTTTTTTCTCTTCCTCGATTCACCCATTTTCATGTAAAATAATTAATTACGCTTGATCGATCCCCAGCCATTCACTTGACTTATTGTTTTGACGTCATCAGAATTGTCAAATGGCAGCAACTCATCATGACAGGCAAGCGGCAGCAATATCATATGAAGCACCGCGCAGCAGTAGTCGGGTAAACTATTTTCCAATTGATGTATCGCTTAGGTTCTTATTGTTCTCAGCTTGTTTAGTTTCTGTAATTGTAATGGTCACTAGCAAGCAAACTGAGCGCGCCCCTGGGCCTGGAGTCTTGCCTTTTCTTACACTCAGAGTTCCAGCCAAGTTCAATTACTCCCCTGCTTTCATGTAAGTAAGTAATTATTTGCAGAACTTAATTACCATGCATCCTGTCGTGCACCATCATGCATACGCATTTAATATTTACGTTTATAATATAATAATTAATGCTTATTACTTAAAAATAATGTTCTCTTTATCCATGCATGCAGATACTTAGTAGCTGCATTATCTGTGGCTGGCCTGTACAGTATCATCACAATGCTTGCTTCAATTTCCGCCATCAAAAATCCATCTAAAAAAGTCTTACTCATGCTAGCATTTTGGGACGCGGTTAGTTGATTAATTTTAATTTTAAGCGCCTTAATTGCTATAACGTAATTGATTGTACGTGCATGTTAATAAATATTAATTAATTAATTAATTCTTTCTTATTATACTTTATGCGCATGCATCTTGGCTAGCTATATATGATGTCATGATGATGCAGGTGATGCTGGGGGTGGTGGCTTCAGCAACGGCGGCGTCGGCGGCGGTTGCGTACATCGGATTAAAAGGAAACGATCACATCGGATGGAGAAAGATGTGCAACGCTTACCACAAGTTTTGTAGGCACATAGCAAGTGCCACAGCGGTGTCATTGGTGGCTGCCATTCTTCTTGTTTTGCTATCTATGCTTTCCACTTACTCCCTTTACAAACGGATCCATGATTAGTACTGATCACACTTAATTATGCGGGAATGGTTCTGTATTCAACTATTAGCCAGAGAAATGAGAGGGATGTAAGTCCAAGATCTTACGGAATCAATGCAATGAAACTTTAATGTTTGTTTTTTTGCTCTCTTCTCATGGTCACTCAAAAATTGAAATTTCTCTCCCAAATGGCGATGGCTTAGTGAGAACCAAACAAGAAGCAATCAGTTTAATCAATCCAAGGGAAAATATATACGGAGATGTCGTTTTCGTCGCCATTATGTCTCCACGAGCACGATGGCTGTTTATCATTTTCTTATCAGTAAGCATGATCTACGAATGCCAAAAAAGACTATTAATTTGCCCGCTCTTTGTGTACAAATAATATCCCATATTTAATGCTAAGAATAGTTTGTGGGCCTTTAACTGTTGGCCCAAGTAAGTCCACAGAGGGCTGGACTGGGTCGGTCTTGCATCAATGAAAAAAGGTCAAACCCATTACGGGTTCATATTGTCCATGAATTAGAAAAGGCCGTGGGTTGATAAGCTCGGCTAGCTTTCAGCACAAAGAGATCGAACATGGTACATGTATTTGCGATAGGATGAGCAGAGGATCCAGGATTGAACTCCAGCACTGGTGCTTCTAATATTTGGATTCACATTCTGAAAAAGCAGTTCCTTTTGGGAAATTGATTCCGAGCTCACTCTCCTTTCCTTTAGAATGTTTCCCACCAAATTAAAGAACAAGATTCAACAAAAATTATCAAGCAGGTAGCATAAATCTTCTATTCCTTTCACAATCAAGCATGTCTTTATCAAGCCAGATACTAGAATCTGCTTTTAAGTAACAAAATCACGAGTTCGATTCCACCGCGAACTTTTAAGATATCAAAAGTCGCTGAAAGTTTACTAACAAGCTAATAGCAATATATATCCTAGTCAATCCAGTTCACTTAGCGTGCAGGAAACTCCAAATTATATCGTTTTTTGATCTCTTTGTGCCCTTTATCAAATGAGAAATTAACTTGGTCATACAACAAGCTGTACTTTGAATATACCTAAATGGGATATAATATTTGGCCACGAAGCTCACACTGAATTTAGAAACAGATTTGTGAAGTCTACCGACAGTGATTAAACAAATGAAAGAGATCTTGATTCGTGAACATATATACTCAATAACTCACTAATCCTATACCACAACTTACAAATTCGAGAGTCTTGAATGCATTGGCTGTTATGGCATCTCTCGATAACCCACTATCCGAGCTGAAAAATGAAGTTCCTCAACCTAGTCGAGTAATTTATTTTTGCATCGACATTGCTCTTAGGATCTTATTGTTTGTGTTTTCTTTTGTTGCTGTTCTTCTCATTGTCACTAGCAAGCAAACAAGCCTTTTCCCGGTGCCCGGAACACCCATTTCAGTGAAAGTTCCTGCCAAGTTTACTTACTTTCCTGCTTTCATGTAAGCAGTTGATTGTTATTGTTAATAGTAGCAATAATAACAATAGCAAATTTTTCTTGCTTACAAAAGTGTTTACGTACGTCTTTTATGTAGATATCTTTTCGTAGCATTATTGGTGGCTTGCCTACATGGTTTCAGTACAGCACTCACATCTCTTTCAGCAATCCGCAAGCTAGCTTACCGGAAAAGGTTATTGCTTCTGATTGCATTTTTGGACACGGTATGCACACTCTGTTAACTTCTTTCATAACACAGATGCCTGTGCTATTTTCATCATGCTGAAATTGTCCCTATGATGCAGTTGATGCTGGGGGTGGTAGCTTCAGCAACAGGTGCTGCATTAGCAGTTGCATATATAGGACTTAAAGGCAACAGTCATGCTGGATGGAATAAGGTGTCCAATGCTGGTTACGACAAGTTTATTAAACACACAGCAACTGCCATCGCTCTCTCCATTTTTGCTGTCACTGATCTTGTTACACTCACCATGCATTCCACGTACACCCTTTACAAAGGGGTCCACGACTAGATATACCAAGTTAATATCCAAATCCCAACCACCTAATCTCAGTTATTGTGCTTATGTATGTCTATAGTTCTTTGTCTTTGAATAAGGTCGACAACTGCAGTTTTCTAGTCCTTAAATTTTAATAGTATCTTAATAAGTTCAATCGGTTTCATTTACTCATTTTAAGGGCTTTAAAAATATAGCTATTTTCTGCATCAACTCAATTGGCAGAGCTTGAACCAGCCTCAAACCATTAGTAGGAAAACAAACTAGATTCAGAAAATAAGCCAAAATAGAATCAAAGTTCACAGGTCTCTGCAAGTTAATATGTCCTGCACCAAGCAATTTACATGAAGAAAAACTAGCAGGGAATCTTCTTTATGCACAAGGCAGAATAAAACAGTAAATTTGATACAGAAGAGTTTTAGCATTTTAATCTAAAATGAGTTCATTGAAACGATAATAATAATCACATCATCAAACAGAGAACTAATTAAATCGAACTTGTACCACATTCCTCCGAAAACTTGCAGTACTGTTATCATTTATTTTTACTTATTAATTTATTTTTTCTTAAAAGCAAGTTTCAATACTTTAGCTTAATCCATTACAACCATAATCGATCCTAAAAACGTTAGATCCTCTATATGGAAAGATAGCAAATGAACAACCTCTTTTAGAGAAGACATGTTAATCAAAACACACAGTGAACTAGCATGCTAGTATAAACATTAAGTTAAATTGGTGAGTTAGCATGATTACGTGGTCCTGCTCCGGTCATACAACATCATAGAACATATGAAAAATTTATGGAAGAACTCATGTTTATATGAGCATTCTGCAACCAATGGTTTCACAGGAGGGACAACCATATTAAACATAGGTCATTGAAAATTATCATATTCATACTTCCAGAATTGAATTTCCAAATTTGATTTCTGAATATCTTTACAAAAGTATTTCACGATAATCCATAAATCAGCTCGATGAGTTTCACTTGTAGAAAACTTCATAGCTTTAAGAAAGCCATATTACAAAACTGGTCATCTCATTAGAGCACTCAACTCACACTTTCACCAGAAAACAGGGTCTAGAAAATTGTTTGTTCCCCTAGTTCCTGACCAGCCATCCCTTCCCTCAGAACCCTTTCAAAGAATTCTTCCACTGTCTCCTTGCCATAACTTGGTGTCTTTTCAGCACTATATTCACCAGTCTCAGGATCCAAAATCAACATACTCTCAGCTGCATAATACCTTCCTATTTTCCCAAACTCAGCTGCGTCTTCCAGAGAAGGAAAGATCTTGACAAGGAAATCGAGAACCCCAATTGCAAAGTCCATGATCCCAATTGGCACTTTCAAGAACTTCGGCTCCTTCCCCAAAAGTCTAAATAGAATCTCCCCTTGTTCTAATGGTGTTAAAGCTTTCCCTGGACCTCCAATTGGCAATATTTGATTAATCTTATCCTCACTCAACACACAATCTGCAATAAATGAAGCCAGATCTTGCTCGCTAATCGGCTTACAAGCACACAATTTCCCATCTCCAAACATTACATAAGGCTTCCCCTCTTTCACCAACTCAACCTGACCCCCTAAGCTTTTAAAGAATGCAGTTGGCCTCACAATACTATAGGTGAACCCACTATCTTCTTTGGCTGCTTTCATCATTTCAGCCTCAAATTTCAGCTTTGCACGCTGAAACTCAAGAAGAGGCTTTTGCACACATATCGCAGAAAGCAATACGAAATGTGATGCCCCACGATTCCTACCAGCAACAAGACTGTTCCTAGTTGCCTCATAATCAATTTTCCAAGAATCTTTCACCCCACCACTGCGACTTGCAAGACAAGACACAACAACATCTATTGCAGTTCCTAAATTCTCCAACGATTTCTCCAAAGACTCCAGATTGGTCACATCTGAAAAGCAAACACTGGCTCCCTGCAACTGATTCAAGGTCTCTTCTTTACCATTTCTACCTCTAATTCCACTCCTTTCTCTAGCAATGGCTATAACATTAAAGCCTCTACTGACCAATTCTTTAACCACAAAGTTTCCAATATACCCAGTTGAACCCACCACTAAAATGTTAATATCCTTTGGATTCTTGTGTCTAAATGAAGATGTGGTGGCTTCAACAGCTGTCGAAGCTGTAATGGGGTTGAATCTTTTACAACTAGTTCTAAGCTTAAAGGGTTGTGATGAATTTACATGATAATCTGATAAAGTGCAAGGTGCAGATTTTACCTGAATTTGATTACCAGACTGAGAAGATAAACGAGTTCTGCTGAAGATTTGACTCTTCGGTGACTGGAGACTTAACACATTGTAGGAGAAGCCAAATGACATTGTAGTGTTGCTGTTATACTTCTAAGAAACTTTGCAGCTCAAAGAAAGTGAAAATTTGAAACTTTGGATTGTGGGTGTCACTGAAATTACGTACAGGAAAGAGAGCACAGTGAAAGAACATGTGAGGTGGCTGTTCTGGGAGCTTGTGGCTTTCATGGCCGTTGGTCGTTTCTATATCAAAGCAGCATCTAAACGATAGGAGGATATTAATCTTGCTTTTTTTTTTTTGTCTTGTTTTTCTAAAAGTGCGGGAGCTGAATGAAATTAACCATGGATCTATCTGCAAGGATAATAAAAAGTGGGGGCTTCTCTAAAATTGGGGCCGCACAAAGTTTATTTTTCATTATTCCCATAAGAGACTAACAACTAATTTTATTCCTTTCAAAAAATTAAAAAAAAAAACTAATTTTATTAATTTCTTCATAAAATCTATTTTTTTTAAAACTAAATTTACAAGCGCCTAAGTCAACTAATATACAAGAGGTAAATTAACTAATGATCTTAAGAAGTTGTCGAATGTAACAATAATAGTTTCTCAGCGATTGGTGCTTCAAATTACAATTTTAAGATTTCTCCAAAACAAAATATGTCCAAAGTAAAATAAATCATATTAGAAGAATTATGTGTATTACATGTCTACCTTGATTTAAAGATAATTTAGTAACTTCATGTACCTATTTAAAAGATATCCATAAAAATTTTATAAAATTCTACTTTTAAGATGTTTAAATAATTGTACAAATTTTATAAGCATTAGCTGCAATCACTTTTCGAATCGGATCAATTTTTCCTCAATAAATACATCCGTCTACATATATTTTTGACATTAAGCTCTCATATTTCAAAAAATTAATGAGTCATTTGTTTCGTAATTCAATTGACTATGCACATAAATACAAATTTAGTTACAAATAAAGTTCAAAAAATAAACGAAAGTCAGCACAAGAATGGAGTTTTGAAAAACAGATTACGCAAGCCACAAGATGTCGCCAACATTCAAAGGAGATAAATGCACTTAAAATATTTAGTGCGGTAGGTGGGAATTAGCAAAACCACCACTTAATCCAACATTAATGGCTGATGTTAAAAGCAGCACCTCCATAGCTTTCTTTTCATCTTGCTCTGTTTATTTTTAAATTTGTACCAGTAGTGAAATATAAATATAAGTAACTTCACATTTACTTCAATGAAGTGAAACATTTTGGTCAGCTCACAACAGTATCATATAGTAGCTCAACAAGTAAGCAAGCATCAGAAACTTACTTCAGTAACAACGCAGAAAGCAAAAACAACAACATCAACAGAAAAGAAACTCAATCAAGAAGTTCTAGATCACTTTGTACTTGAATTTTTCGGTGATTAATTATGTTGCTTTGCAATGATCGACCCTTCACATGGGTCAAAAAATTTCAAGGCTTGAGACCCTTTTAAGGTAAAGTTTTTGTTTTTGCATTTTTTTAATTATTTCGTCCGCGGCTCAAGTTTAGATTTTGATTAACTGGGTATTGTCTATATGTTCTTTTTGTATCTGGGTATTTGTTATTGAGCTAGGTCGAATGGTTTTGGATTAAAGTTGAGATTTTGAGACCCTGTTGGGGTTTATTGAATCTGAACCGAGTTGTGGATTGTAAATTGTTTCTATGGGCGATCTGATCGAGTGTGGTTTTTGTATTTAATAATTTGAAACGAGGTTCTTTGAATAACTTTTATTGACCTTCAATTCAGTATGTGCAGTAAATACTGTGTCGGTTCAATTCGTTGGGTGGTTGGTTAAATGTGTATGGATAGATAGATAGAGCTTGATAAATGGGCTGATTTAAAGACTATCATATGTTTCACGCCTTCATTTACTTCTTTTCTTGGTTGTTTAATAGATTATTCTTTCTTTCTTCTCGACAATTTTATTGCCTGTTTTATTGACACGTTAATTCATTATTCATGATTTTACTATGGACTGCCCTGAAATGGAGAATCTCTCATTTTAAGGTCAACTTCTCTCTTAAGATACTATATAGTGTTGTCATGTTAATTCTTTATTCATGATTTTGCTCAATTGAAACTGTTTTGCCTTGCCATGTTAAGCATACAACTGTATGAATTTTAAGGATGAGCTAGTTACTATAGTGGAAGTATTGCCATTCTCCGGTTTCTTGTTGAGTTGCGTGAGTAGTTAATTAGAATTTGAAATATGACGTTTTGAGTTGCTATTATACAGTTCCTATATGGATGGCTAATTTTTTTCTGCAGAAAATTCAAACTTCTGTGGTTGGGATAGTTGACTCTTTGTTCTCTCTAAAGATGAAGTGAATCTTTCATCTACTTTTTTCAGATTCCCTAGTGGCTGTCTGGAATCACAGGGATGTATAAGAACCAGTTGCAAGAATTAGCTCAGAGAAGCTGTTTCAACTTGCCATCTTACTCCTGTATACGAGAAGGACCAGACCATGCCCCTCGTTTCAAAGCCGCAGTTAACTTTAATGGGGAAACATTTGAGAGCCCAACCTTCTGCAGTACTCTTAGACAAGCAGAACATGCTGCAGCTGAGGTTGCACTAAACGTTCTCTCAAAGAAAGGCCCCTCCAAAGTGCTAGCTGCAAGAGTATTGGTATATGCCTAACTTTTTCTTTTTTTCACATTTTTGTTGCTTTTCTTTATTTCATTTAGTCGTTTACCTACCTATACTGAATTATTTAATGGCATTGATTTCATACTGATTGTAAATGTATGTGCTGTGCATAATATTAGGGGAATTTATGAACTTGAAGATGTATGAAATTTCATAATATTAGAGGAATTTAAGTTGCAAACCTACCTTTTACACATTCTTAGGTGTATTTATAGTGATGCCTATGGTTTGGCTTTTGTTCTTAGGAGGCTGATACCATACATCTTCCTATCTTTTAAATTATAGCAGTTTATTCATTAACTTAGACTATACCTGTATGATTTTTAGATGAAGATTTAATGTTAGATGATACTAAATAGATGGCCACATGGCTGGTTAGTATGTCTTTGGTGGAAATCAGAAGACTTTGTTTAAAATATCAACCTTTCACCATTGTAAGTAACCATGGATTGATTCCTGTTCACTAGAGAAAGGCGAATTTTGGGAAGAGAAAAGACTTCATCTCGTTTTCTAGCTCTTACCAAAGGGCAGAATATTGGATGAGGCTTCCATCCAGTGTGTAGCACATTGGCTTAGTGAACCTCAGTAGACAGCAAAAGATAAAAATGCACAACCTTTATGTAGACTTAACAGCCAATTCAAATGTTGCTCTCACTGTGAACAAAGGTTCAGTCTGTGATTATATTTAAAACCCTTTTCTTACATCTGCATGAATTGGTGCATTTTTAGCACTGTTGCAAAACTAATCCCTGCACAAACTTGATGATCTCTAAAACACAGGATGAAACTGGAGTGTTCAAAAATCTTCTTCAAGAGACCTCTCATAGAGCTGGGTTGAAACTGCCAGTTTACACCACTGTTAGATTTGGACCAGGCCATGGTCCTGTTTTCTCTTGCACGGTGGAGCTAGCCGGAATGAGCTTTACAGGAGAACCAGCTAAAACAAAGAAGCAAGCTCAGAAGAATGCAGCATTAACTGCTTGGTCGGCCTTGAAAAAACGTATGTTTTTTTTCCTTTTTTTCCCACTCTTTTCAGTGTGCTGTGGCTTTCTCATGGCTGACTAGAAGGCAATATGTTAGGGTTGCGTGGTTAGCTCATCATAGAAAAATCAGAAAGAAAGAGGGAATAGCACTGCTCAAATGCGATACCTTCTTCCATCGTTCTATCTTTTCTTCTGTTTTTATTTAATTTTTATTATTATTATTTTTTCGTTTTGGTCTTCAACCTCAATGGAACAATGACATTATTAAAATGAATATAAAGAAGAGAGAAGAAATGAAATACTTGGAAGTGTTGCATGCCAGGGTTAGGATAGATGCTTTAATGCATGCTAAATCCATTAGCAGCAGAATTTTTTTTTTTTTTTTCATTCTTTTGTTTCTAAATGAACTTAGGGGTCATACATCCAATCTGATATTTCTTGTGGCATGCAGAGGCAAAATCAGCTTTTTCATCCTCTTCCGTTTTACCTCCTTCATCTGAGTCCGGAACAAATGATGAGCAGGATCAAGTAATTATTGCTCGTTATCTTGCTACTCTAAAAGTGCCAGAAACAAACAATTCTCTAAGAGAACGTCGAACTATTGGGGTTTCTGCTCCCATTCGGAGGGATGTAATCCCATATGGTGATGCTAGATCATTGAACTCTTTACAGCACCAAAACTGGCAGTGCATTCCGTTTTACCCTGAATTATCTTTATACCAAACTTGTCCCCAAGAAAGAGTATTCCAGCAGCCAGAGCACCTGTTGGCCCTTTCATCTTTACCTTCCTCTTCCCCTAGACCTCAAATTTTTCCATTTATTCGGTCCATGTTCCGGCCAGATCATGGATATTATTTTCCATCACTGGTTGGAGAACCTGTTTCCCTCGTACCAGAAATTGGGCCGTTTCTCTACTTCTCAAACCGTGTTATGCCTGTTCCGGTGAGGAATGTTTCCCAAGTCTCCATACAAGAGATAGAAGAAAACCCACAAATGGAAGATGATTGGCGAAAGGGTGATGGGGGTTCTGATTGTTGGCAAAACAACTGCCCTTCAAATGTACCGAGACTCTCTTCAACTGAAATTCCAAATTCTTTGGTTTCCCTCAACTGTCAATCGGAACAGAGAATGCAGGAGAGCATTCAAGAGAAGGATGAAGAGAAGAGTGTCAGTTCTGCACCCAATGCTGAAATCTCAAACCAGCTGCAGCGCAACCAAACTGAACAGTATAATTGGCTTTCCCCCGGGTTCATTGATGCCAGATTTAGACCGACAACAATAAGCACAGATGGGACCAAGTTCCGCTTGCAAAATACCGATAGCTTAGACTACTTGCAATCTAATATTAGGCCACAAAACTCAACTATGGTAAGTTCTTCAGGATTAGTTAGAGGTTCTGTATCACCTTCATTTGCAGCTCCCACGACAATCAGAGCATCTGCTACTGCATCCACTGCTAGCCTCAGACCCCAAAGTTCAAACACTCTTTTGCGTGCACCACCACCACGAACTGCAGCTTCAATTTGTTCACCAAGACCTTGGCCTGAAGGAATGAGGAACCAGGGAGGCATGCCTTCAAGGCACTACATGGCACCAGCGGTTCATATCCGATCAGTCGTGCCCGTCTGCTCGGCTCCACCTAGTAAGAAATACCCAGGTCCCAGCAGGGAGAAGAGAACTGAAGAACAAAGAGGGGACATTTCAGCTACATGTTCGGATTTTAGTAAGCTTCAACTATAAACAGCAGAGAGCCAGATAATTTTCGAGTCCTTGTGCATCTTTCTGATTAAGTCAGTGAGAAATTTTAATGTTGTCAATTCCTTAGTCATGATATATATATATATAGTGATTGAAAAATAAAGAATTAATATAACATATCTATTCTTTTATATCTTATTTCATAGGGTATGTGTTAATCTCTTTCTTACCAAACCCAAAATCAGTTTTTGCTTCATGGTTTAGGGGGTGGAAAAAGGGGGAAAAAAATTTAATAACTAACTTAATTCTTGTTCAGGTGTTGAAGTTGGCGTCTTGGCGAGTGCTGGCATGTGAGTTTATTCTCTTACATTTATTCATTTTCAACGAAGCCCATTTTTTCACCTTGCTTACTTGCTTAGTAAAACGAACACTGTTCTTTTGTATTTATTAATTGGTTTCAAAATTAAAATACATTCGAACTCTTTTATAGAATCATACGTATTTCTAAAAAAAAATTATTCTCAGTTATTGACGGCTTAACGCGTATTTATTTTTGACTGATGCTACCATTACAAATTCTTAGTAAAAATTGATGTAACAAAATAAATTAGTTAAATAAAAAATAATTCAAAATAGATTGGTCTCGTTCTAAATCTAAGCACATACTTAGTTTAAGAGGTTCTAGTAGATTTTCAGTCGAAAAATAATTAAAATGCAATTCAGTGGAAAAGTTAAAATTAACGATTATAAAACCGACATGTCATCTGAGTTTTACTTCGGAGTAAAAGGTATAATACGTATATAATTTCTTACTCGATGTGTAATTCAATTTTAACTCTTCAGATGAGCATTTACTCTCTTTTTACGAAAAACGGAGTAGAACCTTTACTTCATGTCGCTTATTAGATAATTTCTTGAAAGACATGTCATCTAAGTTCTACTCTGGAGTAAAATTGGTATTGCACGTCGTTTACATGATAATTACGCGCAGGACATGTCGTCTACATATATAAAAAATTCTTGAACTTCGAAACCACGTCGGATTCAAATTATTTAAACGGCTCAGATCAGCGTAATACTTACTCGATGTCAAGGCAATCAGGACCGTGCATCACCTAGAATCTCAAAAAAGTCAAAACGTCTCTAAAATCAAACTCATGTTCCCCATTCCACGTACGTAATCCTTTCTTTCTGGTTAACAAAGGCACAAGTAAGTTTCAGCTTTTTAAGTTTCATCTCGAATTCTGGATTCTATGCGATACGTACAATTCACTACAATAGCTCATTTCATTTTATTTCAATCCAAAACTCAAGGGGAAAAAAAATTCAAAGTATCAAAAAAATAAAATCCAAAATGAAGCAGACGCAGTGTATAATGCAAAGCTGCCTTCCTGAAGATATCGCCTTCAAAATTGTATCTTTCCTCGAGGTTGTATTGACCCATCAATTATAAATGAATTATTTTTTGTTTATTGTTGCTATTACTATTTATTTTTGGGTAATTTAACGATTTTGGTTCTGGGTTTGGGAAAATTAAGGAACCCGAAGTGTGTGCGTTGGGATGCTGCTCAAGGTTTTGGAGAAACTTATGCCGGTCAGATTGCATATGGGAATCTCTTACAAAACAAAGATGGCCGCTGCTTAATAATGAATCTTCTTCTGCTCAAAATTCGGGCCCCACCTCCGAGGTTATTATGATTTTGAATAAGTAATATTGAATAATTGGTTGGTAATTTCAGTTCTTTAAGCATTTGATTACAAATTGCTTTTTATTTGCATTTTTTGGTGAATTATTTAGAACAGGGGAGTCATTATATAGTTATTTATGCTTAATTTGGATAGTTTTGGTTGGTGTTTTGCCTGTGGTTTAGCTTATATATTGATGGGTACAATTCAAATTTGTGTTTTTCATCAACGAGTTTCTGAAATTTCTCTACTTGATTAGGATGTTTAAATGGGGGAGCTTTTCAATTAAAAAGATAAACTTGGCATCAGAGTGTATTTTAGTGAACCTTAGAAAAGTTGAGGCATGTCATTTTTATGTTATAATGAAATACAATTTTTGGTCAATGTGTAGGGATGGAGGGGTTTTTACATGAATCGACACATTGAGATAGTGAATGGGGTAACTGATGTGGTTAAGCATGTGGAGCAATGCACACGATCAGAGTCTCTGGAGGTTGCCGATTATCTACAAGCAATCCAAGACCTGAGTACCATGCAGCTTGGATTTAAGGATGTGCAGATGTTTCTTTTTAAGCCTAAGCTGAATGTGTTGCTGAATTTGGTTGGCTTGCACTACTGCATTTTCTGGCTTAATGTGCTGGTAACTTCTACTGCTTTAGATTTTAGTTTATCATACCGAGGTTTTCTGTGCTTTTTCTTGAATGGTGATAAAACTCATTTTGAGAATTTTTATTTTTATTTTTGAACAATTTCATTTCAATGGTTTTATGGAACACGAGTATGGTTGAGAATATGTAGTGTGGAAGTTGAGATCACATCAAGTTTTTATGGCTGTATTGCTAAAAGTTTTTCATTATGTGGGCGTGGCCTGATCATTCGGCAGAAGCTGATCTGGTCCACTACTTGCACATACACATGCATATCTGCGAATGTTAGAGCTCCTTCCGTTTTCCTATGCTTTGCAATATAATGAGGTATCTTGGTTAGGTTGCAAACATGAAATGGATTGCAGATCCACAAATGGGTCCCCAGCGGATCATTGTTTACCCACCTGACTACCTGAGCATGCTACATCTGCAGGGGCTCAAACATTTATATTGACCAGCATTACTTGATTGTGGGAAGAAGTTATAATTTTGCATAATTGCTGAAGTTAATTATTAGACAGCGCTTGCAACATTTTGATTTAGTATAGTGAATGATGTTGGAACATTATGACTTGCAGCCTGAGTGTGTTGCAGAGGCACTTAAGAGTTGCAAGATTTCAGATCGTCAAGTGTGCATTAAATGGTGGAAGCTTGGAAGGTGGTTCTATGGTTTCCGCATGCGAGATGAATATCATTCTCGTTGGGTCTCACTGGCAGATCTTTTAACCGCAAAAGAAGAGGAGGTACTAGGGGTGCTTCACCGTGGTGCCATTCATGAGGTTTTACGGGTCCAGCTATCTTTTGTTATTTCCTTGGATACTCCATGGTTTTGTCAAGGCACACTGGGACAGGGATAAGAAAAGCAACAATGGTAGTGTTTGTACATATGCTATTTGATTGTTACACCGTGTATGATGGTGTATATTATTGTAACTTGATGTATATGTATACCACATAAAGTCAAAAGTTTGGCAAATTTATTATGTTATGTTCTGTCATACAACCCTTCTGAAGAAATAAAAATGTTGCAAGTTGAATAGAAATTTGTCGCATGTTCTATTTTCCCAATCAAATTGTTCTTTGGTTTGCTTTCAATTTATTGCTTTTGTTGATCGAATTACTAGATTTTGTCTTTAAGACGAGAAATGGTGGAATGTAGAAGAACAAATTACATTCGAATGATCAATGGCAAACTAACATGTTATTATTCAGATTAGACACAGAAAAGAGATTTTCAGAAAAAAGGAAATAAGATGTTGCTAAATCAAATGTTTATTACCAGCTCCAATAAGCTGCTGCTGCAAGAATTAGAACGAGAGAATTGAGACATTGAGACAGTCTTACCGGCAATGATATACAGTAAAAACACGTGGCGATGGCTTGGAGCAGACGGTCATGATAAGAAGAGCTAGGACAACCACAATGAGAAGGGCCATTGGATCTAACCCACCATCATCGGATTCACAGCAGAACTTCCCCATTATAAACACCGGGTTTCTGAACAAAATTGTTCTTGTATTCTTTGTTTCTTCCCATGGAAGGCAGATGAAATGAATCATATAATAGCCGTTGAAGATGATATCTCAAAGACTCTTTAAGTCAAGTTGACTTGGACTTTCGTACTCTATTGTGGTTGGAAATTTCCTTGTAAGCTCTTAGTTTTGTTGAATATTTCTCCTGCTGGTTGCTAGTGATACAATTAATTTGCGTTTATGTAAATAAAAATCAAGTTGCGGGTTAAATAATAAGTGACGCAATTGTTAGCCAATGCTAATGATAATTGCCGATGTATCATAATGACCATCTGGGTATGGTGATAACTGGTGATAACGATGCCGCTTATGATAACAAATGAGAAGCATGTAAACATGAAAGCAATGAAATCTGGAGCATGCATTGGCGTGAAATGGTCATGATGGCGGCACCACATCTGACTGCCATGTTGTGTTAAATTATGATAACACAGAATTGCCATTTTAAATTGTTAATATCTCATCCTATGAGGTTGCTTCTTTTTCAAATGAACTTTATAACGATCAATTGGCTAAATCGTACTCCATAAATCTACTGGTTTACTTCATTACTTATACTGATATATTGAACGATAGCGTGTTAAGGTTCCCTAATTTTGACGCATACAAAGTTGACCATCACTAGTTGCTTAAATTGCGGACCGGCAGTGGCAGAAAAGAACCAATAATACATGTCCAAATGCTTTCTATTGACCTACCGATTCTCTCACATCAAGCATGAATGAAGTATCAGTGATATTAGGACAGAGACGCTAACTTTCTGCAAGGGAAATGCCAAAATGATCTGCTAAGAGCAATAATTGCAGAGGAAAAACTCCTGTTGCCAACAATGACCCGACAAATTTCACTGCTCGGAATGTGTGCCAAAGGTAAATATTCTCATATAAATAGCTTTTGCAACTCGTTTTTTACACACGTATAGAGAAAAAGTATGTATCTGACAGTGACAAACAAATGTCAGTCAGCAGTTCCATGGTCAAGTAACCTAATGTTGACAATTGCGGCTGTGGTCATTCAGCTACTCCAAGGAAGTGAGCAAAGCTGGGGTACTTTGGCTCCCACCCTATCTCCTCTCGAGTTTTTGAGTTGTTTAATCTCTTACCTAACTGGTCACTGGTGCCTGCAAATGTAAAATACATGAGTTGGGGGATCATGATAGTGGGAAACAAAGAATATGTTTCCACTGGTTACAAAAAAAATGTTACCACAAAAAGAAAGAGTAAGTTGAATGATGATATACTTAAAGAAAGATTACATAATACATCTTTTGCAAAAAGATAGAGATGATTATTAAGTCCTGATATATGATCTGTCCAGTTTAGATGTAATTAAGAAGCTTACCTGTGAAGCCCCTCAAACTTTTTACTGAATTTTCCACTTTTAGCAACCAAATCCATGATTTCCTGCCTGCAAAGAGATCAAGAAGATAGAAGCCAGTCACCAAAAGATAAATGAGGGCTGCAATCACGTATACATTACTCCTTTATATGGAAAACTAGTTGTATGTCTTCGAGAAAAATCTGTATAGTTTAGTTTCCCTTTTCAAAGATATGAATAGATGCTTTCGTCTTCCATACTATGTGCCAACCTGGATAAAGGGTGGTTATCACAACCCAAGAAAATTCGGCCACGAGGTTTTTTCTTCAAAATTGCAATCGAGAGGGAAGCTGCATCCTGCTCAGAAAGCACATAAATTAACAAACGCTTGATTCAATTTTCCAGCATAACCATACAACCACTAATCACAGATACCCATTAAAAGAATGCAAGGAAATAGTAGATAATGCAAGAACAATGTTAAAAACCATATTAAGCGTGGCATAAAAGTGGAAGATGTAAGTGTATCTATAGATAATCAAAATGCAGAAAGAAAATTAAGTGAACATAGAACAAATAAATGAAAGATCAATTTCAAGGCTCCAAGTCCAAGGTATTAAAATTACACATAAATATCAAGTTCAAGCAATAAACAAGACCAATGCATTCACCTCATAGTGTATCAGATTCAGGATATGATCTGGACGATTGTCGACAGTCCCCTTGTGTAACCAATAAACATGTGCACCCCTGTCAGCTTTGTATTAATAGTTAAGTTTAACATGTATATAATGCCAATTTGCACTTTAAATCCCTGGACTTTTTAATACGTAACAGAAGTCCTTGGAATTTTTCCATCAAATAACATAAGGATATGTAAAGTCCTGCCAATCTAAGAACACAGCCACCAAATTCCAGCATTACTTTCTCAGCCTTTAAAAGGACATCCGTCCTAGGGCTCCTTCCAATTGGCACAACTGGACCGTCCTGTAAAAACATTAAGAGACAGTTCAAATCACCTTACGCCAAACAAGAAAATCTCACTGATGAAAAAAATCAGTGTAATACTTGGTATGTCATGTCACCAAACCAAGCGGCAGATTGAGGTTAGATGATAATGACAAATTGCTGTTCAGTAAAAATCTGAAGACAAATATTAAAGAAAGATAATGACATATTTTATTGTTATGTACCTCATCACATGCTCCATTGTTGCTGCAATCATATAGAGCTGAGCTTGAAGTAAACAAGAAAGAGCCTTCACCGTTCCAACTCAAAGCAGCAAGCCTGCTTGGTTAAAAGTCCAAAAACTGAGCTCAGAAGGAAAAAATGATAGGAGCACAAAATAGGATTAACTAATCCTCAATAAAGGAAGATTCACATAGCCAACTAAATATGCTCAGCAGAATTTCCCTTCGTGGTTCTATTTTGTTAACAGCCTTTTTCTAAGCCATTGTATTCGTTACGGAATTTCGTTAATATCAAACAAGCTAGAAAAAATGAAATGATAGGTATTCTTATGTTTAAGATAGGCATGGTAAACTTCTGTCATTTTCAACTAAAAACAAAGTTATATTGAGCAAGGGAAGGATGCTTTTTTAACACCTCAAAATATTTGGAGAGATTAATCCACAAGGGTTTACTACTGATCACAGGAAAGGTGGAGACCTGTTTTAAAATATAATCCATCAAATTACCAAGTAATCACAACATCACTACTACCTAATTGTTTTCCAATTAAAAAGTAGGCAAATGTAAAGTGCTTGTTTGAGTTAGCATGGGTTGCAGCCCTTCTACGAACACATACATTTACATTCCTATCCAGAATAAAAAAAGACAAAGCTTTTTCGGCCATTCCAACACTATATAGCAAAATTCAATTTTTTTTTTTTTTGTTTTATCTTCATTAAATTTCCCAGCATTCAGAAAGAATGGTGTGTCGTGATCACCTGACATCACCAGGGTAATCCAAAGACCGGGAAGGCGGAGCACAGAAAATGACATAGGGAAACTTCTGAGTTGCTTCCGTCCATTTCAAAGATGGATTAATCCCCACGTTGATCAACTCATTATGATGATCTGTAGTCATTGTCTGCCCATAAATTTGACAGCCAGGATGTTCCTACTCAACAATAAAACTCCAAAATCTCAGTCTTTTTCCCCAAATCATACACAGGACACTAAAGGGTATATCTGGGACTGCTGCTAAAAAGTTTGGAAAATAATTGCTTTTTACTTGCAGCGAATGCTTACCTACTATCCATCCACTCTTCATCTCCCCACCCATGCGAGTGGTTTGGCAGCTAATGTTTAAGGCTTAAGGTAACTAGAATCCACAATCAGTCACTCGGGCATTGATATCTCAAGCTAGCGATTTTTTCGAAAAGAAAAATGCCTTAGCGATTTTTTCGAAAAGAAATATGCCTTCCCAAACATACCCTTTACTCTCTTGTTTTCATTAATATAGAGACTAAAGAGAACAGTTAATTCATTAATACCTGCCTCCATTGCTCGGCCACTAAACGACCCAGAACGCCAGGACCAACAATCAGCAGATCATTCTCACCCACCATACCAGAAGACGCGCCCTTTTGTTCCTCTTTCACTGCACCTTCATTCACAAATTAAATCAAACAATACTATCACACTCGCACACATGGTAATCACTTCAACTCACACTACTAATTACCAATAGATGATGATGCAGTAACTTGGAGATTAGTGGCCATTGATGACGACGACGGCGATATCAACAGTCTCAATTTAAGCTTCCAAGTTCTGTTGCTGAAGAAGACCGATGACGCTTTGGAGCTAAGACTGTCAACCGCGGAGAAACGAGTACAAGCTCTGTTCAAACTAACAGTATTAGTACAAGAAATGGTTCCCATTTAATAAACTAATACAGCCACTCTCGATTGTTGATTTTGTTTTGCTCGCCCCAAGAGACTTTGGAGTTCCATTTTGGTTATGGAGATTTATCACCAACCAATAGTGATACTACACGTGGTATCAGTTGTTGGCTGAGTTGGATGATGATGCTGCTGACCCTCCATTGGCCGTTACAAGTACGGCACGGAGATGGATCATGACGTTGAATCAGCAATCCGACGACGTTTATATTAATTTCTCTCTACTTCTATTTCCAATCGCGTTGCATTTCTGGGCCTCCTCTGTACTCGTCCATTGGGCCTAGCTTGTATATTTTATTGTTATTATTATTATTATGATTATTTTTAATGAAATAAGCTTTCGTATTATATTAACTCAAAATTTTCTTATATAAATTTTTAGTCATTCGATGGTATATATTTAAAATAAAAAGTAATTATTCTACTACTACTTTAACGCTGTTCAGGTGTATCCCGTGTGCGGTTTTGATTGAATTAAATTATACACTCAAATTAGATCATAATTGTACGCAATTATACCCTCGCTTGCTATACTCAACCGCTTAATTGCAGTGGATTATAAGTTAATACACCGCCCTAATTACCTGCAAAAGTACTAAGAGCACGCTGTCGTCAATGTCTATTTCAGCCTTTGTCATTCGTGGGGTGAGAAAGCAACAACTGGCTTCTTTCTCGTCAAATGGGGAGGAGGCATCTGGATTTTACAATTGTTAGGTGGAGAACAACGCTCGCAAATCTTGAAACATACGTATCGAATTTGAAAAACATTTGGAATTAGAAATTTTAGAATACAAGCCAACAAGACAACAACTACTCTTCACTTACATCACTCTCTTAGTTGTCAAATTTGTTTTACCTAAACCTACTTCCAAATACATTGACATCATTCAAAGACAAGATTAAATTATATTACATGATATACTCTCACCTACCTTAACAACTTTTGTTTCCCTGTCCTTGCCCTCGTTACCAATCCAAATTTATACCCCCCATTCTTTCATACCTTCTTGAATTTCAAAAGAAATACTTTAAAAGAAACAATGACGAATTAAAATTTAATTACACAGTCATATTCGAATAAAATCAAGATTTCTCATATAAAATGTAAAACTAAACATAAGTTTAACTTATAAATGAATTTTAAGGAAGGTTGAACCACTTCCCTATTGAGCTCCATCAATCAATTAGTTGAAAATAATTTATAACATCTATCTCACATTTATAAATATTTACAAAATAATCATTCGGTCGTTATAAAATCTTTAATCTTTTTTTTTTATAGAAACAATAGTATTTTATCACCTAGCTAATAACTTAAATAAAACCATAATGATAATACTATATTAGTAGAATTTATCAACCAACAAACTTAGAGATATTAGATAAGGGCTCGATATTATGATTAGAGCAAGTATCACACTAATATAGATATACAATTTTGTTTTCGCTTGGTTCAATCAAACTTCTTTTTATTGCACTCTAAAAATATAATATTTGTCGGAGTGTGTATGTGTACGACTACTCTCATAACAATTCAATGAGCATTTCTGTCGGTCAACAAATCCTCTTGTTAAGTGAACGAATAATTAACAGTGAATAAATCTCTTTGATGGCAAAATCTAAGTGATTAATTTCGATTAATGTAAAAACTAAATGGGCGGTTTAGCTTTATATGGAGTTGCAAACCACGGACGTCACTTTTGTCCATTCTGCATGGCCCAAGTGGAAGTGTTTTGTCACCCAAATCGATCGGTCAGATAATGAAAAGACATTCCCGAGTGCTTGCTGACATTAATGCATACACGCCTACCTAATTTTGCTGCCGAATTTTAGAAGGTTTGTTTCTTCATTTTGTCAATTTCCTTTTCGTTAGGCTCTCCCTGCTTTTCAAAATCTCGTCCCTCAGCATCAATCAAAAGAAAAAAAAATATATATATATAAAATTAGGCCAATGCTATGTTGCATATACTCGTATTAGAGAATGATTCCAATATAACATTGTTCGATGCAGTTACTCTTTTATTAAGTTTTTAAGAATTAATACGATACCCTTAATTCTTTAAGTTTTCAAAAATTTTCATTGGGGGATTCATTTAAGTTTTTATTTTTATCGTTTAATTTATGATATATTATTATATATACTACTGTAAAATTTAATGGCAGAAAAATTAATTAAGTTAAAATTGTTCTCTGCAACTCAAAAATATAAAATCGAAATTGCTCTACAGCAGAGTGTTACCCTAACTTGCGTTTGAGTTTGATGTTACTTCCACGAAATGCTTTGTTATTGGGGATATTGATTTTAGCACACCTGCACATATTTTGCCGTAAAAATATCCAACAGATCAGCACTTTAACTTAATTAAATTTCACAAAGTTTGGATTGAAAAAATATTTTTAATTAAGTTTGGATTAAAAAATATTTTTAATTATTTGAGGGTATATTTTAACAGTTACGTATTTTTTAAACTTATAATAAATAGTACGTGCATATCTTCAGATCACCTATAATTTATAGTTAAATAAAATCGGTCCAAATCTCAAAATGTTAGCAATCCAACAATCTCTAATTAATCCCAAAATGGCAAAATCAATGAACCCAACATTTACACGCAAATATATATATATATATATATGTGTGTGTGTGCGCGCGCGCTCTATTCATTTATTTTCCTTGTTCAATGGTTAAACAGAACAATAACAAAGCAATCCAATAATCGTTATTACCTAAATAATAATAATAATAATAATAATAATAATTTATTTACTCGACAAAGTTTCCAGGAATCTGATTGGATGATAGCAAAATTGCATCAGCATCAAGTAAACTGAGCAATGGGAGCCGGAGCCCCTGAGTCAGCAAGCCACAGCAAGCAGGGGCTAGCTTTTTCTGAAACTAAAGCAGTGGCTAGCTTCGGGGACTGCAACCAATCAAATTAAGCCACGACAGAAACAAAACCCAATCATATTCAATCCACGTGAAATGTACCAACGTGGCAACTCGTCATTGACTCCAAATGACAAATTGTGGAAGCTTCCACACCGAAACAAGCCCCGCGGCCCCCCGTACGGTTGCACTACAGTGTCCAGTTTGGCGACGAAGAGAGTCAAAAAAACTACAAAAGAGTAGAAAAGTAGGAAAACAGATCCACACAGCGCATCGCACGACATAACAAATCTCTTTCTTTGACATTCTTTTTACAGGGACTAATCTTGCGTTTAATATTTCTAATTCCTCATCAAATCGTAAAGCAAGTTTTTATTTCTACTGTTCTCTTTGCTTTTGCCTTTTTTATTTTTTATTTTTTGCGGTTGTGTGTGTTGTAACTCATACATTGTTTTTGACTGTGCCACAAATTGTGGCCAGCTCCAAATCATTACTCCACTTTCCTTTTGTCTCAAAAAAGCTAGGTCTTTACTCTCCATCTTCAATTATCCCATGCACATTCTCTAATTAATGTTTTTTTTCCCCTTATTTGAATGGAGAAAAAAATAAAATTGGTAAAATGTTGTGAGAAATGAGAGATTTTTGTTTTGATTTGGTGAAAAAATGGGATGCGTGTTCGCGAGAGAAGCTTCGGGGAAGGCTGTAGAGAGGAGGAGAGAGGAAGGAAGTGTTAGGGTTGATAGAAAGGTTTCGGCCGCGGCGGCGGCGGAGGCTGTTGAGATTAGAAACGGCAACGGCGGAGGAAATCATCGGAAAGAAAGCAGTAACGGTAATAATGAGCAGGAAACAACGACTGTGCGGCCGAGAGGAGAGAAGAGACGCTCTTCGAAGCCCAATCCGCGGCTCAGCAACCCCCCTAAGCACGTTCACGGTGAACAGGTGGCAGCCGGATGGCCCTCCTGGCTCTCTGCCGTTGCTGGGGAAGCAATAAACGGGTGGACCCCGCGCCGTGCCGATACTTTTGAGAAGCTTGATAAGGTAGTTATAATAATGAAATTTTGTTGTGATTTTTTTTTTTTTTTTGGCTTGATTAGAACATTTAATATGTTTAAGTATTTAAATACCATTGTTCATGTTTTGGTGATTAGATTGGGCAAGGTACATATAGTAATGTGTATAAAGCGAGGGATGCATTGACTGGGCAAATTGTGGCACTGAAGAAAGTGCGGTTTGATAATCTGGAGCCTGAGAGTGTGAAATTCATGGCTAGGGAGATATTGATTTTGCGGCGCCTGGATCATCCAAATGTTGTCAAGTTGGAAGGTTTAGTGACGTCGAGGATGTCCTGTAGTTTGTATCTTGTGTTCAAATATATGGAGCATGATTTGGCTGGTCTTGCTGCAAGCCCGACAATAAAGTTCACCGAAGCACAGGTATTGTTTGGTAATTGCTATCTTGCTGGGGCTTCTTTTCTTTCTACAATAATTTATGAGTGACTTTAATTAATCTTCATTTGCGCTTTCGGGTGTCTTATTTTGTGGACACGGCAGGTGAAATGTTATATGCACCAGCTATTATCGGGCCTGGAACACTGTCACAATCAGCATGTGCTGCATCGTGATATTAAGGGATCAAATCTTCTTATTGACAATGAGGGAATTCTTACAATTGCTGATTTTGGGTTAGCTTCCTCTTTTGATCCTAATCACAAGCAGCCCATGACTAGCAGGGTGGTTACCCTATGGTATCGACCACCTGAACTTCTACTTGGTGCCACTGATTATGGTGTGGGTGTGGACCTCTGGAGTGCTGGTTGTATTCTAGCTGAGTTATTGGCTGGGAAGCCTATTATGCCTGGTCGCACAGAGGTATCTTACAATGTTCTTTGATCTAGGTGTTTTAGCCCCCACAGCACAATGTTCTTTGATCTAGATACATTAGTGTGTGCATGTGTGTGATGCAGCTACTTTGTTTTTGCTTTCTTTGTTGCATCATACTTATCTTCATCAAAGTAATAATTTTCTAGTAATATAACATCTCAGTTGGCTTTGTGCAGAGTTTCTAAATTCTAGTGGTTTTCTCAATAACAAATTGCGAAAAGAGTTTTGGCTAGAAATTTTCAGGACTGCCAAAATCCTGTGGCCTCTGAATGTCAAAAGAAGATTGGGGATCCATTTTAAAGCTTCACCAAATATTTTCTACATAAAGAGCTTGTATTCATGGACTAGATTGTTAGAACTTAAACATGGGCTTAGGAGTAGTGTAACATACATGCAATGCAATGCAATGCCTTTTGCATTCTAGCGTTGCTGGTTCAGCTATGCTAGAAAGAGAAGTATTCTTCAGTTTATTGAATTCTTGGTGTTCCTGTATTAGAGGACTTAGATAAAAGACAAAGAAAACTAAATTAAACTTGATAATTGTGGTGGGAACAATTGTATGTATTGCTGCTAATTGAGCTGCTTGTCACATAGGTGGAGCAACTACACAAGATATTCAAATTATGTGGCTCTCCTTCTGAAGAATATTGGAAAAAGTCAAAATTGCCACATGCAACCATATTCAAGCCTCAGCAGTCTTACAAAAGGTGCATAGCAGAGACCTTCAAAGACTTTCCACCATCATCTCTGCCGCTAATTGAGACCCTTCTTGCAATTGACCCAGCTGAACGCCAAACTGCTACTGCTGCACTGAGGAGTGAAGTGAGCCTTTACATGCTTCCAACATATATTGAAATGTCTTCTCTCTTTTTCTGTGTCTCTTTATCACATTAGTGCTAGTAAAGCTGTTTTACTCTGTAATAACGAACTCTAAAGAATTGCAAAATTTTAAGGTGACTATAATCTGGCATGTAAAAGGTTGTGTCATTAATCATTATTGGTCAGAATGCATTCATGAGTTTTTACATAATTGTCATATCACATATGAAGTGAAGATCAGTTATAGCTCATAAATAAATATGCATAGTTGGTGAAGAATATGATGTTGTTATAATTGGAATTTCTACGCTGACATGTATTTCATTTCATGTTGAAATATACAGAAATCTTTGTTGAACGCATTATACTTCTAAAAATCTTTGAGGATTAGGGAATATTTAAGATGTTCTTCCAGAAAGTTTTTGGGATTTGTTTATTGTTGGCTTGAATGTCCTCTGGTTCCACTGTTGTTAATCAGGCTTCCTTGTTGACTATGCTTCCTAGTTATTTTAAATGGCTAATTTGTTAGCTCTACTAATCATTTGTAGCAGCTTGTACCTGTATAGATGTAACGTACATTCCTTTATTACTGTAAACACAGTCAAATTTTCTTATCTGCCTCTCTCAGATATACACTATTAAGTTTCATCCAAAGCATTTTTGTTTAGTTATTTTTACAAAAGCAAATGGTGCTCCTTGTTTGTTATGGGCCTGCTTGAGATAGAGATTTCTCGGGTTTGGCTAGTTAAGTGATAGGCCCTGAAATTGATGTTGAACTGGCGAATGAGCATATTAACAAACCCAGTCTTGAATTTTTAATGAACAGGCATATTAGTAATATTTATTCAGGTTCTCCGGTATTTTGATTGAAACTTAGTATGGAGCTTTATTTTGGCTACAAATATGAGCTTTCAATTGTTCTTTTAAATGCAATTCATGAGGACTTCTGTTGGTTTGAATATATTTCCAGTTGTCATAAATATCATACTTCAACTTATTTTGCAGTTTTTCACAACTAAGCCTTATGCTTGCGATCCTTCTAGCCTTCCAAAATATCCTCCCAGCAAAGAGATGGATGCTAAACTTCGGGATGAAGAAGCTAGAAGGTGGATAATCTCTAATATCCTCAGCTTCTGCTTGTTTAATGATCAATTTAGATGTTGCACTTTAATTAATGTCCTTTTTTGAACTTAGCAGTGCTTTTTGTTTTATTTTAAAGCTGTTTTATCATTCTAGGAAAATAAATTAATGTTTCTTTGACTCCTTGCCCCTCCTCTCCCCAGCCCCCCAAAACTGTATCACTGGTAATGATTATGGTTCTGATTCATTCACGTGACAAATTTCTATTTTTCACTGTTTCCCTTCTTCAACAAACAAAAGAGATTACATTGAGTACTACATTATTATTTCCTTCTGGCTATTTCTCTACCCACCCCCGTGTTTCACGGGTTCTTCTCTCTTATCAATTGAACCTTTTGTCCAGTTCTTGGGTATCTTCTCTTTATCTTTTATCATTCCCTCTGTCCACTTATTTATCCGGATATATTTTTCATGATTGTAGATTGAGAGCTGCTGGAAAAGCTAATGCTGAAGCTAAGAAAGCACGTTCACGTGATCGGGCCGCAAGGGCAATGCCTGCCCCAGAAGCCAATGCTGAGCTGCAAGCCAATCTCGATGTACGTCTGATAAATTGCATATTTCCAGTTTACTCCATTCTTATGTTTTCTAATATGAAAAGATGAAAATACTGAGTTAATGGTCTAATAATAAATATTCTATCTGTAACTTCTCTGGCTACTTATGTGTATTCTGTTATTTTAGTGAATTATATCTTCAAAAATGAAAATTTTGCTCTTGAATGACATTATTTTTGGTCGCCATATATGATGCATATTTTTAGCATGACGAGGATCTCATAAAATAACATGGCTATCATTGTTTCCATTAGAACTATGTCATCTGGATATTTTAGTTTCCAAAATAACAAAAAATCTTTTTAGTGGTGGACTAGGTCAAGTTTATGATGCTTTCAGGACATTGTTTATGAATGATTTTGAGTCATTCATATTCTTCACCACGCACACCTATTCTTCTTCTTCTTCTTCTTCTTCTGCTTCTTCTTCTTCTTCTTTGTTTAAGTTGTTTCAACTTGTTTTGCTTCATCTAGATTTATGCTTTTTTTTTTGTTTTCATTCTCAAACAGAGGCGGCGGCTAATAACACATGCAAATGCAAAGAGTAAGAGTGAGAAGTTTCCTCCTCCACACCAAGATGGAACACTTGGCTATCCTCTGGCTTCAGTACACCACATCGATCCAGTGTTTGATCCTCCTGATGTCCCTTTTAGTTCGACAAATTTCTCATATCCGAAGGCGCCTATTCAAACTTGGTCGGGCCCTTTGGTGGACCCAGCAGCTGTTGGAGCCACAAGGAGAAAGAAACACACCACAGGTGATGGACATGGGCACTCAAAGTCATCAAAGAAGGAGTTACAGAAAGATAAGAATTCTTCACGGTTTTAAAAGAAAGAAAGAAAGAATGTAATATAAAATCTCTTTTGATATTGATGAGGCTGCACTGCTGATCCGGTGTTTCTTTAATTCAGAGCCCGGGAAGCCAGTTAATTGTATGGAGAGGTAAAATATCTTGTATTCATTTTTCCTATCCCTTGTTCTAATTTTTTTTCCCCCTATATGAGAAGCTGCTCTAGTGTTGTATATGTTTTACATTTATTCCTTTGTGTTGGAATTCTAAATTTAGTTTAGTGAAAAGTCTAAATAAATTTGTCATGCGACCCCGATCTAGTTTTGCAGTTATTTTCTTTGATTTTGACAAATACGATATTGTCAAAACTCTGTAAGCTATATTTTTCCCCTTTCCTTGTTCATCATGCTAAATTGCACAGAGACTACATATCCATCTGTTTCTGGTTTAGTATACAAAAATTATCTGTTTTGACATTCTCCACTGGCGCCATAAGTAACATCTTTGCAGCTTATCCTGTTAATATAATGGTAATACAGTGCCACTCTGACATCTTCTCTCATTTTATCAAGTGAAATTTATTCTTAAGAATGGATTATATGCATTCTTGGGCTAATTCTGAGTGCAAGCATGGAATGGATATTCTGAAAGCTGTCATGGAAATCAGGGGCTTTAAGTTGTAGAAGTATTTGTTATGCTACAGATGGTGTTTTAGTGGCTCAATTTATACTGAATGATCTAATTATACTGTTTGGTTGCTGGAAATTGTCGAACTAAAATCATGTATATTGTTTTGCTTGTATGATGCTGCATATTCCTCATGTCTTGTTCCTTTCCCAGTAGATAAGGTTCCTTCTTACAACAAGTACAGGCTGGAAATTATTTATGTTTCAGATATTGTGTTTTCTAATAGCTGGGAAGATTGGTGAAGGTGGAGACACTTGTTGACTGGTTCCCAGTAGAGGGCTGATTCAGAATTTTAGCAGCAGTTGTGTTTGGTAATGACAATGTACTTGTGTGGTGTTTGGTGATGTAATGAGATGATTCTGGGAACTACCAACCTCCAATTTTGTCAATTCTTATGTGGTGTGGTCCTTATAGTTACTTTCCGTCATGCTAACGTTCATTGTCCTGGGCGCTCGACCCATCCAATTGCAATTCATTTTCTTTTTTAGGAAATTTCTTGATTCACTCTTCTCATTTGATTTACAGCATATCATCAAAAGCTTTCTCTAATCTTTTCCACTTTTTCTTTTGGCTTTTCACTTTTTCTTTATCTCATTAACCGTCTTTAGCCCTACACAAAGCAAAGCTGAATTCATAATGATTATTGCATTAAAGATTAGGGCATATAGAAAGGTAGGTTGAAGAAGATCAGCTGCTGGGTTATTTGACAGGCAGGTTTTTTAACTTTTCTTCGGTGTTAGCTGCCATGCGATGCTAACCATGCTAACCGTTAACTTTATACTGTTCGTTTGCATGCACACTATGCAAGAGCTCCTACAAATTGTTTTGCACGCTGTCAAAACACCAGACTCCCAAGTTTTCACCCAAATCTCCTGAGCTAAACAAATTTTACACTCTCAAAAGTAGTTGGCTTGCTACCTAAACATTCAAGAGTTCTACGTTCTCAGTGGCATCATGCCAGCATCAGTGCTGGAGTGAGCTAGCTGAAAAATAAATGAGACCACCCTGCGGACTCCTTGACCCGGAGGTTGGGACCAACAGGTTTTCTTGGTTGTTTCTTTGATGGCACATCTTCTTGGTGCGTAAATGTTGATACAACTTTTCAATCATCTTTCCCCTTTGTTTTTAACTTTAAGCAATTTTCGGTGGGTAAATTACGTTTATTGTGGTCTAATTGCAGGAAGCCTCTACGTTTTATGCTGTTGCTGGATGCTTCAAGGGTCTGAGACTCGAGACTGCTTTGGAGGTTCACCTTAGCCTCCCAGTCTCGCGGGCCCCTCCACCAGTCGCTGTTGGCCCATTTGGGCCCGTTGGTGCTGTGCCTCTTCGCAGGCCCAAACCTCCACTTGAAGGCCCACCTGGCGCTCCTCCGCGATCTCAAGCTTCTTATTGCGACACGACACGGCACGTTGTTATGCTAATAAAGCAGTGTCTTGACATTATCGAGGTGAAAAAGTAGCATAGAGGATCGTTTTATGTCATAATCTTCGGCGTCCCAGTTTGATGTTTGATGAACCGGCATTTTCTTTAATGGTGGGACATGCACGAGGGAATCACTTAATGGTTATGCTTCAGATGGGTCCATAACTTTTTATAAATTATATAATGAGCCACAATCGTCATAGCATCAATGATCCAATATGGCTCCATTTATCTCTTGCCAACTATCATCAGAATGAAACTTGCTTGCCCTCAATTGTGCCAACTGTACGGTCCCTACAGTTGTTATGACTAACAAAATATTGGAATAAGCATTCAATGAACCTTCTATGCCTTCGAAAGAATGACAGTGCAAGGTGAGGTTACTTCATGGGCAAGCTAAATCTTTTGGTCTTAGCTCTCACTTTCACCCGCCGTGTACTGTAATTGAGTTCTTCTTTGAGCTTTCAATTTTCTCTTTAAAATTTAGAGTGCGAGTTTGGAGACGAATACATATTCTGAGCCACTCAATTTTCCACGAGTAAATGAATCTCTTTATGGAATCCACAATTTTTTCTTTTTAATACCTAATTTGGTGTCCTATAACTTCAAAATAAATTTGTCTTATTAGATATTCACTATGGCAAAATTTGAGTAATTTGCGCAAGTTTTACTCAAATTTAGATGATATATAAGTGATATTTTTTTTTAAAGCATAAATATAAAGAATGAACAAAGCGTAAAGTCCTAAACTCATAGTTTTAATCCTTTATGTTTGTACTGCAATTAGTTTATTTAAAAATAACTGATAAAAAACTGCTTGAAATTCACTTGATACATGAGTAAATGATAATTATATGACTTTAGTCAAATCATGCTATGTAATACATATGTATTCTTGTTCCTGGCTATAATTAAATTGACCCCCCTTTTTTTTTTTTGGTTTTTTGGGAGAGGATTGACCAATTTCTTAACAAAGAAGCAAGCGAAAATAGATGATCTCTCAAGTTTGTAACACAAGATATGCGTGGGCAGTGGTCATTGGACGTTGAAAAATACGGCGAATTATGCAGGTAAAATAAAGCCAAATGATGCAGCGAAATTTCAAGATATGCAGCGAAAGTTGGTCATTTGCAATTGGAATTTAGCCCAACCAAATCTCAACACGATATTCCGCCTTTCATGTTTGTTTCATGTCACGGTCACACTTGAGGTGATTGAGTATTGAACGCACGAATCAAATTTCAAACACACGTTTAATTAATTTTGCCCATTTGGTGCAACATTGTGGCGCCACCAACACGGAACGCAAGGCAAAAAGCAAGCCAGTTCACTCAACAATCGGCATTATTTGTATTATTTGACACATCCCTTTCAATCGAATGGTTAACTTAATTAGTTTAACCTAAATCTCTTGCAATAATTGCATTGTACTGGAAACCATTTTATCTTAACAACACTCCACAAACATTCTGCAATAAGGGAATCAAATTACGCACATACTAAACTGCAGAAACTTGAAGGATCAAGTCTTAGATTGAGTGACTATGAACTAAAAAGACACAAAAACAAACACGTTTAAGCAAGTGCAAAACCAACGAAACCTCAATCATCAAGTGGTCCATTGGTAAATCCAGTTACATTGACTGCCCTGCCGAGTTATAAAAATAAAAGCAGCATGTGCTTTGGTTGAATGCCTTGAGAGCACGCAAGCATCACCCAAATTATTGCACATGCTCAATCCAATTGCCTGCTAAAAAAATACAAAGAGAGAGAGTGAATCTTGGTAAAATTTCTTATCCACTAAACTATTTTTGCAAATCTCAAAATCGGTGGGGGAGGGGACGGTGGCTGTGCAGCAGGCTAGCCAGTAAGAGCCAGAGAATCTGAAACAAAACACCAAAAAATCCTGCCCTGGAAATGACTCAGCATGCAGCCCAATCCAAATCTTAATCATCAAACACAATTTTTTTTTTTTAAATAAACAAATTCTGTGGTTGATGAATTGAAATGGGTCCCCCTCCCTCCACTTTCCACCTCAGCTCTCTCTCATATCCACTCGCGATGAATTTTCTGTTGACCCGACCCAATATAGGAGATCCTAGGACATATTACAGCTCTTTTATCTAAAATTTATAATTACTCTTTATTAAATAGGACTGAAAATGGTGTTATTTTTTCTTGTAATTATCATTAGCAGCTGCCAACTAGTCGTGGCCTCGTTAGCATTGCAAGAGTACAAATATCGGATTGCAATTCCCAAATAATGAAAATTGAAATAAAAGAGACAAATTATTCGTATGTTTTTCTATGTTCCCCACTTGATTCAATTGAGATTTAATGCGGTGTGTTGCCTTACACGTGTTAGTCTTATCTAAAACAAACATCTATGCATGGTTACATCGTAAATCCACTTTATAGATTAATAAAATATAATTACCACAAATATAAAACATTTTTTTATTCTCCAAAACTCAATTAAAACATTAAACAAAAGATATCAATACGATCAACGATGTACTTTTATAAATAGTGTCAACAAAAATCATCATAACGCCAATTGTTGAGGCGACGTGATTATGATTCAGTCACACATATTTTATGTTTTGAGATGATATTGAGATAAATAAATAAATAAATAAGATTAGAGAATCGTGTCGTGTGAATACTTTTTTTTTTTTATTTTGACCCTATACAACTGTTTGAACCAATAAATTATTGCTGGATATTAATTCATGTAATGTGGACTTGGATTTGCTCCCTAGGCAATAAATATTTTTTTTTTAATTTTTGAAATATCAAATCCAACAAAGATAAGGCACAAAGTTATTACACAAAATAATATCTTAATTTGTTGAAATTGATTTACATAGTTCAGACTACTCGACTAGTAAGTGGTCACATTCTTTTATGTTGTTATAATTATAGCAAGGGATATTATCAAGTACTAGTTAAAAAATTTTGATGTATCAATTAACTATTAAGGTTTTATTTTAAGCTGAAATTATTTTCTTATTTTTTTTCAAATTTTTATATTTTTCAAAATATTTATTTATTTGTTTGTTCGTTTTTAAATGCTTACATAAACAAACACTATGTAATAATAAGAGATAGTACCTAATATTTCGGGTGTTATTATTTTACCATTAAAATTACTTGAGGTCACAAAAATATTTAAAGAATTTCGAACTAAAACTATTTTCTTACTTGATAGTTTCTTTTGTAAATTTTTATCTTTTTTTCAAGATATAAAATTTACGAGTTGCATTTTTTTTCTTCATTCTAGTTATTAAAAAAAATTATATTTATCCCTTCTTTGATTTATTTATTATTATTATTATTTTAAATCGTTACATAAACAAACACCACGTATAATAATGCTAGACGATGCACGCAAAATTGACTAATTCTTTAAGGAAATACAAGCGGCTCAGAGTTGGCAAGCTCCAGAACGGGACACGTGTCGTATGACAAGCAGTTTTGATTTTCTTTTTATCCTCTTCAAAAACGTCGTCTTTTGTTCGCATTGTCAACTTTTTCTTTTCCTCGTTCAAATCCCAGAAAACAAACAACAAGCAAATCGCCTCTTGTCTCTGACTCTCTGCATAAATACTCGCCCATCATCTTCTCCGTTTCCAAAACACAAATCAAAAAGCTTTTCCTTTTTATTGCGTTTCATTCGCAAAGCAAGGGCGATTGTTGGAAATGGAGGTTTCTCTGATGGGTAATTCTCAGGCTAATGTTGTTAAGACAGGACTACCGTACAGAGACTCGAGGGTTTGTTGTTCGTACAAGAACAAGATTGATGATAAGGCCTTGTTCCATAGGAGTGTTAGTTTTCTGGGTCAAAGCCAAAGTGCAAATTTGAGAAAAGCTCAGCTTCGATTTCGTACCAGAGCTTCTGTTCAATCTCAGCCTCTCCCATCCAACAGAGTTTCGGGTCCTTCATCTTCTGCCAGACCCAAATCGGTAATTTTCCTCCTCCTTTTATTATTACTTATTTAAATAAAAAATAATTAATTCTAGCAATACTATGCAGAGCTTGGTGTATGCACATCTGAGAAAAGTGTATCAAATCTGCTTTTGTCCGGTGAATTTAATTTTGTTCGATTTTAGTGCTTGTTTGTGTTTTTAATAGAAAATTTTCAGATCTGTTTCCTGTATAAGTGGATCCAGTAGGCCAAATTTATTGACTTCTAACTCGGTTTAGCTTAATCTTGAGGTAACTCTGGATTCCATGCTTTATAAATCATATTATTTTAACTAGTATCGAGTTTGGTTACGTTGATTCTTGAACCGAAGCTGTCAGTAAGCATGAATGAAGTAAAATTAATTATTATGAATAAGACATAAAACAGAAATTACAATTACGTTCTGACGACCTCAGACTCCGAACTCGTGAAAAACTGATTATGGCTTGTTGGGAGTTATGCGAACAATAGGGGAATGAATCAACAAAAGGATTGCAATATAATAAAACGAGTGATTTATTTGTCAGATTCCGTTAAACCTCTAGGACACTCTTTCGTAGATTCTATTTGATTGATTTTAACAGTAGTTTTTGTGCAATTGTCGTTGCAGCTTGATGCTGTAAGATTATTCGTTGGGCTTCCCTTGGATACAGTTTCTGATGCCAATACAGTGAACCATGCAAAAGCTATTGCAGCTGGACTTAAAGCTTTGAAGCTGTTGGGAGTGGAAGGTGTTGAGCTGCCAGTTTGGTGGGGAGTAGCAGAGAAGGAAGCCATGGGAAAGTACAATTGGTCTGGCTACCTTGCTGTTGCAGAGATGGTTAAGAAAATAGGTCTCAAGCTCCATGTGTCACTCTGCTTCCATGCTTTGAAACAGCCAAAAATTCCACTCCCCGATTGGGTCTCCCGAATTGGTGAGTCCCAATCTAGCATCTTTTACACAGATCGGTCAGGGCAGCAATTCCAAGGTTGCCTATCATTGGCTGTTGATCATCTCCCAGTTCTTGATGGGAAAACTCCAATTCAAGTTTACCAAGAATTTTGTGAGAGCTTTAAGTCTTCGTTCAAGCCTTTCATGGGCACAACAATCACGGTAAGAAGTTTTGATTTCAAGCACTGTCTAGCACATACTATCTTGGATTTGCATCTTTTACGGGATGCTGATGTTATTTCTGCTGTGCAATTTGATACATTGCAGAGCATCTCGATGGGTCTAGGACCAGATGGTGAGCTTCGGTATCCATCTCACCACCGACTAGCCAAAAGTAGCAAAATCCCTGGAGTTGGAGAATTCCAGTGTTGTGACAGAAACATGCTTAACCTTCTTAAGCAACATGCTGAAGCAAATGGAAATCCTTTATGGGGTCTTGGTGGTCCCCATGATGCCCCCAGTTATGACGAGTCACCTAACTCAAACAGTTTCTTTAAGGATAATGGTGGTTCCTGGGAGTCTCCCTATGGTGACTTTTTCCTTTCCTGGTACTCAAGTCAGTTAATTTCTCATGGAAATTGCCTTCTTTCCTCTGCCTCATCAACTTTTGGTGAGACCGGAGTGACAATATATGGCAAAATCCCACTCATTCACTCATGGTACAAAACTCAATCCCATCCTTCTGAACTGACAGCTGGCTTCTATAACACAGCCAAGAGAGATGGCTATGCTGCGGTTGCTGAAATGTTTGCAAAGAATTCTTGCAAAATGATCTTGCCAGGAATGGACCTTTCAGATGAGCACCAGCCACGTGAGTCCTTCTCAAGTCCCGAATCATTACTTGCACAAATCAGAACAGCTTGCAAAAAGCATGGTGTCGAGGTTTCCGGGCAGAACTCATCAGTTACAGGAGCTCCTGGCGGTTTTGAGCAAATGAAGAAAAATTTGTTGGGTGAGAATGTAGTGGACCTGTTCACTTATCAGAGAATGGGAGCATATTTCTTTTCACCTGAGCATTTCCCGTCTTTCACCAAGTTTGTTCGGAACCTCAATCAACTTGAATTGCATTGCGATGATCTACCAGCAGAGGAAGAAGTCACTGAATCTGTACATATGAATGCAAATACAAGCACCCAAGTGCAAGCTGCTTAATAAGAGTGGGCATTTTTAATGTTGTAAATATGTATTTTGCCTGTCATTGTAAGAGAGAAGATTGTATTGGACCGAGCATACCAGAAAGTAGCTGAAGATACCTGTATTTCACCTTGAAATGAAAACTGCTAGTATGAGCAAAATTAACCTCAAGGTTACTCTTTGTAATGTATGTATAATTGTACGGGCAAGTTGTTATAAACCTTCTTTTGCAGGAAGACGCGGTTACCATGCTTTCATATTTGGTATTTCCTACCAGATCAAGATTTTGCATATAATAAAACGCCAAAAGCTAGATGCTCGTACTTCTCAACAAGCACAGATATTGCTGAGAAATGAGCAAAATTGCAACTCAGTGATCCCAGATTTACATTAGCAACAGCAATCCCCTTTCAGGTCAAATACAGATGGGTGAAGGATTGGCCTTCTCAACAAGTTGTTTCACACAAGGGAAAAGAAACTGAACTTTTGTATTCAATCTGCAAAACTTTTTGAGTATAGGATTGGCTATTCGAATTAGTTGTTCTACGGAGATCAAATTGGCATTCATCTCAGTATCCCGAGATATGAGAAAAATTATTAAAGTAAAACAGGCAAGAGAAAAATGCATTTGTTGAAGTTCATATTGTTACTATGTACATCACCAAATAAATTTACAGAGCAAGGGAGATAACTTAGGTTCCAATTTTCTAGACTTCCAATAAAATCCTGATTTCTTCCACAACTGGACGACTGTCCACATTGGAGCCAACTCATTGAGGTTTCATCGCATCTCATCTGCAATAAGGAAGCCAAAATCATCACAAACATAATCCCCTAGCAAATCTTATTGTGCAGCAACCTGCTATAGCATCTCCAAACTTACTGCTGGACGCCAAAGGAGGATATATTCTAAGTAATACTCATCTGCAGTCTTTGTCAGTTACTCAAAATCGTCACACAAGGCAGATGCTTCATTTTTGTTCTTTCAGATATAAATTTTTAAAAATAAATAAATAAGCTGACCACAAATAGATATGCATAATACATCAACTGCAAAATTTTGAGCAATATACACATATAAACTGATGAAGATTCCGTTCAGAATTTACCAAAAACGAACATTGTTTTGACCACAGGAAAGAGAGTACTTGAGAAATGCAAGGTTAGTAATGAATATACCATATCAATAGAGGCATCACTCAATGATCTGAGAGATGAAATTTATTAAAGAAAAATTTCATAATTCGTAAAGTTGTAAAGTTCAGTTATCATGCCCTAAACTACAATCTCACATCTCAAATTAAACTCACGTCTCACCGTAGTGCCCGGTTTGTCTTGATTGCCGAATTGTTTTATCAACAAATATCAATGTTAAAAGAAATGCTTCAAGAATGGATTATGGTACAATCGTTCCAGTCACCTACAAAATCTATGCAACGATACCAAGCGCCTAGCACATGGTTGCTGCATCAACTTTTCAAACCAGGAAGGTTACAAAGTTTTGTTTTTAAAGTTTTGTTTTTACTTCATTTTCAAAGATAATAAAGAATCATCTCAATCACTACATGCAACTCAATACTAATCACAAAAGCACCTGCAAGTTCATTAATATATATAAGCGGTTTTTATTATGTTCTTGTGCATGCATGCATTTTCAGATGAGTAAGTACGAACCTAAAAGGCCAGGTATCATTCACAAGCAATCTTAGTGTCAAAGCTGCTAAGGCAAATTGCAAATGCTTGAAATGCAGAGATTGGGTAACGATAATCCATGGTAAATAAATCCTTTCCCACTTTTCCAAACTGGAGGATGATCTTCTCATGTTCCAGACCAGCTGGTCCATTTTCCGGGGAGGCTACCAGCTGAAAGTTTTTCACTGAAGCAACTGTAACTCGTCCGTGGAAGTTCAGGCACCAACACTGGAGCTGCTCATGCCACCTGGGAGCCTTGTTTCTTAGCACCAGTGCACCATCTTTCTGACAGGCCAAAGGTCCTGATAAGAACTTCTCCGAGTGGTTTGATTTTGATCGGAAAAATGGGATTGAGGGAAAGGAATCCGTATTGGTAAACAAAAACTCAGTCTGTGTGGGGGCAGCTCCTCCAGATTCAATAGCAGAGGCAGGAATGGAATCCATAACACACTGCATTCTCCTAGGACCCCTGATTGTCATATGATAAAAAATTTTAAGCATTATTTGGCTTACAAAAGTTCACAGAAATATTTTCGTATTCAATTGGCTAAATTGATTAATAAAAGTCAGATAGTAATTTATGGATTCTTGATTACACCTGAGTAACAGTAAGGGACATAAATAATATTTATACCTGGAACCCAACACATTCAGTTCATATGAGACGCGAGCGACTGAATAGTTCCCAAAAGGGATCCTAGGTGAAACTTGTTTCAAATTTACTAGTCTGGTGGAGCGACTTCTTGTCATCTTGGCTCCAGCATGGGGAGGTTGTCCATCATAGACTATGAACTTGGTTCCTAAAAAATTTGATCTAGCCAAAAAGAAACATACAAGCACAAAATTTTAAGCCCTTGAAACAGCGTAAAAGCACATTTGCACATGCCATAACCCAATTATAGCTTACCTCAGTTTCCCAAGATAAGTGCTACTACCTTTTGACATATCATCAGAATGTAAAGTGATGATATAATCTGTGCAGGTTGCACGTCTACACTTGCGGGCAGCAAGAAGGAACTTTCCATCGTCTGCTAGTGCTGCCAAAGAGACAAGATTATCAAAATGTTAAGGCATAACCAGAACAGAAAGAAGACAGGTCATGACACATCTTGTCTAATCACTTATTCGAATTAAAAAGAAAAAATAAAAAAGCAAAATGGCAATAAAAAAAAAGATTCAAACAACATGCATCTATCTTTTGATAGAACCTTTAGGTTAACCAAAAACAGTTAATTCTATTTATGAGTAGTTTACAAGAAGAAAGTACCAGCAGCAATGCTTTGAAACCCATGTTAAGAAAATGCTCACCATTAGTTAAACTAAGGTAAAGGTGATATGTTTGGGTGGACCGATTTCGCTTTATAAAGCACTGGAGGAGATAATCCCTTGGACCAGGCTGCAAGATACGGGCCACACGATTTCACAATGCATTAGAGGAATATTCTAAACAGCAACCTTATCATGAAACTCAGTACCCAAAAATTGTCAGAATAATATGATTTGCAGAGATGGGCCTTGATCCTTAACATAATGATGTAAGTTACATCAACCACAGAGTTGCACCAAACAAGCTAAGTGTAGTTTACCTCATACAACTCTGTGCTTGTCTGGTGCAACTCTGTGGTTGATGTAACTGATATCATTATGTAAGGATCTCTTGCCTGCAGAGATAAGTTGCTATTACCACTAACTCACTGGAAACCGCACTGCAATCTCAGTCACAACCAAACTAACAACATGCATTTAAAACAAGTGAAACTAAAAGAAAAACAACCAACATTCTATTAATAGCAAAGGCTAATAATCAGAGTAGACCAGAACTACTAAAGCTAAAAGTGGTCCTAGAGAGCTTGCACTACTGGGGAAAAAAAAGGTGATTACTAGAAAGTTCCCACATGTAGCTCATAATGATTAAAAAATTGTCCGAATCTAAATAGTGGTCCCAAGCAATTCTCAGATTGGGACATGAAAAGATTTAAAATTCAGTCTAGAACTGCCTTAATGGCTTTAAAAAGAAACACGGCAAATATTAACCAGAAGCATAACAACCATTGAGGCAATTTTGCAAAGATAAGCACGCACTCAACTTCTATCCAGAACATATCTTATATCCACACCCCAAAAAAAGAAAAAATCATTTTTTTCATTAAAAATAAAAACACAGCACCTTCAAAGCTTTAGTTCATAAACCCAAAAGAGAAACACACATTTTGATAAAGCACTTTTCAACTACGAGAATTACCAACATGTTTCACACTTAACCGCAGCCATAATTGGTATCAATTAAATAAAATACTTATATAAATCAATTATCATTTCCTAAAACATACATCATAAGAAGAACATACCTCATAAGAAAAAGAGGGGGGGGGGGGGGGGGGGTTTGTTCACAAAAGCAAATAGAAATATTCCAAACATAAACTTAAGTTTCATATTAACAAACTTAAATCAATTTCAACGAATTACCACGAAAATAAATAAATAAATAAACTTTAATTTATTTATTTGCAGACGAAAATCCGCAGACAGAAAAAAGTTGATTCAATTTCAATTCACCATTTAAATTAAACCGAAAAATGGAATATTTATTTGAATTTAAGCACAGCCAATACAGCAGAATTAAAATTTATAACTACCTGTTTGACGGAGATGGGGAAAGTCAAGTAACCGGAAAGTTCAGGAACTTTGACAATCTCTTTAGTGATCTGTCTCCAACTCCTACAAACGCCGGCACACGCGACAACGCTTCTCCGTGACGGCCACGCGCTATCCGCCGCCTCGATTTTGGCGAGAATCTCTCTTAGTAGCTCCTGTGGCAGGTTCGCCCAGCAGCAGGTAGCTGAAGAACCGCCAGCCATGTCATGGTCCGCCGCGTCACCGACCACGCGGTGCGACCTCCGCCACATCATGTCATGAATTATGCTTTTTATTGTCATACACGAAGCCGCCGAGATTTAATTTTAATTTTAATATTTATTTATTTATTTGAGAAGGCTTATGATCTGTTGCAGTTGTGTGACAGAAGAATACTCCAGAAACGATGAGAACTGGATGGAGATTAGAGACGACAGTGGCAGTGGCTGTGCTTGTGCTTTATCATTCCTTTATAGGGGTATTTAATTATTAATTTCAGTGGCTTATCCACTGATTCTCTTTTTGAAAAAAAAAATTAATTTTTTAATATATATATATATATATATATATAGCTCTGGGTTTTCTTTATTTCGGGTACGTGAATAATTTTATATTTAATTTTTTATTAAAAATAATAAAAATTATTTTTTATTTAATTTTTTATTTGAGTAAGGGTGGGATAGGATGAGGTGGAAACCCATTGGCGGAATCTCATCCCCTCTTTATTTCCTAAATATTTAATTTTTATTTTTTTATTTTTTTTAAATTATTAATGAATAAATAATAAAATTTAAATTGTAAAATATTAAATATTATTGTAAATAATAAATATTAAAATATTAAATATTATTGTAAATAATAAATATTAAAATATTTATACAAGTAATATAAATATTAATTAATATAAAAATTTTAATATAATTTATACATAGCCACAGCCCAAAACCCACAATCTCACAGGCTTACAATTCACAAATCAAATTATAAAACACTCTCTCCCACTGTCGCTTATCCTTTCCAAATTATTCATGCCGTTGCCCACACCCATCTCATCTTCATCTCATCATAACCTAGTAGCACATCATGTTGTCGGTGGCCGAGCAACTTAGCTTGTCACAGCGTTAGCCAGTCACCCCGCTCGCAATGTTTGTTGTGCTATAATCGGTGACTAAGTAGTATCATTGTTCACGGACAGCACTCACGTAAATATTATATAAAATCACATTATTTAAATTTTATTTTGAAAATCATTATTTGAATATTATATATACCAAAAGTTTAATGGAGTATAATGAAATAAGATTTATTCACAATCATTCTCATTTTATTTTATATATTTTTAAGTTATTATAATTAAATTAAGTTCAAAAATTAAAAAAAAAATATTAGTTATTCGAGTATAGAAAACCTTTCGAGATCCTCTCAAATAATTCTAAATAAAATAAAGAAGAGACGAAATATATAAAGAACATCGAGAATGGATACAAGGATGCACGTCCCCTTTCCTCTCATTCGCTCCTCTCTCCTCCCCATTGTCATCCTATGCATACACACTTTGTGTTTGTATTGCCATGTCAATCATTTTAAAAAGCAAAATGCCATGTCAATAAATAAAATACACACACATAATAATAATAATAATAATAATAGCTCATTTTACAATTTTTTTTAATTTAATAGCAAATCTTCGAATATTTGAAATATTAATTTTTAAGTAATCAATTGCGTTAAACAAACAAGTACGACTGATCAACATGCATAGAGTGAGTGAGTTTCGTGTCAACCGCGCATCTAGTAAACAAATTACTTGGACTATCTTTGTAAATGAGGTCAATTCGAGCTATTTTTATAAATTTTCCTTAAATACATATGGTAAAGAGATTTATGTTAATTTTTTAATACAATTAACTTTGTTTTCCGTCTTTGGGATCTTATGTACATGTCCTATTGCGTAGCACATGCAGATGCAGTCTTGCAAATCTCATCCCAGTACTGCAACTGGACTTACGTGTCAAAGAACCAACCGTTTTTGATTGACCAAAAAACCAAAGAGAAGTTGGTGATTAGGAATCTTGGCCCCACCGATGTAACCTCGATTCCATCTGCTGATACCCTGCTGTTTATGATTTGTCCTAATCTTTATCGAAAGTGGGCCCCTTTCTCTCGCAAGAGGTAATCTGACAACGAATCTCAGATGTCCGAACCACAGTGGGTTGGATGGACCGGGAGACATCCGATCCCCAGCGAACATAACGGGAAAGACAAAAGTGCAAGGTCTATGTGCAGCAGCAGTAGTGCCCGTAGCATGCATGTTTGGTTTCGCAAGTTGTTAGCCAAATTAAGGGGATTAGTGGAAGCCAAAGAAGTTGATTCCTCTTTTGAGCACACGTATGAAAATGTAAATGTATATTTATAGAGATATTATATATACATAGCCTGTACCAGAGGCGACTCAAACGTACACAGGAAAAGATCCCGCAAAGGGATTAGGATTCCTCTTTTGTTTGCCCGTGGTGTTTGATTTTTTGAATTGCGCTGTGTCAAATCAAATTGCAGCAAAGATAAGGCAACTGACGTGAATTAATAAATCAGAATTAGGTATTACGTGTCGTGCGTGTATGGTCATGGGGAGTCATGTAATTGTAATTGTGTTCGCTTGACCTATTACTACTAACTTACAACCAGTTAAAAGATTTTCAAACAAAAAAAAAAATTGTCATTATAATAAAAAGTGAAACCTTTTTTACATGGCAAACTTAAAATTATTTTAAAATAAAACACGAATTATGAATACACAAGTAAAATAATAAATAATAATAAATATATTATAATTTTGATCGTATAACTATAAAAAAGTGTTGCACTATACATTGATTTCAATATAGCCGGATTTATTTTTTTAATTTAGGTGGTTCTCACTTCTCTTTTCAAATTTTAAGAGAAGAAATAATAATAATAATAATAATAATAATAATAATAAAAATAATAATAAAATATGAGTATATTTTTCTTATTGCCGATTTGCAGTATTAAAAATATTAAAAGTTAAATGAAAAATAGGATATCGTATCGGAGGAGCAGATCCTTCATTTCTTTATTCTTACTCCAACGGAGATATCAAAGTAAACAGGACACATTGCCAATCTAAGAGAAACCAACTAGTCTATTCTCTTGTCCCTCGTGTTAGGGAAAGGGCACTCTCATTCCTTTTTTATATCACATGACATTATATCAGATTTCAACAAAAGAAGATATTAAGGAAGACTTTATTTAATAATATTCCGACTGCGAAGGAAGGAAACACTACACTTTCAATTGACGCTATTAGGGAGAAGGCGACGCTAGCTAGGAAAAGTGAAGATGGTGGTTCCTGGGCTGGAATCCCCATCTGTCTTTATGAAACAGTGAATGCAGTGGCAGGTGGATGCGAAATGGTAAGTGTACGTCTCTTTCGTTTTCAAAACAGCATCCATCCCCTGTTTCTCTCGCGAACGAAGTAGATACCGCACGATTGAGACTGAAGGAACAATATGATGGATTCCACTGATCTCCTTTTGCAACCGATTATATTCAATTGCCCAAAAGCTTCCTGTTTTGTGTTAGAATCCACAGGTTTGGTAGTCTGAAACAATTGCCCTGAGTGCAGCTTAAAGTGACAGAAATTCGGCAAAATAAAAACACAGGCCAATAGGCGATGGTATAAAGCAGCAGCAAATCCTATTTACCGCTAGCAATGTCAATATGCCGTGATTAAGAAAGAACCTAATCTTTAGATCGATATTGCAAGGGCTGTCAACATCAGATGAGGAAAATCACTTGATCCTATCCAGAGAAAAATGTCTATCCGAATAAAATAAACCTAATGTGCAAGCCTATTGTATGAAGATACATTATGAGGGAGAAGATATTTTCTTTCTAGAGAACTATTTTCTGCTTCATAATAATTTTAAGCATGAGACATTCAATAGAACCTCGAGTAATTGCATGTCCTTGTCTATTGCTGTCATTCTTTATTATTCCAGTTGCCATTCATTTGCATTATTGGCAATTTGCTGGTGGCAACTTACCAGGACCCGCCCTCTGGAAACAATATTCTTGATTTCCTCTTTGAATTGGAGCACCAGGTCCCATTCTCACCAAACCTTCAATTGCCACAACAAATTCCACTTATCTAACTAAACAGCCTTCACTGCGTTGAAGTATCTCTTGAGTTGTTCACAATAACACTCTAGTAAGGAGTGGGACATGGGAATTATGTTTGCATAAAACAAAAACCTTGAAATGATATGTTTCAATGAGTTAATTTTGCGCCAAAAAAAAAAAACAAGCAAAATCCGAAATCCAAAGTTACTATTCTGTATCTTACATTTTCCATTCTGACTTGGCTGCACCTACCCAACAAAAAAAAAAGGGTCATTTACACAAGATATTTCTCATCTCCTCCTTCCAACTGATCAGATTTTGGCGCTTCATTTTCTAATTTACAGATGGAAGATGCAATAAGATAACAATTGCAACAAAAAGACATTTCTTTTATTTCCCATAAATATGAACAGAAGCCGTCAATAGGGACGTTGAGTACAAGGCGGTAAACTAGAAAGTCTAGAATGGACATTTGTAATCATTTGCTTTTCCAGTTTCAAAAATTGATCCTAACCTCTGATATTGGGCTAATTACACCTATGCCATGCAAAAACTACCCTACCATGACTTCTATACAACAGGAACTCTTCCATTTGGCTGCTGCATGGTTCCCAGCAATTTTCCTACAAAACCGAAAACACCCAAATTGACCATTTATATCCGGTCTCCATGGAAGTTCAAACAGGAAATAAAAGGCATAGAAACAAGGAAAGAGTAGGGAGTAGATGCTGTCACATGCAGTTTCATTGGGCAAAAATCATTGTCAGTGTTAATGTCACTGTTGTAGGTGGTGTAAAATATGAAGACGTAGTTAATGTTGTAACTTGCGCCAGCTGTTGTAAATACAACACAGAACAAAGCTTCCCACTAAACTGGAGCTTCCACTGGCCCATAATTACTTGTAGCACCAAGTTGATTTTTTGTTTTGTTTTGTTTAGTTTACTCTCATCTACTGCCAAGAGTTACCAATCTATGGAAAAATGAAGCACACAGAATTTGGCAAACGCAAACTACAACAAATGAATAGACTACCTGAGTTGCCCGCAAAAGAATAAGCCTTTGGAAGATATTTACTCGTCAATCCAACAGTAGAAGATTGAGACCTTGGGACATTATCAGCTTGAATCTGATTTGAGAAGTTAGTGGTTGGCAGGTATCCTCCTGACTTACCTAAGTACATTTCAGAATTTTGGGCAAGAATTTGATCAGGGGTCTGCACCGAAGACTTTAGCTGTTTTCCAAGGAGATATACCACTATAAGTCATTCATTCCACAATAGAAAATTAAAAATACTACAACAGGGAGGAAAACTTGACAGTTGGTATATGAGGGAACAAATGAATTAACATGGTGTGGGATTAAAAAAGAAACTTAAGAACTGAAAAGGTCATCTTGCATTGATTCATTTTGGTAAATACAGTACTAAGATCTCTGATTGAAGTCTTAAAAATCAGGCGGTAGGAGCCGCTTTTTTCTTTTCTAATGAAAAATAACTAAAAAAAAAGAATCAGTTATTTAAAAGGAGATGGGAGCACATAATTAGGAAATAAAATATGCAAAGATTGGTGTAGGGCTCAATAATTGCACTTAAAAAGAAGTTGATAATTCTTTTTGAGAATCTAGAAATCACAATATGTGTCAGATTTAAGGTGCCTTCTATTTACTTATCAGACAAAGATTGACGCAGGCAAACCTTCTTGTGGAGCAGGTCATTCACTTGTTCTCGTGAAGAGCCCCCATGTGATAAAGCCTCTAATGATATTTTGTTATTGTTTGGTATGTCTGGGATCACCACATCTTTGCCAAGTTCTTTAACCGATGCCCCGTAGAACTGACGGGTAAGAGCAGACTTAAGACGGTTGTTTCTTTGAGAGTAATAAATCTTGGTAGCAAGGGGAGCTGGAACATCTGTTTTTTTTAAAAAAAATAAATTAAAAAGAAAACAATAATCACTTAGAACATCTTGAAATTGACAACTTAAACTGAAATCACTTAAAAAGATTACCTTGAGCATGCAAGCAACACTGCTGCACATGGATTTTCTCAGGGTTTTTATGAACAACTGAATCACTAGGCATTACGCTTCCAGGAATTGTTTGTTCTGGAAAATCCATACCTGAAAACATGCTTATGCATGAGTGTATTCATGAACTCAACAACAGTATTACAGCAATTATTTTCAAAGACTAGCCTTCATATAGTGGTATCAACCAGCACATAACTTGAGTGATCAACAGATTATTTACAAAAATAGAACACAAATATGACCATTTTTCCCGCACATTAGTTAAGAAAAACTTGCTGAAGAAGAGGAAACAAAAGGACAATGAATGCTATCTAGCCTTACAGTTATGTGCATCCTGAGAGCTTAAGGTTTTTGTTACACCAGAAGCCGTTGGTTGATCACCTGATAAGGGTAAGTGCTCACCTGCTACCCTAAAAGAACCAAAAAGAAAATTTAAGTACAAGCATTTTTACCGAAACCAATTACAGCTTTTAAAACCAATTTGCACAAAAATGATTTTTTCAAAACTAATATTTTGATGACAAAGACCACAACTTGGTTAGCAGCTTCAGTCACTCAAATTTGGAGCAACTCATTGAAGCAATTAAGTAATGAACCCTGCTTAGGAAGAATCAAGGGGTGATGCACAAACATATTCACCTGAAGTCACAGCCCTGACTACTAGAAAGTGAAACCATTCTAAAGCAATTAAGATATCATTCTCCAGTAAACAGCTTGCAAAAATACAGTCTCCAGCTCTCCATCAATCTCTTTCCAATGACCATAAAGATAAAGTGATAATCATAATTTAAATTCAAAGAAATGAGGCATACAGTTTTGAATGTTTAGTTGGAGGAGGCATCACACATGCTGAGTGATCTGTATTCTCAGAACCAACTCCCGAACCATCCATCGCAGAAGCAATATTTACACAAGCAGAATTTCCTAAAAGGAGATGGGAGAGAGCAATAAATGAATAAATCAAGACAAACTCAATAGTGGCAAATTACACATATTTGCAACTAAATTGTAACATCTTCGCAAGAGTGTCGGCCTAAATCCAGAAAAATGAACAGCAGGAAAAAAAGCAATTCAACTCAACTCAAGAAAGCCATTGTCCAAATATTTGGCCTTCGCCGCATGATGTTATAAGTTGGATAAGAAAATCCAATGTATGACTTTTGGACATACTTTGGATCCATTAACAATTCAAAGATTATGTTAAAGTCATTTCCTTTCGTTTCACATTTCTGTTCTTTGCTTTACAAATCATAAAAGCCAACTCAATTAGGGGATAACAGGATAAACATTCACAGTGACACCACTCAGCTGACAGTACACCCCATCCCAGGGTATAAGAGAAAGGACATTGCCATTGCACCTCCAACAACCTTCCTCCCCACCTTCCTAATAAACAAATAAATATATAAAAGAAAAACACACACTTCAGAAAAGAAGAAAAAATTATCTGAAACTTAAATGACCTAGAATCACCTGGTTGCTGTGGAAAGAACATAGATGCAGTATGCTTCAGAAAAAAAAAATAAACAGAAAATTCTGTGATGGACATCTGGTAATGATACATATGGAGCTACAAATAAACATTCTTGCATGTGAACAAGAAACTTACTCTTTACATCCACTGACACGGAAGAATTCTCATCTACATCTAACGACTCAGACCTTTCTTGATCCGTAACTGGAGTAGCTTGGTCTAAAAGAGGTTAAGAACTATAACATTTGTCAACCAACAATTGAACAAAACTTAACCTGTCAACAAACCAAAGTATAAGATACTTCCTTTAAATGATATTAAAAACAAGCATAATGTGGAGAAAATTGAAAATAATATATTTCAGAGATTCAAAAACTTTTTGAGTTTCTCTGGATTATAAGTTAATAACATTTTATGAAGGAAAAAGATTATCTAAATGAGAAAATTTCATGGAGACCACCAAGTGCAGTGCTTAGATTATCTCATAACTCTTAACAATGGAGTGAAAAGGTAAAAAGGATACTAGTATAAGCAGTTAGTAACTTTTTCCTCTCCTTTCTTGGAGGTTTCCTATGCCCTGTACCACCATGAACATCCAAAATATATTCTCCTGTAGCATTTAATGACCTACAAAGCTCTGAAAAATCAGAAAAAAGAAAGAGAAAAACATTTCAGTGAAGCAACAGCACTATTTGATTCAAAGACAATAGCTGGGAAACTCCACTAGCAAGATTTGCCCACCAATGGGCCAAAACCACACGTAGTTCAATACTCTAATAACATTCTGTACATTTTTTTCCTGTTGGCCCATAATGTGTCTGCGCTGATCATGGTAAGTCATACGATGAGAATAGTCACAACTGCCTTTAAAGTTAAAACATAAAATAAAAAGGCCTGCAAACCTGCATGGGCTGCATACTGACTGGCATTGATTGGCTTCTTACAAGCATTGCAAGATACCTTCACATAATATCAATGATCAGCTAATGAAGTGACAACAACTAAATGTAAAATCAAATAGGCAAACAAGAACATACATAGAATCCAGATTAGTCACATAAATCAAGAAGCTGATGTCATGATATAATGAATATTCCCATATAAACTTGAAACAATCAAATGCAAGAGCATTACAATACACAGTTGCATCAGCTTTAAACAATTTTCAGAGAGATGGAGAATGTTAGTCTGTTTCTTCCTTCAAAAGTACATTTTATATCAGTGCTCCAAGTGAAGAGGAACACAGTGTTCCTCAGATATAAGCACGAACATTCATTTAGAAGATTATGAAAGAGAAAATGATAGACTTTACATTCTTGAGCAAAAATGAAAAAAGAAAATCACATGCAGAAAAATTTTTTGTAGACTAATAAACATGTCATTACATCAAGTGGAGAAATATTAATGAAGAAACATTTTGATCGTTGACAAAACTTACCAAATGTAGAGGATCCGCCGTAGGCTTCAAGCCAAAGATATGCATATCTGAAAAAGGGAATTATCAAGCAATTTAAAAAAAAAATTTGAAAAAAAAAAAAACTGAATGCTGAACAAATTGCAAAGATAAAAGAGAACCATGATCAGAAGTCTGAAATGCAGCAGCTGCATTGGCAGCAGAAACATGGACAATGCAAAGTTACCGAAGCAAGAGATCATCACAAGACTTAATCTCTAGATTTCCCACTGTGGGCAAAGCATTGACAGAGTCTGACTAAGGCTCCATGTTTGGATAAAATTCTCATAATTTGATTTCCAAAGGATTCTGACCATGATAAGAATCTAAACACAACCATTAAAATCATGTGCTGACTTTCTCCTTCTTCCGCTTTTTAGGAGGAGCAAACTACTTGATAGGATAAACTATGAAAATTCAAAATACAATGTCCCAACTTGCTACTCATACTAACCGGTCAACATCACCATAACCTCATTTTTTATCTTATCTTGTCTTCATAATTTTTTTTTAACTATCGTACAAAATATAGCCTTGTGTTTTAAAAGAGAATCTTCAACTGAAACAACCAAAGGGTGCTAACAAGTCCAGATTTGAATAAATCACCTTCTTCATCAAGCAAATTTGCTTCGTCTGCTTCACTTAATTCTCTGTATATGTTTTGAGCAGCTAATTTGTGATGGCTAGCTTCATCTGCTAAAAGCAGGAGCAATGAGGTTAAAAAAAAGAAGTAAGACAACCAAAGCAGAGTTACCAAGCAAATAAAACAGAACCCTCACTTTAGTTTCAATTGTTGGTCTTAGATTTTTTTTCACTGGCAATATTTTAACTACATTTTTAAGAAACTTGTAGTTGACTCCAGTATAAATAAATACTTCATTATCTTCTACATTTTAATGCAAGCATCGACTAGTTTGACCACATTTGCTTTTCATTTGTTATGATAAAGCTCACATTGTAGAATCTCATTATACCTGCTCTACTCTGTGAGACGAAACTTCCAGCATCCAAAAGCCTAGCCATTACTGCCAGTCTCCCACTTTCAGATGAGCATACCATTGAAACAAAAAACTAATTGCCTATCTGTACACAACAGAAAGCAACATTAGCAACCTCATTGCAATACTCAAGCAACAACGTGACAGTATAACAACTCAGCCTCCCCTGCTGTGAAATAACTGAAAATCAACTCCTCTCAACAAATCCGTTCGCGTTAAACTACAATGGTAAAAGCCTAAAGAAACAATTCAGACTCAAAACCTTATATAATAATATGTAAAGCATAAAATCCAAGATTTTATACGATCAAAACATGACAAAAAATTTTTAATCAAGGTACATTCCACGGTTGTAATATGATTTAATACACATGCAATTAAAATCGTCCAAAACAACGAAATGAAGGTAATTATTTTATAAAATAGATTAACTAACCGTAGCAATCAGAGTTCAAACTCGTGAAATTAAATAAAAGAAACTGACCTCAAACTGTACAAAAAGTTGTTACAGCAGTATAATTGTGACAAAACGACGACGAATCGGAGAATCAGAAACGATCTTCGAATTTGAAATGTGAGGTGAATGAGAGAAGAAGACAGGGAATGGCGAAAGCGAAAAGTGAAAACCCTATAGAGAAGAAAGTGTGTGGCGAAGGACGTGTTTGGCTTTTGATTTTATGTGAAATTTGGATTTTTTTTTTTCCCTTTTTGGGTTTGATGAGTTCTTTCTTTCTTCTCTCTCTCTCTCCTCTGCGAGGAGAGGAGAAGAGCTCAGCTGGCAATTTGGCAAAAGCTAAAAAATTGCTTGCGAACCGCTCTTTCTTTTTCCCTCCCCGACTCCGATTCTCAGCGTTTTGTTTTCGCCAATTATGGCAAAACGATAAATGCTGAAATCATATCATATGGGCTTGAAGATATTAATGGGTTGTTATTGGGCTTTAAACGAAATTGTTAAAGAAGATTGGGCTGAAATCAGCTGCCCAAATTCGATTCATTGGATTCTTGGCCCTTGTCTTTTAAGTCAGCGGACCATTAGCCTTTGGTTACGTACGTGGAGACTGCCGAGCGAGCACCACGTCCATAGATGACAGATCAAGTGCTAATGGGCGTGTTATTGGTGAAATGATACAAGTACTATTACTCACTATAGATGTTCTAAAATTATTCCATTAAACGATCAATATATTTTACCCTTTTGCTAGGCAGTAGGCATGCATGTTGATGAGGCAATCGCCAATCGGCATAAAATCTACCATGTGAGAGCTCCATAAATAAAAATTAATAAAATAATATTTAAAATGACTCGACTATCAGAGCTTAGAAATTTGGTCGAATGATTAAGTAATATATAATTTTATTTAATTGAGCACTTAAATTCGAATCTTGAGAAAGTTAAGAAGTTAGAAAATTAATTTAGACTTTACCTCTTCTCTTTATAAAATATATGTATAATGAAAAAAAATATATCGAAAACCAGTCGACCATCAAAAGAATTATAATTACATACCTCATCGCAAATGTCCAGGAGATTTGCCTCTCCTCGTGTGTACCCCACGAATGTGACCAATACCACTGCCGAGTAGCTGTTGGCAAGATTAAGATAGCGGGATCACTTTCATCAAACACTTAGAAAAGAGAAAAACATTAACATTAACTTTTTGGACCCCATTTGCTCCAAAATTAACGCAACCAAACGTGAGAAACTCATTGTTAAAAAGCGACTAATCAACCGCTTAAACATGAACGCTCAGACACAATTAATGGACAAGATCGTGGCAATGCAATGCCCACGCGAGTGTGATTAGCAGACACAACTAGTGTGAAAGAACTGGTGTGCTTCAGTTTAACAAAACGAAAGTGGCAATTTTATGGGAGGGTGGTTGGGTGGGCGGTGGACCAAAGGAGTCATGATAAAATCTGCCACAAACGGAATGGAATAAGGTCTCAGGCTAAAAAATATAATTTATACTTTTTATAATTACAATTAAATCTATATTAAAAAATATAAGTTATACTTTTGAGAGAGGCATACAGTGATTAATCAGTCAACTTTCCTTAATTTAGTCGGCTAGTTTATTTCACATGCATGAACTTGGTTTGCTCTGCATGTTGATGAAATGAATTTATTTGCACATTATTTGATAAAAAGAAAAAAATGAATTAAGTAAAATTAATTTAGACTAGCTCATGGAACCTGAAAAAATAAATAAAGGCCTGTTTGGTATCTGTTTTTAATTGATATTTTCTGAAAATAAAAATGAGAATGAAAATTATATTTTGTAATTGTTAAATTTTTAAATTTAAATATGTATCTAGCATCATTTTTTATATTATGTATTTTAAAATTAAAAATAGTACAATTAAAAAAGATAAAAACAGTAAAAATATGTTTAGTAGTACCAACAAGTTTTACTAAACAATCTTACAGCAGCAATTTTTTTTTCTTTACTAAAATTATAATAATATTATTAAAATAAGTAATTGTTTTTTTTCCTTTTCTACTAAGACCTCTTTTTTCTTTTTCCATTTTCCATTTTTTTCTTCTCTACTCAGCGTTCTCTTTCTCTCCCTCTTTGTTTTTCTGTTTTTGTTAGTGCTGTGTGCGGTGTTCGGTTTGGTCTCTGTTATTCCATTCAAATGCACGGGTGGACCAAAGGAGTCATGATAAAATCTGCCACAAACTGAAATTAAGGTAGCGTTTACTTTTCGGATTAGATTGAGAATCCTAAGAAGTGGGAATCTTGAGAGTGTGGAGTGGGAGTGGGAGTAGGAGTAGGTTGTTTACTTACACTGAAATGGAAGTGTAGAATAAAAATCAGAATCTTATTTATGTGTTTACATTATTTTGGACTGGGAGTGGATAGTTTCAAATTACAATTTTACCTTTATTTAAAAAATCATAGTTTTTAGTTACAATGTTGATAAATAAAATATTTTAATAAAAAAATATATTTATAAAATAAACTATTTATTTTATTATTAATTTTAATTATATAACTTAATAATAATTATTAATATTTTTAGTTATGTAAATCATAATTTTTTATTAATTTTAATTGTAATGATGTAAATTAAAAATTATGGATACTAGCAACACAAATGAAACATTATTATTAATAATATAGTACAAAATTAATATTTTTTAAATAGTTAATTTTTTTAATAAACTATTTATTATTAATACTTATTAATAGTAAATAAATATAATGAGTTTTAAATTAAATAAATATAATAATAATAATAATATATTTTTAAATAAAGATAGTATATGATATATTATTAATTCTCTATGAATATAATAATATTTTATTTAATAAGCTTAATATTATTAAATAATATAATAATATTATTTAAATAAATATAATATTATTATTTTTAAATAAATGAAATATTGTTTTATTGTAATAAATATAAATTATATTAATATTAATAATTTATATTAATAAATTATATTATATTTAATAAATATAAATATTTATTTTATTTAAATAAATATATTATTATTATTATTTTTAAATAAATATAATATTATTTTATTTTAATAATATAAATAATATTAAAAAAGAGTAAAAAAGGAAGGTGTGGGAGTGGATTTCCACTCCCACCACCTCCTTCTTCTTTTATGGGAGTGGGAATCCACTTTACACTCAAAAAATAAGTGGAACTCACGGAGTCCCACTCCCACTCTCCCATTTAAATTAGTAAGTAAATAATAGAGTGGGAGGATTCCACACTTCCCACTCTCACTTCAATAAATAAACACTTTGCAGAGCAGTATCGGTGGATTGACATGATCGATAATTATGGCTTGTTGGGCATAATGCGAACAACCTAGTGTGCTCATTTTTCAAAGGGCAAAGGCTAAAGCGAGCAGCATCCGTACGATTTTGGTCTGCTTCAGCAATTAGCACTCAAAATAGAGGTCAGAAGGGTCGAGTTTCGTGGGAGTATCATGAATTATGATCGTGCGTACAAATGTTTAACATGTCGGCCATTGAAAGTGGGATCTCTTTTTTTAAAAAAAAAAAAAAAATTATAAAGGGATCTTATTTAGTATAGTGGTGGGTCTCTTGTCATGAGTATAGTATTTAATAATACAACATGCCACTCAGCTCCCGATGTATTTAGGATTGTGCTTAAAAGAAATTGTTTTGTTTTTTTTTTAGTGGTGTTTATTATAAATGTACAAAATAGTGGATTTTAGTTCAAAAAATTAAGAATTATATATAACGTAAATCTAAACTATTTACATTGATATCAAGATATCAAATGTTCAATTTATCTTCCTAAATAGTTATCAAGATATATCATTCAATAGTTTGGTGACAAATTATTTTTCTTTTCATATAGTTTGTAAAAAGTTTAAGCCTCGTGTATATTATGTAAGAAATATAGTCAATTCACATAGTTTATATAAAAATGTTATTTTTTTTCCTGGGTCGGCTATGGTGCCCATGCGACACCATACCCTTACTTTTTGTCATTTTCCTATAAGCTATTACGAACCATTAGATTTAACACAAAAGTAATTTAATGCTTAGATGGATTTAATAAGTTATTAACTCTACAATCCCTATTGTTCGCTTGCACATTAAAAAATGATAAAGTTTTCAATATTTTGACACATAACTCCAAATCATTTTAAATTTTTACACTTAAGTCAATTACCTAGTTTGACTTTTTTAATAACTTATTTTAAAATTTACATTAATATATATTAATTATTTAATATATAATAAATCTATACATTATTTAATAACCACTATTTAGCATAGAATAATTTTGATTGCGCACTAAATAAATTAACATTTATTACTATGCTCTCAAAATTTTAAAATGTGATTAGTCAATTCTCATCAATTAGATTTTTTACTTATTTAACCACTAACCACTTTGATCATATAGAACTTAATTTTACGCTTACTAAAATTAATGTAGAAAAAGATTAATCACCATCATGATTGGTTCCAAAAATGTATTTTTCATTTTTGTTCTAATAATTATAAGTTTAAAAAATTGTGTACAATCACCGCTAATTTATTGTCATGATTACAAATAAATTGCTCAAACTTTCTATTTCATCCACCAAACCTTTGCCCGCTTCTAGGCATGAAGAATTTAAAGCTACAATTTTTAGGTGCAATTGTATTTGCATATGCTATGAGACAATACTCACTAACATCATTTTAATTTTTAATTGTTAGTCTTTTTTCTTTTCTCCCTTTTTCTATCTCCTCTCTCTCATTCCCCTCCCCCTACTTTCCTTCATTTTCTCACTTCCCAAACACCCATTATAAAATAGATTTTTTTTTTTTAATTTTGTTATCTTAGAGATTTATATTTTGTACATGACTGAAATAACTTTGATAGGTGAAAACTAAAAATTAAAGGATAAGATTACTTGAATCCATCAATATATTCATTATACGACAATTAAAAAATTTTAGACGAAAATGTATTTGAACTTTGAAGAGTAATTTTAGAGGCTAGAATTACGAGCTAAATGCAATTTTTCATGAAAATGTAAATGAAAGAGAGAGTAAGGAACTACCAGCGATTTGCCAATAACAAAAGACAAAAAGTGGGGCTATGGTGTCACAGGGCACCATAGCCGGACCTTTTTTACTTCTTTTCTTTTTTTTTTTTTTGGGAGGAGGCAAATATCAGTCCCAAAAGGTAAAACATAGTCGGGAATATACATAAAGTTCAAAATAGTACAAGATTTGATTGACTATTTTTCGAGAATATACGTCCTATTTAACTGTAATATTAAGTAGAAATGAGAGACCCACTGCAAAGTTAGTACAAAAATGTATGTAAATTCCAAATTAAGCCAAAAAAAAAAAAAGATGATTAAATTAAATTTACTCCCGTGTCGTGTACCCGCAACCCGCTACGCGTACACGTGATGACAAGTGATAAGTACGTGTACAGATACTGATGCAGAGACAGAGGGTCAGCAGGGGTGGCAGCTAGATGAGCACGTGGCCATCATGCGAGAGTTGAGTTTTTGCCAATTTTTTTCAAATTTTGTTTAACTCAAAAATCATGTGTATTTACCGGCACTCCGTTGGGCCTTAAGATTTATTCAACCTAATAATTATGTATTTACCATAGTTAATCGGAACATCCCAAAAGCATTGATTATGAACAAAGCCAAGAGAAGAAAACGAGGGGAGGCACCAAAAAAAAAAAAAAAAAAAAAAGGACAGTTCCATTGGTTACCCTGTAGACGACAAAATGATACAGGTGGACCTCCATTATTGGTGTTCTGTTACTCTGCATTTCCCCCCGGTTAATTTCCAAATATTTTATGCTCAAGTTATAATCCCATACGACCAGGACTATATACCTTATAGTAAAATTGCAACAAAAGTAATATGGAAAAACTGTGCTATAGCATCCCAAATATTATAAATGCCTATTATATTATATTATTGAAGGCAATTTGAAAATTTGTTGAGCACATTTAAGCATATAGGGAGTCAAATTTTGGAAAGTGACTAAAGTCGGAGGAATTTTGATTTTGAAGCTGTATAAATAAGCCTTGTTTCGCGGCCTCTCACTCGCCAATTGGACACCACCACCTCCCCTCCTCGTCTTTTGTCTAAACTTTCCTGTCCATTTCCCCTCTCTCTCTCTCGTCGTTACGGTCACAGTAGTATATTCTCTTCCTTTTGAACATATTTTCTGTAAGTCGGTCAAAAAAAAACTTATGCGCGTCTTTTTTTGTTGAAAGTTGAAACACTATACTGAAACTAGAACAAAACAAACAATTTGATTTCGGCATCATTCATATTTCGATCTAACAACTCAACTCGGTCATTGTCGATTATTGTCGCTGTCGTCGAGTCTGCTCTTGCAATATTCAGTTGAAATTCTAACGGAGAGGAAATGAGCTGAATTTTTGCCTAGTGTGTAAAAAGCGGGGCTCTAAGAGAAAGCCGACTGTTGGTCTTCGCTTTTTAGTATTTATTTATTTTGTTTTTTTTTTGGATCAACTGAGTTTGCTCGATGGGGATAGAGTTAAGTAACTTGATGGAGAGATCATTACCAATGCTGTCGTCTGATCATAAATCGGTGGTGTCCATGAACTTATTCGTTGCGCTTCTATGCGCTTGTATTGTGATCGGTCATTTACTTGAAGAAAATCGCTGGATGAATGAGTCTATCACGGCGTTAATCATTGTGAGTTCGCTTCGCCAATGTTTCGTTATTTCAATTAATGAAGGAAAGGAAAAAGTGAAACTGAAATTTGAATACGTGTGGGTTGATGATGGCAGGGCTTGTGTACTGGAATTGTGATTTTGCTTACAACTAATGGAACGAGCTCGCGTCTTTTGATGTTCAGTGAAGATTTGTTCTTCATATATCTCCTTCCACCGATTATTTTTAATGCAGGGTGAGTTTAAGCTTGGTTATGTATTTTCACTTAATTACAAGCTTTAATTTTAATTTTTATTTTTTTGGGATTTAAGATAGTCATATTGATAATTATTTATGGTCATTTTAATACTTTTTCTAATTTATTTTTAATTAACGTAAATAATGTCGGCTATGTTGTCTATTTATTTATGAACAAATCATGAAGTAGTTTATCTCATTTTATAACGTGAACAAATCAGTGGAAATAACCAAAAGTTCAAATTTCTTTTAATTGGTCGGGTACACGGACTGTTAACAATGATCCATTCTTTTTCTTGTACACCAGGTTCCAGGTGAAGAAGAAGCAATTTTTCCACAACTTTATGACCATTATGCTGTTTGGGGCAGTTGGTACTCTTATATCCTTTGTCATCATATCAGCCGGTATGATTGAAAACTCCATTGTGCTTATTCTCAGTGTGGTGTGCATAACCGAAACAAAAGGCAGTTTATCGATATCATATAATTAGAAATGCAGCCATATATAAATATTCGCTGCTTACAGTTCTATACATATGCTGGTTATCCTGTCTGTTAATGAATATTCTCTTTTTTTTTTTTTTGCGGTCACAGGTGCTGTACATTTTTTCAAGCAAATGAACATTGGTACTCTCAAGATTGGAGATTATCTTGGTACACTCAATTCCAATACTCTCTCTCTCTCTCTCTCTCTGTGTGTATTATCTGTGGATAGGTCTACTATTTCCATTACCTTTTCTTGTTTACTTAATCCTATTCACTTGATTCATTGCAGCAATCGGAGCAATATTTGCTGCAACGGATTCTGTGTGCACCTTGCAGGTATAAATGTCCGATGACACCTTTTCATGTAATTAAACTGAACAAAAATTCTAATTTCAGTCGTATTCATTGGTGCAGGTCCTTAATCAGGATGAGACACCTTTATTATACAGTCTGGTGTTTGGGGAAGGTGTGGTAAATGATGCCACATCTGTGGTTCTTTTCAATGCAATCCAGAGCTTTGACCTCTCTCACATCAACTTGAGCATAGCTTTAAAATTCGTTGGAAGTTTTTTGTATTTGTTCATTGCAAGTACTATGCTGGGAGTTATAGTAAGTCTCTACGCCCTCCCCTTCCCATCTGCTTGCTTCAGACTTTATATGTATAATTACATTATCTTCTTCTTCATCTCCTGCAGGCTGGACTGCTTAGTGCATTCATTATCAAAAAGCTTTACATGGGCAGGTTCGTTTTTAAGTGTAACACTGATCATTTTATTGAATGCATTATGTCTTTGGTTTAGAAAATTGAAGTTACTAGAATGAATGTAATAGTGTAGGACGGATGCATTTACGTATCATATCTGGTGGTGAAAAAGATAGCATTGATGATCATGAACCTAATTATATGGTCTTCATACCTTTTATATTCTACCAAATTCCAGGCACTCTACTGATCGTGAGGTTGCTCTTATGATACTCATGGCTTACCTTTCATATATGCTGGCCGAAGTAAGACATCTAACAACTAGGCAAATAGCAGTGCTTCTCATTGGTTTGCTTTTCTGGTTCTAATTATTATTGGCAGTTTGCAGATATAAGCTATTCTGATATGTGGTCGAAATTAATTTCATCTGCAGCTATTTTATTTTAGTGGCATTCTCACCGTGTTCTTTTGTGGGATTGTAATGTCTCACTACACTTGGCACAATGTGACTGAAAGTTCAAGGGTCACGACCAAGTACGTAAAAATCTCCAGAAACGTTGTGAACAACTGGAATGCAAGCTTAAATATTGTTTTCTTCTAAGAGAATCCAAGGCAAAGCTGCAATTTACTGACATGTTGTTGCTTTTCTAAAACTGTTGTAGGCATGCGTTTGCCACTTTGTCGCTTGTTGCTGAGATCTTTATCTTCCTTTATGTGGGCATGGATGCCTTGGACATTGAGAAGTGGAGGGTTGTAAGGGACAGGTGGGTAAGATTTTTACATATAAGAAGCTTCATTGCTACAATGCCTTTTTAAGATAAGATAATTTTACAATGTTACAATTTTTCTTTAATTGAATCTGTGCAATAATTGGTTTTCTTCCTTCTTACTTCTCAGCCCTGGAAAATCGGTTGGGGTGAGCGCAATACTGTTGGGACTGGTTCTTGTTGGAAGAGCAGCCTTTGTTTTCCCTCTGTCCTTTTTATCTAACTTGACCAAGAAATCTTCTCAGGAGAAAATTGGCTTAAAGCAACAAGTACAAGTTTTAATCTATTGTGATTTGGGTGTTCCACTACCGCTAAATGAAATCATGTGTTTAATGGCTTTACGGCCTTCTGCTTATACAGGTTACCATCTGGTGGGCTGGGCTTATGCGTGGTGCTGTATCTATGGCACTCGCTTATAAGCAGGTATGACGCTAAATATCGTCCTTTACCATTGGCTCATCCACATTAAAATTTATTCTTCCCTAATATAGCCTTGAGCACATGAACTAGTTTGATTTTTTCTTGCGCCTATGCAATCTCCTCGTATGTAAGCTACCAAATATTTGAATAAACCCAGTGGTGATTGGCCAAATAAAATTAGTAGACTTTGCTGTTACAGATTTGATATTGAGTTAAGAAACCTTGTAGGCTCCAGCAACGGTGTGGGATGACTTTGAAATGGAAGTGTAGAAGTTTTTGTTGTGATGAATTGAAATCATATTGTTCTGTAGCAAATTTGCAACACGTGGACTTAGTGATAACTCCTTTTGTCTTTTCTTTGGTTGCAGTTTACCAGTTCAGGCCATACTAAGTTGCATGGGAACGCCATCATGATCACCAGTACAATCACTGTGGTTCTCTTTAGCACAGTTGTAAGTCACCATCACATCCTATAAGATCAGTAGGGAAGGTAGCCAGCAGTGCAGCCCTACTGCCTTTCTCAAAGTGGCTGGCTTTGAGATATGGTGAATTAGTCTGAATCAGATGGTTAATCATGACTTCAAACTTTAGAAAACTATTTTTGCTTTCTAATCATGATGCATGGCTCCATTGTTGAGGTTAAACTGAGCCCTCAGCCTCAACTGAGTTTGCTCTGTGCAGAGAGTTTTTGAGTCCTAGAAACAGAATCACTGAATCAGTGTGGAAATTTTATCACAATTTTTACCTTCTTTTCTGTTGTTGGATCTATGCAGGTATTTGGGTTGATTACTAAACCACTAGTGAGGATCTTGCTTCCTTCATCGAAAAACCTATCGAGAACGCTTTCTGATGAATCTTCTACTCCTAAATCACTCATAGTTCCACTTCTTGGCAATGGTCAAGACTCAGAGGCTGACCTAAAAACCCCAAATGTGACCCGTCCAACTAGCCTACGGATGCTCTTAGCCACCCCTTCGCACACTGTTCACCATTATTGGAGAAAATTCGATGATGCCTTCATGAGACCAGTATTTGGTGGCCGGGGTTTCGTACCCGTTGTTCCTGGCTCACCCCTTGAACAAAGCGTTCATCAGTGGCAGCAAGAATGAATTCAAAGCAAAGTCACTAATTTATTACTTGACTTAGTTTGGGGTGAGATTGGCTTAGTTTGGGGTGAGATTGGCTTTCAGTGTGCCATTTGTTAATAGTATAGGGATTTCAAGATGGAGGTGTGACAGCATTTTTTAGTCCTTGTGGGCTGCTTGTATTTGATTTTGATTGCAGAGAGTGAGGTGGTTCTCAGTTTTGGTGTTTATATTGCTTGCCAAGATTGTATTCCCAGATTCTGACGGTGCACAGCTTTGTAACCTGTAAGTTTTCTAAAAGCTTGATTGATTGTAAAACAATAGTAAATGATCTTTGATTTATTCAATGATATTCTGTAATGACAAGTAGCATAATCATAATTATACTAATAATCAAAGATCTCAATTTTCAAGCATGCTCATAGATACAAGTCATAGCAGTCTGTATCAAGAGTCTTGTGCAAGAAACTGGCTTCTCAGTATAATTAATACCAACACTTGCTGCTTTCTCTTCTTTTATTATTGTGATAGTTTCTCTTTACATGCACAATCCTATAGGATTTACTCATAATAAGCTGTAAACAATGAGGCCACATTTTTTGAGTTGCTTGTAATACGGATGTAGTAAACAGATAAGATGATCTTCCTAGTTGATCATAAGCCTGGGAACACTAATTCATTCTTCTGACTCCATTGTACTACAAAGATATTCTATCTTGTGGATGGCTCAGGTATCCTACTACCAAGCTTATGATAGCGACCATGCAAACAAAGAGGAGGGGGAAGCCAACCTGAACTCTTCTCAGGTTACTTTTCCTCCTTAACACCTCCTGCAAAGAGGAAGAGCCGATGTCAGAAGTAAAGCAGGAGGATAATTATTAGTTAGAACTTTAAATGAACCTAGCCAGTCCCCAAAGTTTCCCCGGGATTGTTTCTGGACTTACTAACTCTACCAAATAAAACGAGGAAAAATACAGCAGGAGATTCATGTATGAGATTCAAGCTCACACTGCAGCCCTTCTGAACCAGCAGCATTTTGATGTGAAATAGTTTTAAATGTGTTCCACAATTGTGTACGAGTATGAATAAGATGGCCGAAAGGTATAGGACTAGATGCATTAATACTTGCAATTAGTTTCATGAATTTGTTTTATCTATTCTAGCTGTGAGGTGAACACAGTTCTTACCAGTTCTGGTTCGGCTGCCAAATGGCAGTGTAGTGATAGCAGGAAACATCTACACGATTTTTTAATTTTTAAAAAATGTGTCCACAAAAGACAATCATAATAACATGAAAGAATGTAGTTAAAAAAAAAAAAAAAAACTCACTAATTCAAGCTTAAGCATATCCTTTTCTCGAGTTGCCAATTTCCTCGCTTCCATCAGCTTCCTAATGGTATGTTCAGCCTGAAGTGTATTGCACGCACTTTTGTCAGTTTCTTCTTCAGAACTTTAAGAATAGAAAGTACTGTGATGGACACTTTCGAGATAACTAAATTGAAGATGATTTAAAGAAAATATGATAATGCTCTCAGCAGATCCTCCTAAAGATCATTAATGTGCCCAAATCACTTCCCTTAAAAAGATGGATAGCAAACAAGTGAACTGAAACTTCCAGTATGCATGTTACAATGTTGAACCTAAGATAGAAGAAACGAACCTCTCTTAGCTGTGAATCCATAACATTTAGCTTTAACTTCAACTCCTCAAAATCCTTGGCCAACTTCAAATCCAATATACCCTTTGCTGGTTTCGATTCCCCTGGATCCTCTGCAGGCCTTGACTCTTCATCCTTAGCCGCATTTATTAGCTCATCTGTAACCTTAGAGCTTTCAAACCTCCGCACATCCTCAGCTTCTCTTAACTGATTTGTGAACTTAGTAGTTCCAAACATCTGTATATCCTTAGCTGCTATTGAGTCATCTCCTTCCTTAGCATTTTCAAACCGCTGCACATCCTTAGCTTCTGTTAACTCATTTGCGGCCTTAGCAGTTTATGAGTCAGATGGGCCGAAGCAAATTCCTTTGCTTGAAATTCGGAGAGAGAGCTCTAATTAAGCAAAGGCTTGGCTCAGCCGATTTATGAGTCAGATGGGCCGAGGCCGAATGTTTGTTATCCGCCACCATATAACTTTTGAAATTTATAAAAATTTAACGTGCCACCATAATTTTTTTAAACCACCAAATTTTTTTTAAAACAATAATACTCACCGAAAGTTGATAGATTAAACTTTAAGGCCGCTTTCGTTGTTCCTTTCCTCAACCTTTTTCTTAGCTTAAAAAAGAAAAAAAAATTATTCATATGATAAAAAAAAATAAAATAACATAAGAATAAATTCTATTAATATGATTTTTGGGGTAAAATAGGTTTTTCTCTTGTTGAATTTCTTCTCCTTTTCTCTTAGTTGAAACTTAATGGTACTAATGAAATCATTTTGACAATAAATTCAAGATTCAATCAAAGTGAGAATACAGAGATAAAAGAGATCAAAGAATTACAAAATAAGTTTTTATTGCAGTCATTCAAGAGTATTATATCTTATAGTTTGGACATCATTAATTTATTAGATTTTGTTGATTTTCGAATCACCTCACATTGTAAAAGTTGTGAGGTATAGTCACTAGGGTATCGGTAGTCTGTACCTATTAAATAAAATAAGTTATTAGATTCTTGACTTAATTTTTCATTCATTAAGTCCCTACACTATTAGATTGAACAAATTCAACGAATAAAAAATTAAGCCGAGAATTTTAGTTAAAAGTTTAAGTCAAGACAATCCAACGCATCTTTAAAATATAATTTTAGCAAACATAGTTTTGAACGAAATTATTAAAAGTGAGGCTATCTATCTAACTAATGGGCAGTCATTTTATAATTCAAAACATCTTTTTTCCCTAATCCGTAAAAGCAGGGCACCAAATTGGTTGAGAATTTAAAGGATGTGTTAATTTCTGTAAATGCATTAATAAGTCATAGGCACAGCATTTTCTAGTTAACCTAACTTTCAACATATTCATACCAAGAATTTTATGGTATCGATAGCATTTATTCGAAGTGCGCAAGTAAATTCCAATTTAAACATGCACAAACAAAGTAGTCAAAAGAATACAAATAACAAATATATGGATTTGAAGTTTATTCCGGCCACACGATTAACAACGGAAAAAACAAAATTAGATACAATAATTGAACGATGATCAGGGACTATGACTATTTACAATTTTTGTATTAGAAGTAAAAGTTATTTGAGAATAATCAGCTCCTAATTATTGAATGATTGTATATTTTTTGTTAGTGTATTGAAATATGTATTTTTTTTATTGACATGCTTAATTAATTTAGCTAGGTGGTTAGCCTGACACCACAACTCAATTACTGGGAAAGAAAATAAATTTTGGGTCTATAAACTTTGGTAAAAACCACCATTAAATTCAAAATTCGAATATCATTTTTCATGAGGATCTTGGTGTTTGCGAACGACAAAATCCTCCACCAAGTCTCGATCAGATTCAGAGACAAAGGCGGAGAGGCTAGTGTGGGATTTAGCCCAGGCAAGCCCTTAGAAAATTTCACTGAGCCCCTATAACTTTTAAAATGATTCTTATAAGTTTTAATTCCTAAAGATAGTTATTTTTCTTATTGGTCATCAACAAAATTTTGTCATAATTTTTAAAGAAATAAATAATCTTCATATTAGTCCCCAAAAACTGGGGTTGGCAATCTAGTTCATAATTCTTTTATTTGAGCTGATTCGATGTGAATTAAATATGTTTGGATTTAAAAAAAATATTGATTCGTTTAATAAATTGGTGAATTCGATTTCATATTCATTAATTAAGTTAATCGAATCCAGATTAAGGACATTGATTTGTTTATTCGTTTAGGATTCATTTTATGAATGAGTCATAAACGAATCCAGTACGATCCATTCGTTTATTATCCTTAAATATGTATGAAAAATTTTAAGGTTTGAAAGCTGATATAATAATTATAAATGATAGTAAATTTGTATCTTATAGGTGTTAAATTTGTGGTATTTTTATATTTTATTTTGCTTAATTTTTGTTTATTAACTATATTTTTATAAATAAATTCATATTCAATTTAATTTGTTATGGATTTGTTGTAGAAAAAACGAATAGTAAACGAATCTAAATTTGATTCAATTCTTTTATTAATTCAATTAAACAAATCGAGTCGAATATTCATTTAGCAAACAAATTGAATTCGAATCTTGAAATTTTTATTCGTTTAATAAATGAATCAAATCCGAATCAACAGAATTTTGACCTAATTCATCCTATAATTTGATTTGAATTTGATTTCTTTATTCGTTTTGCCACCCTTATCAGAAATTTACTCTTATTAAACTAACATTCCCAATTTCGAATATTATTTGAATTTTTTATTAGAATGAGTCTATAAAATACATTGGGGGGGTGTGTGCATGAATATATAATTTTATTAAAAGTAAGGACTCAAGTGTTATAATCCCATCCTTAATCAAAAGAACCAAACATTCAAGAGTTTAATTCCATAACAGGGATAAGCTAACTACTTGAACCAAACAAACCGACGATGAAAACAAAGGCCCGAAGTAAGCAACAGCCGAAACACAAAAGTGTTGCGAGTGCTTCGAGAGTCCTGTATATAAAAGTTACCGGCCAGCCTCCAACAATTTGCTTTCCTCTCAGACACACATTACATAACACACAGTCTTCGTGCTCTCCGTCGTCTCCCCACTCTCTCGCTCTCTCTATTCAACTTCAAATCTCAGATCTCTATTCAATGGCTTCAGTTACAGGAACTTCAGCATGCATGACCTCTCTGTCTTGCTCTTTCAAGCAGACCCAGGTCGTGTTTTTGTCCCTTTACGATCTGATTTCACGATTCTTGTATTTGATTCATTATATCATTTCGTGGGTTTGTTTTTATTCCTTTGTTGATTGATATAGATCTCGAAAGTTTTGTTTTTTCTCATATTTTTAATGTTTGAAATGTCAATGGGTTTAATTTTCAATTCACTGATTTTTGTCTTAAACCAGTTAAATGTTTCGATATGACATCTCAGATGGTTAATTGGTGAATTTGGGCTCTTTTGGTTCGTGAAAGCTTAAGGTCACCGGTCACCTGTAATCAACTTAAAACCTACCTACATAAGATTTATTTCTGCCAAAAGTCATTTGGTTTCCATAATCTTGCTATTTGTGCTCTCTAGGATTTCTTGCTTTACATTATTTTGTTTATTAAAATTGTCATGCAATATGAGTGATAATAAAATCATTTTTTTTTTAAATTTTTTTAATGTAGTTAACTTGATATTTTGTTATTGTTTAGATTCACCTATATCAATCCAATCTCTTTTGGGGTTGGAGAGTGTGAATTTGTTATCATGACCCTTTTGCAAATCAATTACACCTGAGAGATTTTTTATAGGAAAATAATAACTACATAAATAAAGAAATAAGATGTGTTGTGTCTTGTGGATTTATTATTTAGTTAACAATTTTGTTGCTCAATGTTTGAGCAGGGTAGGATCTCTAGTGTGAATTCAGTTTCACTTTCCGTCAATGGGAAAAGCTTCCCATCCCTTAGAATGCGATCAGCACCCCGCTTCCGGGTTTCCTGTGCGGTATGCATTTCCTGTCACGAAACTCTGCCGATTGTATTTATATAATGTCTGTTAATTCCTTTTGGTCTTGCACTGTATCTCATTTCATTGGTTTGAAACATGCTCTCATGTGCAAAAATATAACATGGTGAAATATGGTAGCAGATGATAACATGATCAGGATTTTTACTTATTTGTTTATATTGATATCCTGTTTAGGATAAACTGATTCAACAATATGAATTGGTTCATGGCCAAATATGAGAAAATGTATTGATAATTCTGTCTTAGCAATACAAAAACTTGCTTTCTCTTGGGTGGTCTATATGACCTTTTTGTTCACAAGATCTATTAATTTGATAATGGTTGTAGGTTATGTTGTTTATTATCTTAGTATTTATGTAATGTCTTGCCTCTTGATGGTTTCCAAAACTATATCGTTTGTAGGCCAAGCCAGAGACCGTGGATAAGGTTTGTCAAATTGTGAAGAAGCAGTTGGCACTCCCAGCAGATTCTACCGTTACCGGAGAGTCAAAATTCTCTGCCCTTGGAGCTGATTCTCTTGACACGGTACTTCAATATCAACCTTATATGTGTTATGCTAACTGTCCATCATGTTTGTACTAAATTTTTATTTTTCTATTTGTCCATAATGGTTTGTTTATAGTCACCCCATGTTCACATTCTGACGTTGACATGCATTATTGTTTTGGTGTGTTAGATTTTGGTGTTAGATGTTGTCTTTTTGTTCAGAGTGCTGATGTTGGAATGTGTGTAATGTAATTGAAAAAATTAGGAGATGATTTCTCGTTTCTGTGTTGCGTGAGCATCTGTTTCTCCTGCTGCTTTGTGATTTGCTCCTCATCTAGTTAAAATCTCTGTTATGATGATTTCTGTATCTGAAATGAGGATTGTAATGCTATAAAATGCTCTGTCGGCATAACTGATGTATCTTCTCTGCTTTCACAGGTCGAGATTGTGATGGGACTTGAGGAGGAATTTGGGATCAGTGTTGAAGAAGAAAATGCCCAGACGATCGCAACTGTCCAAGATGCTGCAGATCTGATTGAGCAGCTCATTGAGAGCAAGAGCGCTTAATTAAAATGGTCTGGGGAGAGCCGGGACTTAGGGACTTAGTTCTTCTAGTTTCGTTTTCATCCTTTTTGTTGGCTTGTGTCTCAAGGAGTTTCTAGCTTGTATTCAGGACTTGTCTGTGGTTTTCTATTGTGTTGTTCCTTCAATTAGAGAGAACTCTCAATTAATCAGTTTGCTTGGAATCTATCATAAACATGTTCTAGTTTTCGTTTGTGGACTCTGTTATTGGCTTCACAAGAAGTCAATCAAAGGAGAAAACAATATATAATGACTGAACAAGAGATCATATATGTTTCTGGATCGCACTATCGCATGCTTTTTTTCTCCCTTTTGAATGATACTATTCGATTACTTGTTCTGCATAAAATTGTTGGTTCCGGTTCGCTAAAATGAGAACAACAGCCTTTTTGCGAGGAGATTTTATGTACTTTAAATTGCTGTTGTACTTGGTTTTTGGGTCAATCATGAGCTACTTTCCGTTTAGTATAATTTTTTTATTGTTTATTTTAATAGAGTTTTTGTTAATATAGCGTAGCATATTTATTATTTCAATCAAATGGAATAAAATTCTTGTTAATTTACTTTTTGCAAGTTGAGTTTTTATCCTAAAAAGATTTAGTTGTTTAGTTGTCATTAGAATTTTTATTAAAAATTATGAAAATTACTTTAATAAGTAAATTATTTACAGTTAAGTTATGATAGGAATGAAATAAGATTTTGAAAAAAGTAAAATATATTTTAGATATTTTAATATTTAAAAAAAATTTTAATCTCTATTTTTCGAAGACTAAAATTTGAATTTTTTTTACTAGAGGTAAGATGGCTTGTTCAATTTTGAAAATCTTTACTAAAAAAATTAAATGCCAATAAAAAATTTAAAAAAAATTTATGGAATTAAATAAACACTTACAACTATTAGATAAGCCATATCAAATAGACATTTATCGTACTCTACGGCAATCAATAGTTAGGTTCTACTTATATATTTGTTTACTATTACATAGAAGGATAAGTTTGATTCTTATTGAATCCATTTATTATTCTACAATTGAAAATTCAGTGAGTCTGTAACAAATTCTATAAGTACTTTATGTTTTAAAAAAAAGGAGAAATTAAAACAAAGCTTTATCAATATTAAAACTATAAACAAATATATGGAACATAATGACAACAAAACATGTGCAATTTTAATATTTTTCATTTTGCTATTGTGGTGAGTGATGAAGCTTTACTTGCATTTCCACGCTTAAATCTTAAATCTTTCTTTTCAGAATTATGGTTATGATAATTACAGAGTTCAAATTTGTTCATCATCATTGGGGAATTGATGGGGGAGAGAGCTCACAAGTCACAATGAAAGAGAAAGGGAGAGAGAGGAAAAGGAGTACATACGATGGGGGGAACTTCTTAATTTTTAAATAACTTTAATGAGTTAGAAAAATAAAAGGGTTTTCAAGAGGTATTTGGAAGGATGCCAACAATCCAACTCAGAAAAATGGCTGTTTGTGAAATCTTGGTCGAGCTGTTTGGTTGAAGAGGCTTAATGGGTATTTAGGACTTGGGATTAGGAACAGGGGACAAATGAGGAAGCTCCAAATCTGAAACAAATTCTCCTTTATGGATGATATCAATATCAATTCTGCTTCTCTTTCTTCTTGTTTGTTTTAAACTCATATCAGATTTTCATTTTGCCTTCTTCGTATCTCACATTTCAAAAGATAGAAAATGTTCTTTTGTAACTTAATTGCATAGATGATGACGAGTAAAGAGTCAGTTGTTCAAACTAAGAATAAAAAATCATCACTAGCTAACTGGAAATGGGAAGTGCTGTCAGGGCCTCCCTCTCCCCCCCCCCCCCCCCCCCCCCCCCCCCGAAATGTTCATGTGCATGAGCACCAAATATTAAGAAAGATTACTCAATTATTTCAGTCAAGGTGAGTGATGACAGCGAGAATCAGACAAACAAGTTACCTAATCATCACTATTAAAATATCCCGTAACATTTTTTGTCCAAAACCTGACACATAATTCACCCAATAGGCACCTAATTCATATCAATTTGATGGGCATCAATTGTGCCTTTCCCTGTTTTTTTTTTTAAAAAATTGAAATAGTTTTTTTTCCCATATGAATGCGACTCAAAACCCATGTGACATCTCATTTCACTGTGTAACTTTAAGGTAGAGATTCAAAGTACATCTATTGCAGGGCACTCGAACAAGCTTCTCAACAAACATCATTAATGTTGATCCCAAATAAGCATATTGAATCCATTAATGAAACCAAGCTGATAGTGATAAGTAATACTCATTAACAAAAAGCTAACCACAAACATTATAATCATGTACCATGAAGAGGAGGGAAAAAAATAAAAAAGAACATGAACATAGAGTAGAAATAGCGCAAAACTGCTAGAGTAGTTGAATCTTGGGGCCAACAAAATGTTTTACATCCTTAGAATGTGATGGATTGAGTAATACGTCGCTAAAGCCACATAAGCAGCTAAGTGCAAAGGCTGAAGTAAATTTGCAGGTGTCCTGGAGGAAGCCGGCAATGATCCAAATGGCGAAAACGCAGAATCTGGACCTGGCGCTAGAAACTCATCATCAGGGTTTGGAGGACTGGGGTTGGCAGGAATGGTGGGCATGGAAGAGCTAGTTGGAGCAGGCAATGTGCCGCCGGGAGACGGCAGCAGTGGAGAAATGTCTGGTGAGAGTTCTTGGTAAGGAGATAGAGTCTGAGGAGGATTTGTTGACAATGTTGCTGCTGAAGCTGTGATTATGTTTGAGGTTTCTGAATTTAGCTGATGATCAGAAGCTAAAGATGAGATACAAGGGTCCATAACGAGGACTAATACTAAGAGAAACCAAAAGGAGGCCATGCCAATGATGAAGAAATCAATGGCACACTTATTGGAGAGAGCAATGTAACGCAAAGTATTTGAGACTCGAGTAATCAGAAGCTTTTTTTTCTTAGGAAAAGTGGAGAGCGAGTGGGCTTTTGCTGGAAGTTATAATGCAAGTGCTTTTAAAAAGTATGGCCAAAGAGAAAGAGGTGGGGTCAAGTGCCATGTGGCAGTTAGTGAATGGAAAATAATGAAAAATTACAGGTTGGCACAAGGGGAAGAGACAAAGTTGGGTAGAAAAAACATTTTTCAGTTTTGTTTTGACATGTTTGTATGCAGAGGATTCCGTTTTCATTTGTGACCCCCGTGATTTTGGCGCCCCTAATTATCGGTTAATCAATTCTTTGATTAGAGTAATAATAGGAATGCAAACTTGGAAGCGGCATTAACGACAACTGCTAGCGAGTGTCCTGCTTAGAGGCCTTCAAACCACCGGACGTGAGCATGCCCAAATTCAAAGGCATAATGTGTCGTTCCAATTACATCTGCATCAAATATGGGCAAAAAGACTTCTTTAAATATGAGAAAATAGAAACTAAGAATAGTACGGAGAATACTTCATATCATCATATACATATTCAATGAATATTTCTTTTCTTAAAGAATTGTTTAATATAAACACCAAAACTTCAAAGGCAGCGAGGGAGACGCTGCAACTCAGAGGCTGCAAGCAAAGCAGCATCGACTAAAGTAGGAGTACTTGAAGTTTTCATCTCAGAAATAATGGCTTCAATCCTTGATATTTCAGTTATGGATATTGATAATATCATTGCGTGTGACAAATATTGCCTACACGAATAACCAAGAGCATGTAACACCCGCTGTAAAATTAAGTGAGAGGTTCCCCTCCGCCAGGATTCAAGGACTGCGGTGACCTTTGTAAGATTAGTAAGAAATCCAGTTGTGCCTTCCCTTGGAGCTGCCTTGAGCAACAGTACTACACATTCAGATGCTACATCAGCAACATTTGCTTCGCAGGAACTGCTCAGCTTCAGGAAGGCACCAACATTTCCACCAAAGTCCATTACGTCTCTTATACATTGCTGTTGATCAATTGCAGTGCCATACTCAGCAGAACAGTCACCTAAAAGTGCTGGTTCCTTCGTGTAGATGAAGCCTTTTCTACTGCTTACTGAACGGAGAAGAAATGCTCTACACAGACCAAGAGTTGGCTCAAGAAAATCCTCCATATCCTTTGCACATACAAGCTCTAAAAGGTTTCCAATCCTCCTGACTACTTTTAGTTGAGAAAGTAACTTGGATTCCATTTCCGGAGCAGAAGCCAGAGCCAGACACAGCTTCACATTGCTTACATTTGCACTCGAAAGGTCACCCAGCAAAAATTCAAAACATTGTGAAACTGTCTTCAGATGTAGAATGTCTGAAATTTTAATATAGTCAGACTCTATAAGCATGACAAGAACCTTCTGCGCATACATGGGAATAGGATCTTCATCCTCAATCAAGGTAGGGTACAAAGGAAGGAAGTGAGAATTTGATATGGACTTCAAGTCTTGCAATCTCTGCTCATCTTCAACAGGTTCATTCAATAAAATAATCATCACATCAGATAAAATCTTCAGGCACAAAAATCTGGCATCGCCATCCTTATTACCCTTATATAGAACGGTCAGACTGGGGAGAACTTCATGGAAAAAAATTTGAGGGTTTCCAAGAATTACAGAGGATTCCTCTGAAATAGATTCCAGAATTCGTAGAAGTGTTATCTGGAAATCATCCCTCCCCTGAAAAAGAAAAAAAAAAGACAAGGCCATATATCAGTATATCAATCTCACTCTTAAGTCTTTTGTATGATTACCAATTTCCAGCATAAGTTAAAATTCAACCCACTTTGTCTGTTCTATGGTGGTCGCACACATACCACCTGACCAAGGCAGGCAAACGAAGCAATTTGCTAGAGAGACAGACAACTACAACCATGTCACAGCTAATGCACAGATGTTTACCAGCCGTATCATCTCTTGTTTTACTTGACCTAGAAAATTATTCAACCTAGGCAACTCACAGATTATACTGAGTTTTAATAATTGGTAGTCAGTTTTGAAAACATAACTGCATGTCCTTGCTTAAGGAAAAACCAATACCTACAATGCAAGAAATAATGGCTGAGGTAGTGGTGGATACCCACCTGAAATGGCGTCTCCACAACTTTACAAAGATTTGCCAACTGCTGCAGTACCGGTGGACTCACCACCCTGTTCTTAAAGGATGAGCTCCCAAGAAGATGAAGAACAACAGGGAACAAATGAGCATTGGTCTTGGGAGCAGCTCGGCTTGTAATGGCAGATATCTGCCCATGTCGCCTTCCTCCCATCATTTGTTGAATGTCTCCAGCAATAATATCCAAAAGGCCTGGTATAATAGATACAACTACATGCAAAAATGCATCTAAACACTGCTGCAGAAAGCTGTCCCTCTCTTTTCCCAGCCTGTCCACGGAGGAAAGCAACCTAGAATTGCAAAAAAAGTGCAGCAGCCACCTCCTTCCATTCTTACAAAGGAGAGAAACAAATATTAGAGCCTTTCCTCTTAGAACTTCGCTTCCCTGCTCAATGAGAGACACAAGACTTGGGACCAAATTCTTATCCTCCACCAAGGGCAGTAGATTTCGCCCGATATTAGTGAACATCTGGCTTCCAAGCATGGCCATGTTTAGAAGATTTAAACTGATTTGCTGCTCACGTGGACTACCCTTAACGAGGGAGGACGCAATATCCTTAAATGAAAGTTTATCCATTACTGACTGCATGCTTGGAGCGTTGAAACGAACAAGGCGAACTAAACATGATCCCGCAGTTAGCCTCATGCTCTCCTGCTTCCCTGTAGCTCTGTATATATAACAGAGGTTGCTTATGACATCCTGGCTGGTAAAACGAGCAACCCAGTGTCCTCCTTGACTGCAAATATTTTCAATTGTCCTCAATGCATAAAGTTGTGTCATATCATCCTCCCCTTTACGTAAAATTGACGACACCAATGAAATCAAAGAATTTGGAACCTGCATTCAACAAAATGAAGTTATTCAACAAGGAAATATTAGAAGATCATAAAATGAATGCATAAAGGATATCCTAAAGCAAGATTTTTTTTTTAACCTAAAGGCATTACTTTTGAGACTTCAGTTAATGGGTAGAAAATAAAATAAGTCCAGGAACAGGTTCTGACCTTTTCTGGGGGACGGAAACCAAAAATGCACAGACAAGATTAATCAAGATATACATATGCCAGAATGCAAAGGAAGGTTCAAGCAATGTGGCTAACCTGCCAGCCAGACACTGTCCGGCTGTCCTTTGATGGAGATTCTGGTGGATTGCTGTCTCTGGCATGCTCATTCTGCGTGGATATGTAGAACAGCAACTCACCCAAAGCAGCCATAGAAAACCTCCTTACTTTTTCTTGCTTGTCCCTTAGGCCATCAGTTAGTGAACCTAAAATTCCAGAATTTGCCAAATCGTCATCGATAAAAGTAGAATGACGAATGAACAAGCCAATAAGTGAAGCAAGTTGAACTCTCAAAGCTGATGTCTTGGATAATCGGAGCATTTTAACAAGCACAAGCATTATTGGCCCATTGGTTAAGATATTGGCTGCATCAGCATTACTGCTCAACATCTCAAGGTATCTGATTACATTCTGCTTCTCCCCAATGCTAGAGTTCCCATTCAAAATGGCCAAGATTCTAGTGTTCAGTGCATCCAGCTGCTCCTTTGACATCTTAACAAAATCAGATGCTTTCAGGGCCTCAAAAGGAAGTGAAGGAAATACCTCTGATACTTTATCAGCTTTCCTGCTGGGCATTACAGGTCGGACAGAAAGATCCGAGGGGTGCCAAATAACCTGTGAAAGGCTATTAGATGATCTTGAGGACTCGGAGTCAAGGACAGGCACTGAACCCTCTCTAATTCTTGTAGTTTTGAGTTGCGGGCTAACAGTAGGTGGCGTAGCAGCAACTTCAACACGCTCTGGAGATGATTCACGATCTTGCTTTCTTGATTCATCAGAAACAGGCATACCATCTGCAGATGGGGTGCCTGAATGATTTCCATTACGCCCAGTCTCTTCCACTTTCTCATGATGCTGAGGTTGACCTGACAATTTATCTTCACTTGCACAGTTAGGGTTATCAGGACCATCTGGTTCATCATGTGTCTCATCTTCAGTGTTCTCATTAAAATCAAGTTCCATGTCATTATTCTCAATTTTCACCTCAGAATCATTCTCAGAGCCATTAGGCAAAGGCCTCCGGTAATTTTCTTTGTCATTCTCCCTCTGTAAGTTAGTTTTCACTATTCTTGACAACCGTAAGAGATTCACTCGCCTGGTAGTATTGGAAGGATCTTTCTGCTTCTCCTCAGATACTCCGCCAGAAGTCTTTGTTTGAGTCTTCCGGCCACTTGGAGTACCCCTGACTGGAGTTGATCCCAACATAGAATTCTCATCCTGTCTTGCAGCCCCTTTTAAATCCTTCTCGCGTGATTTAGGAGGGGTCTTGCTTTGTAAAGATCTATTATCATCACGTTCTGAGAGGCATGGTTTAGTGTATAATTCTATCATACTATCAAATGCGGGCTGAGGAGGTAAAGGCATTGGAGTTAACTTAGTTCTCCAAAAAGCATGTCCACAAAGACCAGACCAATGTAGTCTTTGAGCTGGATCTTTTACCAACAGAGAATTAATTAGATTTGCAAAAGGACGACTTGGATTACCAGGGAGAGGTGGACTTGGGTCTGAAAGGATGGATTTTACTAGATGAGTGAACTCTCTTCCCACAAAGGGAGGTCGACCAGCATAGCACTCATATAGTACACAGCCAAGGCCCCACAAATCAGATGCATAAGAATGGACACCTCCTTCCTCGAAAAGCTCAGGAGCCATATAACAGGGTGTTCCACGTTTTGCTTGAGGCAACTGAACAAATTTATAAAAAAAAACAATAACAAAAATTAGTTTCAGATTATGTTGATTCAGCCCATCTAAATCACAAGTACAAATGCAAAAAAATTGCAACAGGAGGGACAGCATACCATGGAAGAAGGAGTTTTGGATACATCACTTAATTTCCTTGCCAATCCAAAATCACATAGCTGCATCAACAATTACATGACACTCTTTGTTGAAATACATAGAATGCATGTAACAGCACTCTCTCAAACGAGGAAAACAGAGTTCATATTTACCTTGGTTCGTCCATTCTCATCCAATAGGATGTTTGATGGTTTGAGATCACAGTAAATGATCCCCTTTGAATGCAAATATCTGAAAAATCGTCACCAATGCCAGAAAATACAATAAGTAACAACTCCATAATTAGTTAAATCAGTCCAAACATTGATTAAATGATTGAAGATTATAATTAGTTCTTACTGCAAAGCCCTGACAAGGTCTTGAGCAAGATCATGAATAGAATCTTCAGGCAGCTGGTTATCCTGCAACTCATATATGATGTGTTAATAATGCAACTCAAGCCTTTCATAGCAGAATCTAAACTACTCACTTCATTTTAGCATGTGATAACACTAGCCATAATTCTAACTTAGTATTATAACATAGTGGAAGTGAGGAACTATGCAGAGATCTCCAACAGTCTAACTACTGTAAATGATGATGCTATAAAGTCAAAATATCCTTCTTACTCAAGTAAAAAGCCAAATATTTTGATCAAAAGACCTGCAGTATCTAAGTGAAGACAAAGTGAAATTTACCTGTCGTAATAAAGACATGAGATCTCCACCAACACAGTATTCCAAAACTAACCACAAATGAGCAGATGTTTCATACCTGGTACATAAAATCAAATATCATTAACAGAGGGCAGCAAAATTCTCCAAGAAATAAAAAGTATATAACTATAAACAGAAATTTAAAACAGAAAAGCCAAGCTACAACACATTAGCTGACCATTATGGCCAAACTTAATCAAGACTTACCAGGAATAAAATCTTAAAACATTTGGATGATCTAGAGAGTGAAGCATCCTAACCTGCGTTGAACGCAGAAGTGAAAATAGAAAGTGCCAGTTACATAAAGCACACACATAAATCAACAATATGAAATCATTCCAGCAAAATATACAAGGGGTAACAAGACTTCTCGAAGGCAATGAATAACAAACAAAAAGTTGCAGTAGCCAAGTCAGTGAAATAAAATAATGAATTTAATTGGTCTAGCATGCAGATTAACTTAGTGCTCTTATCTATGGGTACCTCAGCCTCTAAAGCATTAACAAAGAAAATAAGAAAATAGCAAGTACTTGCTAACATCTAGCACAGCAAGGTAAGTACCAGTTTGTCATATCAACAATGTGTTTGGAACTGGAAGTTCCGACAAGTAATTTGTTGCAAGAGAAAAAATACACTAGACATATTCTCTTTTTTAGCAAATCATGTCCGTCAATATCCATTATCCTTCAGTAACCAAAACAATTTTTTCATAAAACCCAATACTTAGCTATTACAACGTAATTAAGCTTAATCCTTTACAAATCCATAACTAGCCGATTCACTTTAGCCAAAAGCTCCTCGAATGAGCTCAAAATGAAGCAATCAAACATCACAATAACTATAGTTCAAACTTTAATGCTAAAACCCAATTACTTCTTGAAGAACTTTGCTCTTCTGCGACTTGTCGACGCTCTTGATTGCGAAATACTCGATAGTCTTCTTCTTTCTTCCTTTGTACACGGTCTACATAAAATTGAAATAAAACTAAGTAAATCACGCTAAAACGACAACGGCTAGTTAGCATTTTTGGATCAGTGAAGTTACCGAGTATTTGCCACGACCGATGGCCTCGTAGATGTGGTACTGATTCATGTTCTAGCTTTGTTAGGGCTTCGATTTGGCGACGAAAATGGTGCGTTCAGCCGAAGGAGAGTGATGGTTTGGGGGTATTTTGGGGATAAACAAAAACAGGAGAGAGGGGATATTCGAGGGAGGAACGGCTAGTGATTGGTCAAATGAGGATGATGGAGAGAGAGAGAGTTGATGGGCGGGAATATGAATGTAATTGAAAATCAAAAGCCGAAATTGGGAAAAACTTGTCGGGGTTAAGGCTCGCCTCGTGTCCAAACAAGACAGGATCTTCAACGGCATTAAACTGAGTCACGTGACTCGCACGTTTGGAACTTCTGGACCTTTTGGGCTTTTCGTGTGCAGTTTAAAGGAAAGACCGGTAGAGAGAGGCTTCTAACACCTCTCTATTATGCTATTTTTTTTTTTTTCAAAATTACCCTTTCTTTCTAGTTATCATCCCTCGTTTGTGTGTTTTAATTTCCAACAGTTTTCTTTTATCTCCAATAATTTTGTTACTCTTAAAATTTTGTATCGGCTTCTTACCTTACTCTCCACATAAATAATTCTTTAAAGAATTGTTATTTCTATTCCTTTCTCTCTTTACAATACTCAAACATACAAAATTAATAACACTAATTTCCCAATATAAAAAATAATTAATCTAAAAATATAAAGAAAAGTAAAAGGAGATAATTTAAGTTCGTATAGGTGAGGGTCATCAATTGAAAAAATTATGAAAATGAAATTATCATGAATCTAAAGAATTTATAGTTAGAGACCCGAAGAAAAGAATAGCACAAGTTGAGTGCAAAAGAGGACGTAGAAAATAATTGCGGTTAATTATATTATTGTTTATTCTTTGAAGTAGTTTTAGTATAAGAGGAGTTTTATCAAGATATTATAAGGGTGGTAAAAGTATCATTCAAAGGATAATGTTGTGTGTTTAGGGCTTTTGGGCTTTTAAGTAGGTGAAAATTATAATTTCTACCGATTGCGAAATTATTTTACAAGAGATCTTTAAATTGAACAAATATGAAATATCGATTTTTGTTTGACTTAAAAAATTTTAAGCAAAAATTTTTATTTGGTTTCTTAAAAAAACTAAAATGAATATAAAAAAAGTCGATGACTTAAATCGATCAGTTCTCAAATTCAAATAAATTCTTAATTCTCTAAATCGAAATTTACTATCTTTTATGATTAAAAACTTATTTAATAATTAATGTAGATAAATTAATAATTAATGACCACCCTATTATACGTGTCTTTGTTTTGATATTATAAATTTTCGATTATGTACCGATACAAAAGACGTCGCCATTGAAAGTTTGGAAAATCAAGCGGAATTGTTCGAGTAGATATAGTTACAAGTGAGCACATCCCAGTTGCAGCTTGCTTAAGTTGGAGTTAACAATTTTGGTTTTGTTTCAAATCGAATTTTTACAACAGAAAAATACGCGACAAATTGGCGTTGTAATTAAATGAGTATGAAAAACTTCTTTTATGCTTAATATTTGTGATTTTGTAATTTAAGTTAATGCCATTCAAAACTTGTATCAGAATTTTATAAATTTCAAGGTACAAGGTTGATATGATCTACAATTAGGGTACGTTTAGCAGCTTGCATTACACTATACTGTATTATAATAAAATGTTGTTCTTATGCTAATATATGTTTGGCAGTAATTTCTGGTTGTATTGTACTACACTAAAAAGTAGGTTAATATAATGAAAGATTATAAAATAAACCCATGAGAATGGAATTTAGGCTATATTGCATTAAAACATAATTCATATTTTAAATATAATCATTTAACTTTTATTATTTAGTAAATTATAATCAATTTAAATTTATTAATTATTTAAATAAAAATTTAATTTAAATAATATTATAAAATAGTAATAAACATAACGATTTAATAAATAAATAATAATACATTATTTTACATGCATTACATAAAATTATTTTAATTATTTTACTTTAATATGTAAAAAGTATTTTAATTATGTGTAATCAATTCTTATCTACTAAAATACTTTTTTTTAAAATAAATTTAAATTAAACAATCATATTCGACATTTTAATAAATAAAATTAAAATTGCAATTTAATATTATATTTTTTGTAATATAAGATAATTTTATTATATAATTAAACAGTATTGTATTTTTACCATATAAATTAAATTATACTCTATAACAATATGATTATATTATATTATAATAATTAATATATGGAAATTAAATTTTATTATAACATAATATTGTAATATTTTATTATTTAATGATACTATATTATAATCATTTTTATATAAAAAACTAATATACGAAAATAATTATTTACTACTTAATTTAAAAATTTATAATAAAATCCTAAAATATTAATAAATTTAGATAATATTGATTTAATTTTAACATTAATATAAAATAATATTATTTTATATCATACAGTCCATACTACACCAATTATAAAATTGTATTATAATTTAATGCAATACATTATAATACAACACACCATAATGCAATACAACTAATACAGTATAATACAATACAATATATAGATCAACAAATCTAATGAATGAAATTTTAAGTTTAGTTATTAGGACCCAATTTTGAATTATATGACACAACCTCTCTCTCTTTTTGTCCCCCTAAAATGTTTGGTTAAAATGATAAACTTCATCCCCTTGATAAATAAGGATCTGCTTGATATTACTTTAGACATGTTCAAATGTGATTTTAAAAAGTTAAAAGGTAATTTTAATGTTTGATAATTTTTTTTTTAGAAATCGTTTTTGGTAAAATTACCCAATTCTAATTATATTTTGAAAAAGTAGGGAATTGATAACTTTTCAAAATTTGATTTTGAAAATCTCTTTTACATTTAATATAATTTCATATATATCCTCATATATATTTTAAAATATAAAATTATCCTTATTAATTAGGAAATAAAATTATTAACTTTGAAGCGATTATTATTATTATTATTATTATTATTATTATTATTATATTATTATTATTATTATTATTATTATTATTATTACTACAAATTATATTGAGATAACAAAATAAATATAAAATTAAAAATATAAAATACTTATTTTAATTATCAATTATTATATGTACACAATAAAAAATATTTTATATACATATTATAAATATTTGAATAAATTATATTCATCAAATTCACTCATTTTTATATTTACAGTAATTTAATAATAAAATTTATCAAAATAATTAACTGTTTTTAAAATTTACAATAATTTTAAAAATAAATTTTAAAATTTACAATAATTTTAAAAATAAATTTTAAAATTTACAATAATTTTAAAAATAAATTTTAAAATTACAAAATTATCAAACTGATCCTAATTCTTTTCCTTCGTTATTGGAGGTAAACCGCTGATTTCATTCGCATAAGCTTTGATTGTTATTTGTTAGTCTTAAATTTTACCGACATAATTAAAGCATAACCTTTACTTTTGTTTGGGACATTTTGGTAAAAGCGTACGGTTTTGCGCACTTGTATAACTCAATAAGCTATGATGCAAAGAAACAGAACGACATCGCTTCGACCATTTCGTTTCATTTACTCATTTGTAAAGCGCAAAGCAAACACCTGCTCTCAACAACAATAATTTTTCGGGTCGGATCTTCGATCAGGTAACGACCAAAATACTATCACCTGAATTGCACACACTTTCCTTTCTTAGGCCCCTGTTTGTTTCCCTAGAAATTGTTTTCCGGAAAATTACTGTCCTCGAGATTCATCTTATTTCTTACTGTATTTTTATTGTTTACTTTTTGAATTGCCTTAATTACGAAGTCAATTGGTTCAATTATTGAAACCCTAATTTTTATTCAGTGGTTTTTTATGTTAAGTGTTGTGAATTAATCCATAGATACTATATTAGGGTTTGTAGGAAAGAAGAGACAGTACGAATTAGTTGTTTTTTTATATTCAACTTCAGTTTATGGACACATTATGGTTATAGTACTAAGACGTATCGGAGATTGTGATTGGGGTGCATTTAGATTTCTAAAATTTTTATGCACAATAGTTTATTTATTTATTTTTTCTTTTCCTCTCTGTTGACTGTAGTTGAAATGATATGGCGGCTCCGAACAATGTCGAGTTGGAAGCAGCAAAGTTTCTGCACAAACTCATTCAAGATTCTAAAGATGAGCCTGCGAAATTGGCTACAAAACTCTATGTTGTGAGTATACTTTTTTACGTTTTCTCTCATTATGTTTTTTTCTTTAGATGTGTTATATATTTACAGTTTGTAAATCTATATTTATTTGTCTATAACATGTGATTTCTTCAGATATTGCAACATATGAAGTCCAGTGGAAAGGAGCATTCAATGCCATATCAAGTTATATCCAGGTGTGTCATAACAAATCCCTGGCAGTTTATTCTATTCTAGTTGCTCTATGTGGTAAATGCTGGAGTATCTTTTTAGGTTGGAAATTCGTTTAATAAACCACTAATTAGTAGACATGAACTGAATCTAGTTGCTCGCTGTATTGTTATTTACATCTTTTGTGACCCTACCTTTTCCTTGCTTGAATGGAACCTCATTTGTGGTTAATATATTGGAACATTCTGTTCAGTTGATTAATGTAGCCTAGCAGTCCTATGGTACCGGAAAGCAGTTGTATAATGCCAATGTGAATTAACTTCTAGTCTGATGGGGCTTGAGTTAATATGATTTTTGCCTGTCTGACAGCTACCTAGGTCAGCTGCTTTTATCCTTCATCATGTTCTTTTGTCAGCCATCTACTGTTTCCTCATACTCTTACGGCATGTGATGTTGCCTTATTTCCGTTTGGAATCAGGGACCTAAACTTGCTGTCCAAAAGCCTAATCTCTATTTTAGTTGTTAATGTGGATTGGATTGGCCTTGCTGTCTGTTCTCTGATGTAATTTCCTTATCTTAGGGCTATGGAGACTGTAATCAATCAGAATGGTCTTGATATTGAGGCTTTGAAGTCATCACGCCTTCCTTTGACTAGTGGATCTCAAATTGGGGATTCTTCCTCGGCCCAGTGTGCGGGTATGCTTTTTGTTAAACTGCTACTAGATGACTTACGCATAAATTAATAGAATTTTTCATGGCCATTTCTTCGCTTATCGGACAAATGAATTAGGAAAATTATTTTGCAGGATCTTCATCGCAGGTGGGTGGAGTTGTGAAAGATTCCAAGGTAGGCTTGGCCGAAAATGAAATGTCCAAAATTGACCCATTCACTTCTAGCAGGCCACCTATTGGCCCCAGTGGCACAGGACATGATTATTATCAGGCATCTGGAACTCACAGAAGCAGTCAATCTTTTGATCACGAAAGTCCATCTAGTTTAGACACTAGGTCTGCCAACTCACAATCACAAGAAAGACAAAAAGATGGTAAAAAGGCCTCCGCTAAGAGGAAGAGGGGGGATTCATCAATTTCCCATGAACCACAAAGTGAGAATCCCCAGCAACTTGATTCACGCAACTCTGTGGTAAATTCAAGGAAAGGGAAGATGAACAAGGTTGACGCACCAGGGGGTTTTTCAGTTAAAGGTGCTGAGCACTCTAACTTTAATATGGTTGCAAGTGGTGGCCAAATGGAGCATTTCTCATCTTTATCCGGCAATATGAGTTCAATACTCAGAGTCAAGCAAGAGGGTCAAAATGTAACAGAAAAGCCACTGGATTTGGCAAACGTTAGCAATTCGATACCGAGGGCCTCAAATTCAAAATTCCCTGAAGAGGTGGAAGTCCCCTCATCAGGACAGCAGCAAGGGAATTCCATTTCTTCTGCAAATGACGTGCTTGCTTCTAGGGCTATGTGGAATCAAAATAGAGCAGGATTCCCTTTTGAAAGATCTCAAGTTCCCAGGTTTCCTGGAAATATGATGACAGAAACTCCGATGCAGCAACCAACGGTTTCATCCCTTGGAGCAAGTAAGGATATGAAAATTACTGTGAAATTTTAACACCGTTTTAGGTTGTTAATATTAGCCGGAAATTCTGAAGAACTTGATATTTCAACTAAGCAGGAGTTTTTGCTGAAAACAAAGATTTAAAATCATGCATGTTCAAAGACTCATTTTTATATATGGAATCATTTTTTTTTATCAACCCCTTTTTGTTTTTCTACAATTTGTATGTTTTATGTGCTGGATGTTTCTAAATTAACAGCAAGAAAATGAACAATTATATTGGCATTGCTTATTAGGACATCGAAGTATGTAGATATCTCCTGGTCAGTGAATAATGTTGTCCTAATTGGTGAAATGTCAGATGCTTTTGGGAAGGTTCATGGAGGGATGCCTGTTGGTCCAACTTCCTATCCAACCGGAGAATTGGGATTCTCAGCGCATTCTCCGGTAGAATCCCAGTTGTTTTCAACTAATCGTGGGGATGAAACATCTGCAATGCTTTCAAGTGGAAAGGTTTTGGAGCATGATGGAAGTTCAAATACGTTAACCGATGCAAATAGGGTTGTTCAGGTACATATATTTCAGCTTGCTACTTAATCACTGAATACTATGATTCGCACTTTGAACACTAATTAATACCGTTTAGCTATTCATGGCATGGTTTTCTAATTTGTAATTTCTTGAAATGATGTGAGGTCTCACACTGTTGCTAGCTTTGTACATGATTAGAGACTCTTTTATGTTATGTTCTAATTGCCTTTTTGCTGGATTAACCTATATTTTGCCCTCAGTCTTCTCTTAATGATCTCACAAAAACTTGTAAAGTTTGGTCATTCTGTAAGTGTGTCTATTTCATATCAGGTACTGATTAATTTAGATAAGTAGAGTCAAATATAACACCATATTTTAATTTGAGGGAGCGTTTTGGTCTCCTTAAAATGCTTCGACGTGGCTGAGAAAGCTGCTGGAATTTGGATCCATGCGATTCCTCTTTCCATTGATATAGGGTGAAGGGGCAGATCCTGGGTTCTATTGGACTTGGATGTGCTGAAGTTATATCCAAAGGAACAGTAGGCATGAGAAAACTATTTTCTCCACCTCCATTCTTAGGTTACAGAAGGCCTGTGAAGAAATTAGTGTTGGGTTCATACCTATGTGTAGTTTACATGGGAAATTGGCTTGAATATTTATGAACTTCTGTGAAACTTTTGTTTTTGTTTTTCAGAATATATATTTCCCCAATATGTCTGTCTAGGCCGGGAAACTACGTTGTGACCGATCTAATGCATATGATAGCTTGTTACGGTCTGTGCTTCTTGTTTCTGAGGCAACTGGAGAGCTATTTTGTGATAGTTATTTTGCGACCCTTTTCTTCTACTTCTTCTGATGAGATTTAGAATAGTAGGAGGCTATCTGAGTTAAATATTCTTGCGTAAATTGGATTGTGAGATGTTTAAAATTTTGGTCCTTGCATTTGTCTACCTGAAATTGCATTTTACCTTTAGTTGTGATTGGTATCATTTTTAGCTTTCTTTTCATGCAGTATACTTCCATTTTCATGCAACATAATATAAACAAACTCTTTCCAGAAGCTAGCTAGCTAACTGTAATGTTATCATCTTCAAACGTATTATTTTAGTAATTCCTATACTTCAGATACTCTGTCCGATTTTTAGATTGTTAACTTCTTACCTTAATCTTTATATTTTTCTTCATTTCACTTTGATTTTGTAAGTTAATCAATGTTGACCTTGGTCATATGTTTGTATGGAGTTTTTCATGGGTGGAGGCATAAGTGAACTTCTAGAATTAGGAGAAGGAAGATACACGAAAATAAGTAAGGGTAGCAGCTATATTTCCAAATGCTTTGGTTACTAGTTGTAATTTTATTATTTTAAAACAAATCTAACTTGAAGCCCAATCTAGGATCATATATTTCAGATGCTTTTTCCCAGGATTTTAACTTTCTTACTTTAGTCTGTAAAATTATCTTTATTTCACTTTTATTTTGTAAACTAGTCGATGTTGATCATTTTATAATAAGTTTTTCGTGGGGCAAGATATAATGGCACTCTGCGTTTTGAACTTCATCTTCATCTGTACCTCTCTTTTCACAAGTACAGTGCTTTTTTTTTTTTTATAAATAAAAATGCAGGTTGGCCGCCAAAATAGTGTTCCTGGTATGACTATGCTTAGAACCACGGCTTCTAGGGATACAGGAAAATCTTCTGTTTCCCAGACTCCTGCATTCTCGGGCATGCCTTTTAAGGAACAGCAGCTGAAGCAGCTTCGAGCCCAGTGCCTTGTTTTTTTAGCATTTAGGTACATGCTCCTATAGCATCTACTTTTAGCTTTACAAGAGTGGGATTTATGCTGTATAAACTTTTGTTATGTCAAGTTGGGTTCATTTTTTTTTTTTAATTTTTATTTGCAAATGCAGAAATGGTTTGGTTCCAAAGAAACTACATCTCGAAATTGCACTTGGAACCATCTTTCCAAGAGAAGGTAACCAATTAACACAAAAAAATGCACACTCAAACCCCAAAAATAAAAGATATTCATTTATTTACTTGTTGAAACATCAGGGGGCAATGTAGATGGTTCACGCAGAGAGCTGATTGATACCGTGAAAGCACAATCGTTAAATAATCCAAGTAGCACTCCTGGTGTAACTGCATCATTTGGAAGGCTGGGTAATGCAAGGGAAACTGATAGAATCCCACTAGGTGCCTCATCTTCTGGAAGATTGGTGGAGGCTGACTCCTCATCCAAAGAGGTTGAAAACTTAAAAATGATGGATAAAAGTGGTCCACCTGCTGACCACTCTGTAAATGCAGAAGAAAGGAAACAGCTAGCTACAAGAAAAATGGAGGCCGAAATGCAAAGTCAAGAAACAGCGGAGCCTCAGGCATTTTTAACCTCTGCATCTCAGCAGCCTGAATCTGTTAGTACAAGGGGCACTCTAGCTATTACCAACCCTGTGAATGATATGGAGAATGGCCATCTATTTGTTGGAAGGGCTAATGTAGCTTCTCTAACGGGCATAAATAAGCCAATGAACTCTGAGATAAATAGCTGGACTGGTATTGGTGGTCAGAATGAGGTTCCTAGAAGACCTGTATCAGCCTCCACAGTTCAGCATGAATTGGTAAAAGACAAGGATCCTAGTCAGTTTCAAAGTTTTGGTCAAAGTGGTGCTTCAGGAAATCAACATGCCAATAGTCACTTGTCCTCCTTTTCAATTAGAGATCAATGGAAACCTGTGTCTGGAACTGATAGTGATCGTCACTCTGTGATTCCTGTGAAGGATGCTAGTGGGATTCTAAGACATACATCTCAGGGTGAGAACCATCCCGTCAAACTATTCTATGACATTTTGTAACAGCTTTCATGATGATCATGTTACACTTTTTTTTTTCTTTTATAGATGATCCAAATTTCTCTGATGGGAGTAGAACCATTCCGGTTGATAACTCCATAAGAAATGGTATCTCTTTGACCGTAGAACAAGATGAGGAAGATAGGTCATTGCACACTGATTCACCACCTGTTCCGAAGTACACCATGTCAGAGAAGTGGATTATGGATATGCAGAAAAGGAAACTCTTGGTTGAGCAAAACTGGATACTGAAACAGCAAAAAACAAAGCAAAGAATTTCTACCTGTTTTAACAAGCTAAAGGTCGGTTACGAATTTTTCTCTTCGTCCTTCATGCACATTTTTATCCTTGTTGATTAAGCATTCTTATGTAGTGGATTGCACCTGCCTTGAGGTTGATTTAGTTGAGTTTTATTCCATTATTGTCCCCAAGGGGGTTGGGGAATTAAAACTTGCTGTCTTATCTCAATTGGTGCCAAAAGTAAGTTTCATGTTAATATCTCTTATATTTGGCATTGGCTAGAGTAATGTGAAGTTCTTAAAACTGTTTCAGTCATTCAGTGTCCACTAGAAGTGAAGGATTTGCGTCTTGTTTCATTTAAGAATATCTACAGATCTCCACATAAAATGAAATTGAAACAGTAGAGCTCAAGGAAATAAGAAAATCTTTAACTTCATAGATCTTAAGTGTACATACATACAATCAGAAATCATGTGTGGCCCTGAGCAATTGCTCGGAAAGATGAAAGATATGGAGTTGTCTGTGCATTTTTGTCTTCTGTGTATATTAGAACATGCCTTCTTTCAAACTTAGTTGTTCTTTCGTTTATATGATGTTCCTCTTGTTACTATGAAAGACATGCTGGAAAATAAGCAAATAGTGCACTTACAGTTTTACTTATTAAAATGGTTAATGTGCAGGAGAATGTGAGCTCATCCGAAGATATCTCAGCCAAAACCAAAAGTGTAATAGAACTGAAGAAGCTGCAGTTGTTGGGACTTCAACGTCGCCTGCGGAGGTAATTGATCATCTCAATCTTTGAATGTTGTTTCTTTTCTGTCTTAGCAATTTTAATTTTTATTATATTAAAAATCGTTTGTTGTGCATTGTGCTTGTTGTAACTCTGTCAGTTTAAAACTATATGTTTCATTTGGACAGTGATTTTCTGAACGACTTTTTTAAGCCTATAACAACTGACATGGACCGGTTGAAATCATATAAGAAACATAGACATGGTAGAAGGATAAAACAGCTTGAAAAGTTTGAGCAGAAAATGAAGGAAGAACGGCAAAAGAGGATCCGTGAAAGACAAAAGGAGTTCTTCACTGAGATAGAAGCTCACAAGTATGTGTAGTTTTGTCTGCTTATGTGTCATTGCGTTCACCATTTATTATTTTTCTGAATCATTGGATTAGATATCTTCATTCATTGTTCTTATTGTGGCTTGCTGTTGAGATTAATTTGTCCTTTTGACTGACTTGATGGTAATGAACTACAGGGAGAGACTTGATGAAGTATTCAAAATGAAGAGAGAACGCTGGAGGGGTGTTAATAAATATGTGAAGGAGTTCCATAAAAGAAAGGAACGTATTCATCGTGAGAAGATAGACAGAATCCAGCGAGAAAAGATTAATTTATTAAAGATAAATGATGTGGAGGGATATCTGCGAATGGTGCAGGTTTGATTTGGATACTGGACTTTCCCAATCTATGATCAAGTTCTACTTTCTTTTCTTTGCATAATATTTGTGTCCAATCTGTAGGATGCCAAATCAGATCGTGTTAATAAACTGCTCAAAGAGACAGAGAAATATCTTCAGAAGCTTGGATCCAAGCTACAGGAAGCAAAGTCTATGGCAAGTCATTTTGAAAATGAGATGGACGAAACACCAATTCTTAGTGTTTTTGAGAAGAATGAGCCTGCTGTGGAAAATGAAGATGAAAGGGACCAGGCAAAGGCAAGTTGGTTTTATCCACTCTTTTTGTCTCCCTTCTGCTTTTTCTTTTCCTCCCCCTCTTATCATTTTTTTTTAAACCATCTGGTTGCAGCATTATTTGGAGAGTAATGAGAAGTACTATATGATGGCCCATAGGTATGGCTATTATTTTTATAATGCACTCCAGCATTTACTATTAAGGACTGATACCTTCTTTTTTCTGCTACTGTTCTAGTGGTAGCTGTCTTTAGCCTCCTTTTATTTTTTGTTTTTTTCTTTAAGTTTTTATGTTCAGCCTCGGAATGCTTTTAGAAATGAGGCCTCAGACTTCAGACTGATATTGTCAATTATCTTATTCTGTATTTTGTTTTCTGCAGTATAAAAGAGAGCATTTCAGAGCAGCCAACCTGTCTTCAGGGTGGAAAATTGAGGGAGTGAGTAAACTTAAGTTTTAGTTTATTGTTCTAAGTAAATACATGTATACGTATGTGCGTATGTATGTATGTGTGTGGGCATATGCACCAAAAAATATAAGTATGTATGGATGTGTAGGTTGTTTGCAGTTCTTATTTCATATTGATCTAGTTATTTGTATTAACCTCTAAAATTTGTGTTACATGACCTTCAGGTACCAAATGAATGGTCTTAGATGGCTGGTTTCACTGTATAATAACCATTTGAACGGAATACTTGCTGATGAAATGGGCCTTGGGAAAACTGTCCAGGTACGGTTTGAATTTGTTATACTGTGATTTCAGTCTAATTAATAAGTTGTTATGCTGTAGTCTTGTGTATTTGTTTGTGATAAGAATCTAAGTTCACTTCATAACCATCATCTGAATCTTTTGCAGGTTATTGCTCTAATTTGTTACCTTATGGAAACCAAAAATGACAGAGGACCCTTTCTAGTGGTTGTACCATCGTCGGTTCTACCTGGGTGGGAGTCAGAAATAAGCTTTTGGGCCCCCAGAATACATAAGATTGTGTACGCTGGGCCTCCAGAGGAGAGGCGAAAGTTATTTAAGTAAGAGCTTGAGCATAAATAAACTACTTTTTGATTTGCTTTTTGTTCAATGTGTAACATCGGCTGTTCTCTTCTATTCTAGGGAAAAGATTGTGCATCAGAAATTCAATATCCTTTTAACTACTTATGAGTATCTCATGAACAAGCACGATAGACCAAAGCTAAGCAAGATACAGTGGCATTATATTATAATTGATGAAGGCCACCGCATCAAAAATGCATCTTGCAAGTTGAATGCGGACTTGAAGCACTATCAGAGTTATCACAGACTGCTATTAACTGGAACACCACTACAGGTCTCAGACTGTCTTTTCTTATGCCTATATCCCATCCCTTGGTCCTGAAATTTTAATCCCAGTTGAAAAAAAATACACATCTTTATCCAAACCGCCATTAATGCATCTCCACATGAAACTATCATGTCTCTATCTACGACTCCATATGGCAATAAAGAAAATTGATTGGAAGGTTAATCGATGATGTGAATATTCATGGACTTGTGAAAAATTATATTTGTCAGCTCCTATATGTAGGCTTTGTCTGTTTCTTACTTTCTCTACTTGTTGATGACACAATTCACTCGATTTTGTTCATGGCTTCTGTTCAGAATAATCTCGAAGAACTTTGGGCGCTACTCAACTTCTTGTTGCCTAATATATTTAATTCATCCGAGGATTTTTCTCAATGGTTCAACAAACCTTTTGAAAGTAATGGAGACAATTCTCCCGATGAAGTAAGATTCGGGTTGTTTAGTTTTTCAAGCGGTGATGTTATCCTGTCTTTTTAAAAAATTTGAGTTACATGTTGCTAACTTTGTCAAATTCTTGTGGCTTTTTTGTCACTAGGCTTTACTGTCCGAGGAGGAGAATCTGCTGATCATAAACCGTTTGCACCAAGTTCTACGACCATTTGTGCTGCGGAGGCTGAAACACAAGGTCCTTACATCATATATATGCTTATTGAACTGGAATTATGTGTATGTTAGCTTGAGATGTAATTTATGTTGGTAATATCTTGAACTGTCAGTGGCCTCTCGCTACAGATAGCAGCCGCCTCCTTGTGAACCTTTCCTCTTTCCTATTTTCCCCTTCTTGACCCCCACCTCCGCCTCTGCCCCACCAACAATCTTTTTTCTCTCGTTGTTTTACTTGTTCTTCTCCTCTCTCTGTATTTGGTGTATGTATGAATATCGGATCCTTTGTAGTACCAAACACGTTCTATCCTATTAGTTGAGTTTTTTTGTAGCCCAGCTGGCATGCCTAATTCAACCATAATGAATTTGCATTCTAGTTTTGGTTAGCACTTCATATTACAACGAGAAATGTGATGTTTGGCGGAGATGGGTTTTTCATCTCTATGTTTTGTTAGAGGTTGAGGTTTTGAGATTATTTGTATATTAACTTCTTCATTCTCACAATTTCTCATGGTAGGTTGAAAACGAACTGCCTGAGAAGATTGAGCGACTTGTAAGATGTGAGGCTTCTGCATACCAGAAGCTCTTAATGAAGAGGGTTGAAGAAAATCTTGGCTCAATTGGGAATTCAAAGGTTTCGTTTGTAGAATTTATTCTCAGTTTATTTTTTATATTATTTCGTTTGCAGGATGTCCTGAAAAGTCCAATTTGTCAGGCAGTTACAATTGTGTGCGGTAACATTAAACCACACGTTGCATCTGTTGGACAACTATTATCAAGTGTGCTAACCTTAAATTACATGTTTTCTTCAGGCCCGGTCAGTTCACAACTCTGTTATGGAGCTTCGAAATATATGCAATCATCCTTATCTCAGCCAGCTTCATGCAGAGGAGGCATGTTCTTTTCCTACATATTGAATTTAGTTTCGGAAAAATTGAGGAGCACAGGAGAGGGACCCCCCAAAAAAGCTTTCTCAAATTGCTTTTTCATTCTTTACCTTACCTTGTTTTGAGACCCCAACCAAGGGTGAACCTTTACTGATTTTGCACTGCCCCTTTAATGCAAATTAACATCTGATCACCTTTTTGTAGGTTGATACTTTAATTCCAAAGCATTATCTTCCTCCAATTGTTAGGCTTTGTGGGAAGCTTGAGATGTTAGATAGATTACTACCAAAACTGAAAGCAACAGATCATCGGGTATGCTGTCTCATTTACATTTCTGGCACTTGATGCTCATTGTATTCTGAAAATGCTCAAGGAGAATATTGTTAGCAGTTTGCTGAGTTATTGAAAGTTTGCTTTTTGTGAAGAATTATTTACTACAGGGCTTTTTGACCTTTCCTGTTGCTGTTCGTTATTTTTGTTGTTTCAAAAGCTGCAGGTGTAATTATCTTTTTTGTGGTGCATAATTAGCCTCTTTTTTCTTTAATATGATGGCGTGTGTGTGTGTGTGTGTGTGTGTGTGTGTGTGTATATCTTTTTGGGTTCACTTTAAATTCGTGATGTGTTATGTGTTGTCTTTATTTTCTCCTGTTAGTTTCTCAACCAGTTGGATCGTATGTGAATGTGCTAGAAAGTTCCCCAGTGTACATTTGTGCCTTGTTTTTAAGAAAGAGTTTTTGTCTGATATCATATCTCATCTATTATTTCAGGTTGTACTTTTCCAGGTTCTAACTCTTGGGTTGTACCTTTCCAGGTTCTTTTCTTTTCTACAATGACTAGGCTGCTCGATGTTATGGAGGACTATCTTACTTTCAAACAGTACCGCTATCTGAGGTTGGATGGGCATACATCTGGAGGTGACCGAGGTGCCCTCATTGATAAATTTAACCAACAGGATTCACCCTTTTTTATATTTCTGCTCAGGTTATTCTTCATTCCATATTAATTCTTGATTCTTTTTTATATTTGGCTATCTGTTTCCAATGTTGTTTTACTTGTTTAATACTGCCATGCTGTGTTGTTTTCAATGCTCTCGTAATGTGCTTAGATGTGATTGACATATTATTTTTGGTAATAGCATTCGTGCTGGTGGAGTTGGAGTTAATCTTCAAGCTGCTGATACAGTGATTATATTCGACACTGACTGGAATCCTCAGGTAAAATATAAATGTGCCCCCTTGTTTTGTTATGGCTATTCAGTTATGATTCTAGAGCTAATTTACTTTATCGTTGGCCTATTTTCAGGTTGATCTGCAAGCACAAGCAAGAGCTCATAGAATTGGCCAGAAGAGGGATGTGCTTGTTCTTAGATTTGAAACGGTGGGTATCGTTTCTCTGCATGCCTGCCTTTTTGGGGCAAGTGTATTCTCGAGTGGAATTGGAAACACACTAGGTTGTGTTGGATTTTAAATCATAGTAGACAACAATTAGGGATGGGGTATTTACATATCTAGGTTTATGCTGTACTGATGGGCCATTGTTATATCACTTCCAGATTGTCTCTTTAAGTTATTATTGAATCCTTCTGCTAGTGGCAGATACCGGGATTGCAAGTTTGATAGGATATTTAATATTGTCTTTGAATGTGTATTTGCTAAATTATCTTTGCCTACTTATTTTGTGATAAGGTTCAAACTGTTGAGGAACAAGTTAGAGCTTCAGCAGAGCACAAACTGGGAGTTGCTAATCAGAGCATTACTGCTGGTTTTTTTGATAACAATACAAGGTGAATCAAACTATTTATCTGTCAATTTTCACTGCATGAATTTACAAGCAGTTGTAGCATATTTCTTATGAATGTGCTGAATAAAATTTCTTAATTTGATGCCAGTGCTGAAGATCGTAGGGAATACTTGGAATCCCTACTGCGGGAGTGTAAGAAAGAGGAAGCTGCGCCAGTATTGGATGATGATGCTCTAAATGATCTCTTAGCTCGCAGGTAACTCTTATTTGAAGTTTGTTCTCCATAGTTCTCTGCTTATGATACGTGGTAACCTGTTAGATATGAGCGATGGGGTTCACTAGAAGCCCTTATTATTGTTTTAAGTTTAATTGAACTCAATCTCTGATAAAAAACTGATGATTCAGTTGCTTTTTTTAAAATAAAAAAATCAATGAAGCTTTTGGAATGTGTATGCTACCTTTTTACTGGAAATAAGGTTATAAAAATATGTCATTAGTTACATTAGCTGAGAGTTTCTGAGACCAGTGGGTATTGCTTGCTGTATTTATATTTCAATGGACTCGATGAATCCCTTATGCATGGTGGTGTCATTATTCTTCACTGTTCTTGCCATGATCTGTTGTTATGCTTCATTTTTTTTAAAAAAAAAATTGTGGTGTCTATCTTTTTCTCTTAAATTCTCTTATTTCTTAAATCTATTCTTTCCAAATCCAACAGTGAAATCCCCCTCCCACTAATTTTTTGGGTTGTGAGTGTGATGTCTACCTTTTTCTTTTTTCAAGTTTTACATTTTTTGCTTCCTAGTATTATGTGCCATTGTCTCTTATGTTGACAGTGAATCAGAGATTGACGTATTTGAATCAGTTGATAAACAAAGGCGAGAAGAAGAGATGGTATGCTCATTATTGTTTGAATGCTGGTTCTTTGTGCTTACTGCTTCTGCATAAGAAATGCCTCACTGTAACTTTAAATATTTGCAGGCAACATGGAGAAAATTGGTATGGGGACTTGGAATGGATGGTGAGCCTTTGCCTCCTTTGCCTTCTCGCCTTGTTACAGATGATGATCTAAAGGCATTCTATGAAGCCATGAAAATATATGATGTACCTGAAGCTGGGGTATCACCTCATGTTGGGGTAAAGCGCAAGGGCGAGCATCTTGGGGGCCTGGATACGCAGCATTATGGAAGAGGCAAAAGAGCTAGAGAGGTTTGTTGATAAAATATGATTTTTGGTTGCTTGCACATGCGTAGTGTGATTTCTTCCGTCTCTTTCCTATTATTCTTATTATATTCCTTTTAGAGATGCAAGAGGCTATTTCGTTTAGTATCATTTTTTCCAATTTTGATTTTTTATTTTGTTAGGTGCGATCCTATGAAGAGCAATGGACCGAAGAAGAATTTGAAAAGATGTGTCAGGCTGAATCCCCTGAATCCCCTAAATTGAAGGAAGAAGGAACAGAGAAAAGCTTGCCAACAGTTGTTAGCGTCTCTACACCAGCTGTTGATAGCACAGAACCTCCTGCTCCACTCCTTCCTCCTCCTCCACCACCCTCTCTGGATCATCCACAGCTGCAGCAAAGCAAAGAGGTCACTCCACCATCTAAGCGGGGACGTGGAAGGCCAAGAAGAGCAGATAAATCTCCTGTTCCAGTGGTTCTTCCAACACCTTCTGGAACAGTCAAATCAGTCAAAGTTGATTTGGGGTTACGGAGAGACGCAATGACTGGCCAGTCAACATCCGCTTCTGATTCATTGCCTGGATCTACTGCAGTAAGTGATGTCATTGGATCTTCGCAACATGTTACGGGGATTGCTCCTAGCTCTCAGCCAACCACCCTTTTCGTTCCTGTTACTCCTGGGTCTCAATCTGCCGCTGCATGCCCTTCCATACCCATGCAACCAAGGGGACGAGGCCGAAAGATTCAGAGTGGAGAGCAAGTGCCTCGACGTAGGGGAAAGAAAATTGGTTCAGTATTGCCTGCTGCATCAGATGGTCTACCTAGTCCTGGTCCTGATCCAAAAGCGAATGAGCAACCCCAGAATGAATCCCTGAATCCATCAAAGGGTGAAGCTGCTGCTACTGCTGGAAATGTTTCTAGCATTCCTATGGCTCCAGTTCCTGATTCTGTATCACCATCTGCCGTAAAGGGTCTAAGTGGAACTATTGATCCTTCTTCTGCAGTTTCTGCTTTGAATTCTGAGCTAAGCACAAGTTTAGCTACTGCTCCTCCTGTTCCTCAACCCTCCCCTCACTCCTCTTCGGTACCGATGCAAACTAAAGGGCAGAGCAGGAAGACTCAAAGTGGAGGGGTCACACCCCGGCGCAGAGGAAAGAGACAAGCACTGGTATCAGCTTCTATTTCTGATGTTTCTGCTGGTCCAGAATCAAAATCAAAACTTCAATCAGAGAATAACTCTGGGGATTTGATGTTAAGTAAATCCGTTTCCATGGGAAAACAAGAGGCTCTTTCTCAGGAATTGTCAAATAAGATCCAAGTGCTACCGTGTGTAGTTGCTGCTCCTGCCGACGTTGCTGGTCCAGATCAGAAACCTGTTGAGCAATCAGACCATGTAGTCCAAAGCCAGCAGCCAATAACCTTATTAGCAACTCATGATAGTACTAGCCAACCTGCTGGTAAGAACTCGGTATTTGCGTGTTTATAAAATTGTGTTAAATTAAGGGTGTGATACAGCCTTTTGGATTGAGATTCGTTTCAAAATGTTGCAGGTTCTATTCCTGGACAAGTTCCCAGTATGGATTTAGGTAATGCTGCTTCTGATACAAAGGAGATCTTATCTGAAAATTCCTCTTCAAAGGGTGGTGTCGTGCCAACTTTAGCTCTATCAAATATGAAGGCTGTTGACGGGGTCAATATCCAAAGTTCTGAGGAAAAAGTTGAGGAAAAAGCTTGTATTAATGCATCAAAGTCTAAGGCCACATTGCCAGCTCTTAATTCTATAACTGAACCATATTCTGGTTCTGCCATCGTAGAAGGCATCAGTAATACGATGCATCATATTTCAGGGGCAGGTGCTTCCAGGACTCCGTCAATTTCTACTTCTGTTCCTGTAGCTTCTTTATCTATCCCTCCTCAGGCTTCTGTATCTATTCCGGTGAAAAGGCATGGTCGTAAGACTCCAACCACTGGAGAAGCACCTAGGCGAAGGGGAAAGAAACAGGGATCAGGACCTTCAATTCCTGATGGTACAGCTGTTTTTGATGCAAAATTAAATCAGCAATCACAGAACAAATCCAGGGATTCCTTTGGAAGCAAAACCATTTCACTGAGAAGCAAGCAAGAGACTGCTGATGTTAATGATGTTGCTCGTGTCATGAAGGAGATTTTTTCTGAAACTTGCTCATCAAAAGCTAAAACTGGCGAATCTTCTTTGAACGAAGGCAAGGATGCTTCTGTTAGAGCTGTATCTAGTAGTAGCACCATTGCAGAGGTGGCCAAAAAGCAAAGTTCAGATGATAAAACATGTTCAGTAACGCCAACTGTGGAGACAGCTCCTCCCGGTTTCAACTCTCCAAATGAAAAGCATATAGAACTAATAGGAACTAAAAATGATGCAAGTCTTAAAGGTGAGCATACCCCCGTTTGTGGTCACGCTCTTGCTTCTAAGGCTGAAGCTTTTAAACCTGAGAATAAGGCACAAGCTGGCTGTCTCGAAAACATAGCTAATTCAAGTTCAGATGATAAAACACTTCCAATGGTGCCAAATTTGGAGATTGCTCCGCCAGGTTTTGACATTCCAATTGAAAAGCATAATGAACAGTCTAGGAATCAAAGTAATCCAGAAGTCAAATGTGAGGATGCTCCTGTTTCTAGTGAGGCTTCTGAAGCTTTCAAACAAGAAAAAGTAACCAATGCTAGCTCTTTTGACAACTTGGCTGATTCAAGTTCAGATGATAAAACATGTTCAGTGATGCCAACTATGGAAACAGCTCCAGGTTTTGACATTCCAATTGAGAAGGGTGTGGACCACTCTGGGACTGAAATTGATCCAAAAGTCAAATTGAAAAATACTCCTCTTTCTGGTGAGGCTCTTGCTGCTGGGATTGAAGTTTTCAAACCTGAGAACAAGACTGGCATTGCTTCTGTTGAAAACTTGGAGGACACGGTTGATGATCATTCTCTAGTGAAAGACCAAATTCATGTGAGTCCAGATCATTCGGATATGGTGATTGGTAATGCTCCTGGAAACACATCAGAGGTCTCTTCAGAAGTGCCTTTGGAAACTCCTCTTATCATGAAAAGCACTGAAGGACCCTCTGTTTCTATGAAAGCCGATGATGTTGCTAATCATTCTAGGGAAACACCAATTCTTTCTGGAAGTCCTATTAATTCAGCTGTGGTGGAGCCTTCTGGTATGACCTACTAGTTTCATAGATGAAAAAAAATCTTTTATTCAGCGAGTCTTCGAAATTAACATTTTTTGCTATTACAGGTACTGAATGTTCCACAGTGTCCGTAAAAACTGATATTGGAAATCATCCTCAAAATGCTGAGTCTACTTCTGCAAGTCTGGAGCATTCTGGTCCTCAAAATTCAGCTGTGGGATTTTGTGACAAATCTGAAATTCCCTCGATGGAAGCTGAAGTGGCTAAAAGCTCTTCTGATACCATTGTTAATAGTCTTTTGGAAACTCCTCTTGATATCAAAACCGTTGGAGGACCAATAGTTTCCATGAAAGCTGCTGATGTTGCTGATGCTGATCATTCTTTGGAAACTGCTGTTGAACCTGGAAGTCCTGTTAATTCAGGCACAGTGGAGCCTCCTGGTATGCTGTGTACTGATTTTCTAGAAAAAATTGATTCTTCTTTGAATGAGTGTCCCATGGATTCCCTAAATACTGATAATATTGGCAATCATGCTCAAGAAACTCTGCCTACTTCTGCATGTCCTGCTCAAAATTTTGCTTTGGAATTTTGTAAGAAGTCTGACATTCCCTCAATTGTAGCTGAAGCTGCTGAACGTTCTTCTGAAACCATTGTGGAACGATCTCCAGGTAATCCTCTTAGTATTGAAGGCATTGGACTATCAGTTTCTTTGAAAGCTGATGATGTTGCTGATCATTCTGTGGAAACTGCTGCTTGTTTTACACGTCCAGATAATTCACGCCTGGTGGAACCTCCTGGTATGATTCGTACTAATTGTCTAGACAAAATTGATGCTCTGAGTGATTCTCCAGTAGTAACATGTGGTATTACAGGTTGTGACAAATCTGACAATGCCTCGGTGGAAGCTGAAGCCGCTGTATGCTCTTCTGAAACAATTGTTGAAAGTCAAGTTCTCACTAAAGCCCTTGACCTTGGAATTGCTCTTGATAAAACTGAGATAGCTACAAGCTGTGACATTGACTCTCTGGATGACTCTCATGACAATGGCAATGTGGAAGTACTTTCTGATGGGACTGTTGATAAAAAGGCTGACTGTAAAATGGAACCTGATTGTTTGGTTGCTTCTAATTCTGCTAATATGGAACTGGTTCCAAGAGACCTTGGTGTGGAAAAGAGAGATGGTGATATCAAGATTTTCAATATGGAAGTAGATCTGTCCAATGTTCTATCATCATCTTCAAAAGATATCATTGCTGAATCTGCCAAAGTAGATGTTGTTCCAGATGAGCACGATAAAATGCAACTTCTTCCGGGAGTTGAAAATACGGAGGGTGGTGAGATTGTGCCTGAACACAAGTCTGAAAACGTGGGAGAAAAAGATGATCTCTCTTCTGAGGAGCGTGCATTTGGGAGCTCGTTAGTACTGCAGGACTCTAAAGCATCTGAAGCTGAAATTGGTGACAGAATAGATGTAACTCAAGTTGATGGGTGTTCTGCAAGAAGTATATCTGGAGTGGTTGATGAGCTTGTAGATGAAGCAGGTGATCATATGGGTGTTTCTCATTCTCAAGTTCATGTAGTTGTACGAGAGAAATCGGAGGAGTTGGGTCTGCCTTCTTCGTCTTTGGTGACCAAGGAAGAAAAGATTGATGGCTCTCTTGATAAGGACCCTGATAGCAGCTTAGTCGCATTGGAGGATTCAACAGGGTCAATAGGTGATCAAATGGATGGTTGTCAGGGTGGTGTGGTTGTGCCAGAAAACTTATCTGACTTTTGTCAGCCTTCATCCTCTTTGGCGCCTTGGGAAGCAAAGATTGATGGGTCTTCTGAGAAGGATCCTGTTAGCAGCCTAGCAGTACTGGAGGGTTCAAAAGAGACCGTAGCTGAAGGAGGTGATCAAATGAGTATTTCTGTCATACCAGAGAAGTTACCTGAGCACTTGGGTATTCCTGCATCCTTGGCGACTCCTGAAGAAAAGACTGAGGGCTCAGAGAACAATCCAGTAAGCAGCTTTGCAGCACTGGAAGATTCAAAAGAATCGGTAGTTGAGGCTGGTGATCAAATGGGTATTTCTCTAGTTGGTGCGACTGTATTGGAAAAGTCATCTGAGGACTTGGGCACGCCTCCATTATCCTTGGCACCTGAGGAAGAAAAGATTGAGGGCTTTGACAAGGATCCAGCTAGCATTTCAGTGGCGGTGATGGATTCAAAACTGTGTGTAGCTGAAGCAGCCAATCAAATGTGTGTTTCGGAAGGTAGTGTGGTTGTAACAGATAAGTTATCTGAGGACTTGGGTCTTAATCCATCTTTCTCAGAAACCAAGGAGAAAAAGCTTGAGGGATCTTTTGAGAAGGATCCGGTTAACAGCTCATTGACCTTGGAGGATTCAGAAGGATTTGAAGAAGCATGTGATCAATTACATGTTTTAGAGGGTGGTGGTGTGGTGCCAGAAACTGTTCAAGAAGAAGAAAAGATTGAGCTGTCTTGTGAGAAAGAACCTATTGATAGCTCAGTCTTAGTGGATGATGGGTTAAAAGGACCTGAAGTTGAACCCTGCGAACAAATGGGTGCCAAGGGTGATGGGATCGTGCCAGAAACTGTTCCAGAAGAGTTGGGTCTTCCTTCATCTCCCATGGTAGTTGAGGAAGAAAAGATTGAGGGTTTGTCTGAGAAGGAACCGTTTGCCAGTTCAATCCCACTGGATGAGTCAAAAGGCCCTGTTGCTGCAGCGAACAACATAATCGATGCTGAGGGTGGTGGAAACATGCCACAAATTGTTCCACAAGATTTGGGACTAGCTTTATCTTCTTCAGCGGTTGAGGAAGAGAAGATTGAGGGTTTTTCAGAACCTGTTGGCAGCGAGAATGAATTCATTGCCAACGCAGTGCCACTGGATGAGTCAAAAGGCCCTGATGCAGAAGTCAGCAACCAAACAGCTGTTGAGGGTGGTGGGGTCGTGCCTGTACCTGTTGCAGAAGAGTTGGATGTACTTGCGTCTTCCTCAGCAGCTGAGGAAGTAAAAAATGAGTGTTCTGTTAAAGAACAAGCAGGCAGCTCAGTATCACAGATTGAGTCAAAAGAACCTGAATCCAAAGCCTGCGAAGCAATAGATGTTCATGATGTTGCGGTCATGCCAGAAAATACATCAGAAGACATGGGTGTACCTTCACCTTCTTTAGTGATAGTGGAAGACAAGACTGAAAACAAAATTGAGAAGGATCCTGTTGTAAATTCACTTGCAGTGGAGGAATCAAAACGGTCTGAAGCTGATTGAAGTATATCAGATTAGTGTTCTTCATGTACAGTGCTTTTTCTTCTAATTATTCTACGATCTATTCAGACAATTAGTTAATTAATGCAATGCCTGGTATATATAATTTCAATTTTTAAGAAGGAAAAAGTATTGTTACAATTGAGTTTGTGTAGGTTCCTTTTAGTTTCAGGTGGCTTGGAGAATGAGCTTTCAGGTCTCAGTTTTCTTCACGTCCAGGTCCAGCTTATGCAAAATTACAGAGCAGTTGTGGTATTTAATATGTACTGTTAATCAAGGACTAAGATTTTTTGGCATCCCCAGCACATTCGAAGATTAAGGGAAACGCAATTATATGGCTCAACTTTTGTTTTTTTAATTTGATTTCCATCTATATAAATGATGCAATTTGTTATTCTTATTCAAATTTGTTCTTCCCTTACAAAACCTCATTTCTTCATTTTTTTTTAATTTTTTTCTGTTACATTGAAACAAAGAATGTGCGGCCCGCTTGATGACTTCCCAGTTGTTGTAGAACTAAGTATTTTATTTTTACAATGAATTAAATTGGATGATGAAGAGGAAAAAATTTGAGATTTAATTCTTTTACCTGCAATAGTGTGTAATAGATGGGTTTTTAGGGTATTAAAATTTTCTTTAAATTATGTTAATGTCCTTAATAATAAATTATATTAGAGTTATTTTAGTAATCTAAAATTTTATTAAAATTAGAATATCCAAAATACATATTACAGCATAAGTAACCCCATCCTCAAAATAATCATCAATCGATTGAAAACACGCACTGTTGACTCTACACCTAACACAAATGCTATTATCGGCTGTAGTTGCTTTCAACACGGAGAGACACAATACACTTGCTATGTTGCTTTCAACACGGAGAGAATCGATTATAAACATTCTTGGGCGTTACGACTTAGAGAATGGGGATGGCAATGGGGAAGGAAGGGGTGGGGACTATAACATGCCCATACCCATCTCTAGTGGTTTTGCATATGTCCCCTACTCCTTCAGAATTGCTTAAAGGGAATTACAACCCTTTCTTGAATAATAACACAAGATACATCCATTAATTGAATAATAACACAAGATCCCTAAGGGTCTCGAAACCTCGAACAACTAATTAGGGATGACAATAGAGAGGGAAGGAGAAGGGACCAAAATCACGGTACAAATTTCTAATATTTTGTATATGTCATCATTCCCTCCTTGTCCTTGTCAGAATTGCTTGAGGAAATCCATGTCCTCTCTCCGAATAATAATAGGGGATCTTCGAGAGTCTTTGATATTCGAATAACTGATATATTTTTAGTTTTTTAACTTAATTTAATCATATTAACAAAAAAATATACATATAAAATAAAATGAGAATGATCATGAATGAGTCTTATTTCATTCTACTCCATCAAATTTTTGGTATATATAATATTCAAATAATGATTTTGAAAACAAAACTTAAATAATGTGATTTTTATACAATATTGACGTGATTGTCATCCATGAGTAATGATACCTGTTGATCATCGACTATGGCGCAACGAAGTCACATGTGGGGGTGCTAGTTGACGTTGCGATGAGCTAGGCTACTTGGCTATCGACAACGCGACGTGCTACTGGGCTATGATGAGATGAAGACGAGTCGGGTGCTAGCTACAGTGCAAATAATTTAGAAAGAATGAATGAATAAGACTGTGAGAGAGTGATATAGAGTTTGATTTGTGAATTATGAGCTTATGGGATTGTGTCCCTTTGATTGTAGTTAAGTCTAAATTATATTAAACATTTTTGTATTAATTAATATTTATATTTTTTGTATAAATATTTTGATATTTTTTATTTACAGTAATATTTAATATTTTATAATTTAAAATTTATTATTTATTCACTAATAACTCTAGAAAAATAAAAATAAAATTTAAATTTAAAATAGGTTAATGGGGAGGGGACGTGGATTCTATCTCATACTCGTCCCTCTCTCGAATAAGTAATTGGGTAAAAAATAACCCCAATCTATTTTCCAAATAAGAAATTAAGTATAAAATTGTCATGTACCCATCTAAAATCTGAAAAATCCCCAAAGGCCCTTATCCTTGTGGGAATTTCTGCCATCCTACAACTGATAATTTTTTAGTTTCCAAGCTTAATTTAATGAGATTAACTTAAAGATGTATAAAATAAAATGAGAATGAACATGAATGAATCTTATTTCATTATACTTCATCAAACTTTTGGGGGGAGGGGGAGTGTGTGTGTGTGTGTAGTATTCAGATAATGATTTTCCAAACAAAATTCAAATAATGTGATTCTTATACAATATTAACATGAGTGTTGTCTATGAGCAATGATACCTCTTGGTCACCAACTATAGCGTGACGAACGCCACGAGCCAGGCTATTGGTTGATGTCATAATGAGTTGCCTTACTCACCTACCGATGATGTAACATGCTATTGGACTATGATAAGATGAGGATGAGCTGGGTGCTGGCTATGGCGATAATAATTTGGAAATGATGAGTGAGACTGTGAGAGAGTTGCTTAGAGTTTGATTTGTGGACTGTGAGCTTGTGGGATTGTGGGTTTTGGACTGCAGTTAAGTCTAAGTTACATTAAAATCTTTATATTGACCAATGTTTATATTATTTGTGTAAGTATTTTGATATTTGTTATTTACACTAATATTTAATATTTTATAATTTAAATTTTATTATTTGTTCACAAATAATTCTAAAAAATAAAACATTAAAATTAAAATAAGAAAATAGGGAGGGGATGAGGATTCCATCTCATCCTCGTCCCTTTCTTGAATATGAAATTAGATAAAAAATCATCTTTTTCCTTTCTTTGAATAAGAAATTAAATATAAAATCGTTTCTGTACCTTCTTTGAATGGGAAAAATCCCTTTGGATCCCTTCTATGTGGGGATTTCTGCCGTCCCTTATTAGAAAATAATGAAATATTTTGTGGGTGTAAAAAGAAATAAATAATTAATAATATACAATTTTAATAAAAATGACTATTTTAATATTTAAAAGGGTGCATGAATAAAAATTATTTTTTTAAATTTATTAAATGAGTTTATTCAAAATAAATTACAAAGTATAAATAGTCCCATCCTTATTTTATTTCCCCACAAATTTATCGTATTTTGTTTAAGCAATTTTTTTGACTAATTCTGTGGAAAAGAGTGCTCCGTTTCAAGTTCAGAGGCGGAAATATTTTATTTTATTTTATTTTAAAATCCATTATGCACGTATTTGCCAACTGTAGACGGGTAGACGCATCGCAGAAATAAATTTAAATAAAGATATTTGGAAGCGAAGCACGCAACTCACTCACCAACCCCGCCCCCGCCCTCGCCTACCTTCTCTTGCTTGCTGACTCAGATTGACCATCTCTGTTATTCTTCTTCAATCTTCATCAAACTCGTAACTCAAACTCTCAAACTCAACCCACTCACTCTTTCATCATGGAATCTTCCAACCTTTTGGTAACTCCGTTTTCCTTTATCTTTTTCTTAATCCAACTTTTTTTTCCGTTTGTTTCTCGGGAAAATCATCTGGGAAATTTTGAAATAATCAGAGTTTAATGATTCTCATTCCTTTTTCCAAAGGGTTGTTGATTCTCATTTCTCTTTCTTCTCCTAAAGCTCATTTTTTCTTGCCGCTTTGACTTTTCCTTTGCTAATTAAACCGTGATACAGACGTTTAATGCAAAGAAAAAAGTTGATGTTTTGCTAGATTCTTGCTATATAGTATTGTGTTTTCTTAGCTACCACTATCCAATCCAACAGGCTCTTGGATTTTTTTGTTATTTATGAAATGAGAACCATGATTGATTTTATCCTGAAGTTCGTAGCTAGTATCAAAATGAGACTGAGTTATTTAATTAATATGATTTTGACGATATCATGTTAGTTTTTATTTATTAGACTGTTAAATATTTTCCTATGTTTATCCTTTTTTTTTTTTTTTTGGTAAATGTGTTTTCGTCTTTTATTTCAGGTTTCTTCTGGATCAAAACTTGTAAGTGGAGATATGAGGAAGAATCCAACCCTAATTTGCGTTCCTATAATGGGGGAATCAGTGGATAAGATGTTGGTCGATATTGGTAAGGCAAATGCTAGTGGTGCTGATCTTGTCGAAATTCGTTTAGATAGTTTGAAGAATTTCAATCCTCGTGAGAATCTCAAAACTCTGATTAAAGAATCCCCTGTGCCCACCTTGTTCACCTACAGGTTTGTGATTGAATTTCTTTTACTATATTGGTTTTGTTATGGGTTCTTTACATTGTATTTGAAGTTAGAGTAATTGTTTAACTTGTCCTGTGATGGTTCCTCCCCATGGATACTAAAAGTTAATGCACCAGGAATGGTTTGATTATTGCATGCCTAAGTTAGTATCCGATTTTCTCATAAAGCGAGATAAGTTCCTATTTGCCTGCAAAATGCTATCTTTCTGCTGATGAATTTTTTACCTGTTTTCAATTTTCTTTATTTGGAGTTGTAACTTTTCATAGGGATAGACCAATTATATTATAGATAAATTCTCGAACCATCCAAAAGTTTAGGTTTCTGAGTGGTTCAGTCCTGTCTACAAAATATGTTTTTTTTTTTCACTGAACCATTTGTTGTCACGTAGATTTTGAACTTGGACCTCTCTGATATTTTGTGTTTTCCTCTGTAGACCAATTTGGGAGGGTGGTCAATATGATGGTGACGAAAACGAGCGAGCGGATGTACTTAGGCTAGCCATGGAGTTGGGAGCTGATTACATTGATGTTGAGCTTCAGGTAGCTCTTTCATGATAAGGATACGTCTATACATCTATTTAAGTCTCCTTGACAAGATCTGAAGTCATTGGAGCATTCTGTTTTTTTATTCTTAACTTTCTTGTTTGGTTTGATTGCTGGCTTTCTTTTGCTACTTTCAATACTGTTTTGCAAGGTTGCTCATGAGTTCAATGATTCCATACATGGAAAGAAACCTGAAAAGTGCAAAGTAATAGTTTCTTCTCACAACTATCAGTATACTCCATCTGTGGAAGATCTTAGCAATCTTGTGGCAAGGATACAAGCATCTGGAGCTGATATAGTGAAGTTTGCAACGACTGCATTGGACATTACTGATGTGGCACGCGTTTTCCAAATAACTGTGCATTCTCAAGTAAGTCACGTATGTGGGATCTCGTTCTGTATATTCTATAATCTCTTCAATTTGAATTGGAATTTAAATCATGATTTTTCTGTTAGCACTTCATGGTGCCAATCAATAGCAACTGAGAGTACATAAATGGGACACATGAAGGAATGTAAGAACTTCATGAGTGTGTTGCTATTAGATGTTGCCTTGTTCAAACTGCAAATAATTATGAATTAATTGTCCCTCTGTTTCTTCTGACTAATCTAATAATAGGGAACTTGACTAATTGTGTGATTGTATGTTAAGTTTTCAACTTAGATGAGTATTGTTGATAATTGAAATTTTGGTATGAGAGGTGATCCTTTGTGATCCATTTACTTTAGGAAATTGGCAGAGAAAGTCTTTAACCATAAATAGTTTCCAATGTGTTAGGTGGGAGAAAAAGTTTTTGATTAGGCACACTTGACTTAATTGTGGTGGTGTGTGCAGAAAGGCCCAAAAATTTTTACGGTGTCTTGGTTATTTTTTAAACATACATTTATGAAAATCATGGAATAAACATGTGTCATGGAGTTGCACGATAATGCTTATTTACTGATATGTCCATGTTGGTTGGAAACTTAGAAGGGTTTTCTCCTTTGATGATTAGTATTCTATGGTATATAGTTTGGGTATCCTGCAGCAACCTCAAGTTTTAGAGGATTTGTTGTCAGAAATTCCTGTTATTTTTCAACATTTTGTAATTAATTGCTATGCGATTTCTCATTTATTGCTTGTTGTTAGTAATACTAAAACTGAGTGGTTTCTGTATAATGTTTGATTTTTTTCTTTTATGGAATTTTCAGGTTCCAATAATTGGACTTGTTATGGGTGAGAGGGGTTTGATTTCACGGGTACTTTGTGCAAAATTTGGTGGTTTTCTTACTTTTGGTACCCTTGAGAATGGAATTGTATCGGCTCCTGGTCAACCAACAATAAAGGATCTGTTGGACCTTTATAATTTCAGACAGATAGGACCTGATACAAAAGTATTTGGAATTATTGGGAAACCTGTTGGCCACAGCAAATCACCTATTTTATATAATGAAGCATTCAAGTCAGTTGGTTTCAATGGAGTTTTTGTGCATCTATTAGTGGATGATATTGCAAAATTTTTTCAGACTTACTCGTCCAATGATTTTGCTGGATTCAGGTTAAATCTTATGGAGAACTGTCATATCAAAATATAGTAATATTTATGGTTGGTAGTAAAATTTGTTTTTGCTCTGGTTTTGTGAATCCCATCTTTTCTTAATTATCCTTTCTTCTAGTGGGTAATATGTTTGATGGGTGAGTGACAAGGAAAGTGGCCTACATTATTTTTATGAGCATTTGTCCGATATTCTATTTTAACTCAGCCCATTTTGTGTTTTACATGCTTCTTATATAATTTTTTGCATCCAGAACTTGCCCTGTCCATAGACTTGAATAATGGGATGATGTAATTAACATTACAAATGCAGTTGCACAATTCCTCATAAGGAGGCTGCAGTGAAGTGTTGTGATGAGGTTGATCCAGTTGCCAAGGTAATTGATAATCTTTTTACATTGAAATGCTTGTAAGACAATTGGCATTAGTGTAGTTGGTATACTTATTATTGATGTGCTCTCTTTCTTTTTTTAAATATATATTAATGCCATCCCCACACATGATTGATTAAATCTTGACCCAATCTCAGTCAATAGGAGCTGTTAATTGTATCATACGAAGACAAAGTGATGGCAAGTTATTTGGTTACAATACAGACTATGTTGGTGCTATTTCTGCTATTGAGGATGGACTAAGAGGTTGCTTTTGTGTTTCATGAATAAACTACATACATTTTGCTATTGGCTTTTGCTTATAATTGTTTTGGTCCTGCTATTCTCCTTTACAGGTAGACTTAATGTCAGTGGTAGGGTCAGCTCACCATTAGCAGGTAAGTTATTTGTGGTCATTGGAGCTGGTGGTGCTGGCAAGGCACTTGCTTATGGCGCAAAAGCAAAGGGAGCAAGGGTTGTGATTGCCAATCGCACTTATGGTGAGAGTTTAACTTTCTTATGTCTCATGTCCTGGCTTCTTTTGACCACACATTGCTCTTTGCTAGTGTCGTAGACATTAGGATTCTCATTTTTACTTGGCATTTGAATTTTTTGTCGCTGCAAATATATTTCATCTTGCTAATCGTCTTGATGGGTTATCGCTGCTTTTAGCATTGATCTGTATATCTTGCCTGCAACTCATCTGTGGTTATGGAAAAGAAAGAAATCCTTTGTACACGACAAAGATAATAATGAAGATAAGAACTTCTTTTACAATCAAGGTGAAATTTTATTTATTTTTCCCTGATGCTGATCCAGTAGAAACGAAGGTTAATATTTAATATAAGAGGCTATTGTCGTTGAAAAACTGATAAGAATTGATTATTTTATTTTGTTTTCTTACTCTGTTGAAAACAAAAAAATCAGTATTTTCATGGTTTTCGATATTATAGAAGTTGTTGCATTATAAAGATATGGCGGAACTTTTCTTTATGGTGCATGGCCTGACGATTTTATTGTCCATGCTGCTTGACATTGCAATGCAAACAGTGTTGCTTCCTTCCAAAACACCACTTCTTCTCCACCTCCTCTTTGTTACTAGTGCTAAGCTTGACTCAGATTTCTACTTAGTGATAACTTATTTCCTTTCTCTGTTTTATTCAAGATCGAGCCAGAGAACTTGCAGAGACCGTAGGAGGACATGCTTTATCTCTTGCCAACCTAGAAAATTTTCATCCGGAGGATGGCATGATTCTTGCGAACACAACTTCCATTGGAATGCAGCCAAAAGTTGATGAAACACCTATTCCAAAGGTTTGACTTTCTGTTGTTTTTCAGTAAAAAAGATCACCTTTCCTTTTAATGAAAAGATATTTTTTAAGTTGACGTTATATACCTGAATACAAAATATCATTGGCCAGCAATCAGTCAGTCAGTCAGTCAGTTAGCCAGTCAATTCGGGTTATTTTAAAACAATCATGTTGTTACACTAAAGTTGTCATACCTGGGTTTCTGGTCCTCATGAGTTTTCAGTGAATTGGGTACGTAGCCCACTATTCAGTGAAAAGCTAATATAGAGCTAGAATTTGTGTGTATTGTTGTCAACATTAGAGACTCATGATAACAGTTTGAATTTATAGTTCTGTTCTCTTGACTTTGTGTTCTATAATTGAGAAGGAAATATAATGATAATGATTGTAAGAAATGACAAAAGTTGGAGGAGCCTCAGGAGTAGGAATGATATGTAGAATTGTATAAGGATGATGGGGGAATCTTGGTCTGCTAGCGAATTTGGGTAAAGAAGTTTTTGAAACTTTGTCGTAATTGAGTACTGAAAAGATTAATATTCTCTTTGTAGCTAAAATGAATTAAGCTTTCGTGATAAAAACTTTCAAGCACATGTGAAAACATAATTTTAAGTGATTTTCTATTTCTGCAGCATGCCTTGGGACATTATGCGCTGGTCTTTGATGCTGTTTACACCCCGAAAATTACCAGACTCTTGAGAGAAGCAGAGGAATCTGGAGCCACAATTGTGTCAGGGCTGGAGATGTTCATTGGACAGGCATATGAACAATATGAGAGATTCACTGGATTGCCCGGTAAGATGAATGCACCTCACTTGGATATATTCTTTGTGCTACTCTTGTGTAGTCTCAATAAGTTTCACTAGTTCATATATTTACTTATTTTCTATTTTCATTTGGTAATTTCAGCACCGAAGGAACTATTTCAGAAAGTCATGGCAAAGTACTAGTGTGGTCTGTTTGGTCAATCCATTACAGATCGCTGATTTTGTTTTCTAGCGTACTTCAACATGAAGCGTCGTCGTCATTTTTTTCTTCAGACAAAAAATATAAAAGGTCTATTTGTACCTCAATTTTATTTATGGAAATAAATCCTAATTTCTTGTTTTTAGCTAAATGCTTGTTCCACGGTGAGGATGTGTACAGCTTTCTTTTACATTGTATTTGATTAATGCTGATGAGTATTGATGACATTCAAATGTTGACATATTGGACTAAATGAATTACTAACTCAGAACTATGTTAACACAACGGAAAAGAGCTAAAATCCTGGTATGTTCGCATGCTTGAGTTATTTAGCTTTTCAGTTCAACCTTTTTCCAAAGTCAGAAATGGTGTCAAAGCTGAAGAACAGGGGAAAAAGATGATGATGTTTCGCATGAACCTCTGGGAAACTGAGAGTATTAAGTTGAGATCTCTGCTTGGGATCCTTAACTTTGATTTTAAATTTCATTTGTTTGGTGAGAGGCAGAACTAAGAAGTTGTTTCTTTGGAATTTTTAGGGTTTATCAGGAGTCTAAATCCAAACAATGTAGCATAGTCTGAGGTTATATAGAGTTCTCTTGTGAGTGCGCCCCCATTTTAATAAAATATGAATCTAGATTTGTTTTCAAGGATAAGAAAATCAAGAATCTAAAACGGCTCTAGCAACTAACCAAAGTTCTAACTTAGCATACTTGATTTTGGGGTCTGAAAATCTTCTTTAATGCTGGAAGTTTATGAACCGCATCATCTTTGATAAAAGGCAACAAAAACAAAGCATGATGCTGTGTGCTGGTTAATCAACATTGGTGCCGGCGCATGGTATGGTAAGCCGCAAAGTTTCAAACGTTGGTGCTGGTGTTGCTATCATATTCATTTGCTAAAACACAATGATATCTTATGAACTTGTTGCCAAAATCTCTGCATTAAACCCATTAAAAAAAATTGAAAAAAAAAATCCTCTGCATTAAACATTTCACTCTTCTCTGTCTTGAGTGTCAAATTCTGTACTCCTAATTATGAAAAAGTTGCTTTACATGGGGGAATTAAAAATAATAAAGTAAATAACTTTATATTTCCACAAATTTTACTTGCACATTGGGCATTAGCAATCATTTTTGTTCGAAAAGTCCAAACATGCCACGTTTTTGTTCATGTGTCCCGCTTACCAATTACCCGAGAGTGTAATAACATGGAGTCCCTAAAGTTCTATAATGTCCCCAAAAAAGACACATTTTTTCATTTGTATCAAATAGGCCCCTATATCTCTATTTAAATGACTCATATGCCCTTTATTGTAAAGTTACATGCTTCATGGAGTTAGGGACCTATTTGGTGCAGTGAGGATCTTAGATTTCATCATCTATTTACCAGACCTATGTTTGCAATTGTCAGAAGATTCATGGGTTCCAATGACAAATACATCAAACAGCACACTTAAAATTACTGAGATAGAGTGGCATGTGAGAAATTAGTCAAACTCTGGTACTTGTCTCCGTTTCCACAGTTTTGTTGGAGCCCAAAATTTTGTCTGCTTTTTGAATTCTATTCCCCTCTCGCGTTCCTCCTTCTATTTCTCCGATTCAGACACAAAGCAGAGTAAGTTTTGCTCTAATATGTTTTTTTTTGTGGGCAACAATTTAATTCTGTGTTTATTTGGCTGGTAATTATCTAAAATGCAAACAGCAAATTGATAAAAATTTCATTTATGGATTTCCATGTAGCATTGATGTTAATGGGTTTACGAAGCTTGTATTTTTATTGCCATTATTGTTTCGGAAAATTGTGCTTTTTAAGTTTAGGAAGTAGAAGTGGATTTCTCAGGCTGGTTTTTTGCTTGCAATGTGTAAATGTGTGTATCAGTGGGTATGTGAATTTTGATCTTTTATAAGACTTATACGTGGATTTTTGAAGTGTTTTTTTTATTTTTATTTTTAATATTTTCCCAGCAAATGGGAATTTACTTAGTTCTTGATTTAAAGTTTTGTACTTTAATTTTAGGGTTTGCAACTGTCATATCAAGTGTTTTTAACTTTTGTTATAAGAGTTTTTCTCTCTCTTTTTTCCTTTTTTGTGTTAGTATGTTTTGGTGCTGCTCTAGGGTTCAAGTCATTCACTATAACTGATGAATTTACTGTAAGCGTGTTAATATTGTGTTCTTGCATGGTGTTTTTGTACTGACCTTCCAGTTAAATGCTCAGTTTCCAGCCGTTGATTTGTGCTGTGCCGTTTACTTGCATATGTACCATTTACATTTGTGCATCTCCTGGTTGATGTATGTTTAATTGGGATTTTTAACTTCTAGTTAGGGTTTATGAATTTTTTTTTTCTGAATTTCTTTAATTAAAGGATTGCTTGTTTTTGTAGTTTCTGGCTATGAGATTTGGAAGACTTGTGCTCAAATACACTTTGTACGAAATTTAATTCTACATTTGAAACTCGCCAGCAATTTTATTTATTTATTATTTTTTTTCTTTTTTCTTTTTTCTTTTTTCTTTTTTACAGCGGGAGGCAATGTGATGTATGGGGCTGTGCACATAATTGAAGCAATTTGAGTTGGATTTTGGAATTTTGGGCCGGTGATGGATTGCAATAAGGATGAGGCTTTCAGAGTCAAAGCAATTGCTGAGAACAAGATGCAGAGTAATGATTTTGCTGGGGCTCGTAAATTTGCACTCAAGGCCCAACACCTCTATCAGGATCTAGAGAATATTTCTCAAATGATAATGGTTTGTGATGTGCACTGTTCTGCTGAGAATAAATTGTTTGGGAATGAAATGGACTGGTATGGCCTCCTCCAGATTGAGCAGACAGCCAATGAAGCTACAATCAAAAAGCAGTACAGGAAGTTTGCCCTTCAACTTCATCCGGACAAAAATAAGTTTCCTGGTGCAGAAACTGCTTTCAAGCTGGTTGGGGAAGCGCAAAGAGTGCTCTTGGATAAAGATAAACGGTCCCTACATGATATGAAACGCAAAGCATCTATGGGAAGACCTGTTGCGCCTTATCAGCCCCCACAGAAGCCAACTTACTCAAATGTAGGGACTCGAAATAATTTTGGGAGCACCTTTACAGGCTCAAATTTCCAACACCAGAGGCCACAACAGCCAGCACAACCAGGCATTAATAGCGACCCGACTTTCTGGACTATGTGTCCATTTTGTATGGTGAGGTACCAATATTATAGAAAGGTTATCAATAAATCTATCATTTGTCAAGCTTGCAATAAGCCCTTCGTCGCATATGAAAGGGGTGAGCAAAGTTTTCCTACAGCAACTAACTTGGGTCAGCCAGCATTCTTCCAAAAGAAAGATGTTCCAAGTCAGGGCGCCTGCAAGTCAGAACAGGTATTTAAGGGGAATTTGGCTGCTGATAATTCTAAGACAGCTAGTCCTCAAAAGACAGGCTGCGCTTCTGATTCTGGCAAAGAAAAGATGAATGGTAAGAGAGGGAGGAAGCAGGTAGTGGAATCCAGTGAAAGTTGCAGTACTGAAAGCAGCAGTGACTCTGAAGTAGATGTGCCAGTTGATGAGAGTGGTGATTTCGATGGTGGAGAGAATTTTGGGCATAATGAATATCAAAATCCACGGAGATCTAGTAGGCTTAAGCAGCAGGTTTCATACAAGGAAAATCTGAGTGATGATGACGACTTGGTAAGCCATCCGAAAAGGTTCAAAGGGAATTTATCATCTTGTGCCACTGAAAAACAGAATGGAGATGCTTTGAGAGAAGAGGCGGCTGAATTGGATAATCAATCTGGTTCAGCTGCAGCTGTGAAAAACGCACAGAAAGAAGCTAAAAAGAAAGATAGTTCGCACTTCCAGGAGAGCTTATCAAATGTAAAAACGGATACTGAGATAGCAAGTGGAAAAGATACAGTAGAGGAGAATGGCTGTGTGAATAGTTCTGTAGCTCATGCTCATGGTGATAAGAAAACGTCTGAAGCTACTGCTGATTCTACACTAGATTCCAGCTCCGGAAGTGCAGTAAACCCTGAACTTTTTGAATATCCCGATCCGGACTTCAATGACTTTGACAGGGACAGGAAAGAAGAGTGCTTCATGGTAGGCCAGGTGTGGGCAATTTACGATACTGTTGATGCCATGCCTAGATTCTATGCTCGGATCAGGAGAGTCTTTTCCTCTGGGTTCAAGTTGAAAATAACATGGCTAGAGCCAGATCCAGATGCAGATGATGAGAAAGAAAAAGAATGGGTGAATAATGGCTTACCATTTTCTTGTGGTAAGTTTAGACACGGGAACTCTGAGAACACTGAAGATCGTATTATGTTCTCTCATTTGGTTTCTTGGGAGAAAAGCAGTGGCAGAGATACTTACAAGATATATCCAAGAAAGGGAGAAGTTTGGGGCCTCTTCAAATGCTGGGATTTTAATTGGATATCTGATGAAGATACTAATCGGGAGTATGATTATGAATTTGTTGAAATCTTGTCAGACTATGCCGAGGGTGTTGGTACTTGTGTTGCATACTTGGCTAAGGTGAAAGGCTTTGTTAGTGTGTTCTGTAGAAAGGGTAAGGAAGGAACAGACATGGTTAAAATTCCACCTGCTGAACTATTGAGGTTCTCCCACAGCGTTCCGTGCTTTAAACTGACTGGTGCGGAAAGAGAAGGTGTGTTGAAAGGGTTTTTTGAAATTGATCCAGCTTGTCTGCCTCTGAATCTTGAAGAGATTGCTATTCCTGAAATTTTGAAAGAAGAGGCTGGTGCTATCCATTCCAATTGTTCTTTAGGATCTTTTGATAAAGAAAAATCTCAGGTGGGGTGCCAAGATGAGGTGAAGGAAACCTGCCTAGAACCTGATAATGATAGGGCACTTGAGGATATTGAACATCGAAGTGCTCCTTCAGCTTCGAATGCAGATGCCATTGAAATTCCAGACCCACAATTTTACAACTTTGATGCAGAGAAGTCCAAGGACAGGTTGCAGGTTGGTCAGATCTGGTCATTGTACAGTGATGAGGATGGCTTGCCGAAGTACTATGGTCAAATTGTGAAAGTTCAGTCTGACCCAGATTTTAAATTGTATCTGAGGTGGCTTGAAAGCTGCTCACTTCCAAACAATGCAATTTGGTGGCATGATGAAGGCATGCCCATTTGCTGTGGAAGATTCAAGATTAAAAGGGGCAAATTGAAGGGATATTCTTCCACCGTTTCCTTTTCACATATGGTGAATGCTGAACCTGCAAGTAAGAAGAATGAGTACACCATTCTTCCTAGGAATGGTGAGATATGGGCCTTGTATAAGAACTGGAATGCTGAAATTAAATGTTCTGACTTGGAGAATTGTGAATATAATATAGTTGAAATCATTGAGGCGCATAACTTGCATGTAGAAGTCTTATGTTTGGAGCGTGTTGCTGGTTTCAACTCGGTTTTTAAACCTCAGAAAGAATCAGCATCGGCTGTTATGAAGATCTCTGCAGAGGAGCTACTTAGGTTCTCCCATCTAATTCCTGCTTTCAAGCTGACTGAAGAGAGAGATGGCAGCCTGAGAGGCTGCTGGGAACTTGATCCTGCTGCATTACCGGTGCATTACTTTTTGCTTTAACCAAAGTAGCTACTGATTACGACAACTATATTTACATCTAAACTTCCGCTTGAGCTAACACATTCCTCCCAAGAATGCTGGTGTGAAGAGAGAATGATAATAATTTTGTGATAAATTACTCCATGACTGTGGTGTTCTTGGTTTGTAGTTCTTGAAAAGTTGCATGAACATGAATTGACTGGAAATGATGGAAGCTCCGTCCATTTTTTGCATTTCTCTATGGAGAAAGAAGTGGGCTGCTAAAGTACAGATTACTGATGTGTCTGGAGTGTTGTCGAAGTAAAATCATTCAAGTTAGCATTTCTTCACGTGTTGAAGTTAACAGAATTCAATTGGATTTAAATGCTGATCTCTCTCTATATGTCCTTTGATTAGCTACTTTTGTTTCCTCTTTTTTTCAGTCTCTCGTTGAATTCACAAATTAGCATGAGCATAAATCAAGTGTGCTCTATTTTGTAGCTGATGACTTCCTAGTGATTCTATGTTTTCCTAAAATGTCAAGTTCCATCATCCGTGCAATAGCAAATGTATCGGAAACTATCAGCTTGTGCTCCGAATGCTTGGTTGATTTAATTCACATGTAAACGTAAATTTATTTGTTGTCATGATTCTTCGATGAAAGGGGAAGGATTGGAGGTGGCTTGTGAAGAAGAGCCAAAAGGAAAGGAAGGATGAGTACAAGAATTATTTATGTTCATGGCTAATTAGACTATTCTTCACATCCATCCTTTCAACTATGGCCCTACCACACTTAGAATCTATTATTACTAAGCTCACAAATACCTTCCATAGTCCCATACTCCCACGGACCTTAGACACTACCTTAATTGACATTAATTGACACTTAGTTTTCTCTTTCCTTGTTAAAAAATATTATAAAAATATAATTAAGGAAAAGAGTATTATCATTTTACCACTTAATACTTTCTAACATATCACTTTACTGATAAGATTTTTTGACAATTACCCTTTTTTTTTTTACCTAATGCTTTAATTTTTATCATTTTATCACCAAACCATTAACTCCATTAATAAATTGCTGATGTAAAAAAGGTATTTTAGGAATGTCACAATATAAAATGTTTGCAATTTTATCAATATTATTGTTACTATTATAATAGATATAATAGTACTAAAGGACAATAATTAACTATTGATATTTTGACAACTTGTAACAATCATATCTTGATTCTTAAACAAAAAAAAAAATACTAATGGAAATAATATAGTCTATTTCAATTATGATTCTTATAATTAAAATAAACGACTTATTCTTATTCAGATTCCAGGCCATTCAAATTTCAGCCCATTTCAATTCTAGTCTATTTCAATTATCAATTGATAAGATAAACATAGTATTAAAGTATTCGAATTAATCTTCCTAGAAAACATATGACTTATAGTCTTCGAAATACAATTTTACAACAGTTGTTTTTTCAAAGTAATGTTGACTGCTAAATGCTAATAGAAGTAGACAACATGTCGGTATCAGGCTGACTTGAAAATTCTAGTTCAGTACTGAATTCTAAAGAACCGATAAGAATAGAACCAAAAAAAGAATCAAATCGAAACCAAAAATTTCAATTAGATCCTTGAGATATTTATATTTTTATATAATTTTCTTACAAAATTTATTTATTTTTTTATTATTTTCTTATGTCCTCTTAGATCATGCCGCGCTTGGCACTACATTAATTTTTAAAAAAATGTAAATTATTTTTTTCTCAATTTGGTTCCAAGTTTAAGGAAGAAGTACCTATTTTCATATAACGTTTAGAGAAGATACCATAAACCTAGATATGCAGCTAGGAAAAATATGTAGCATGTGAGATGATAGGCAGCAGGACAATTTGATAAGTGATAATTTAACAAGATCAAAGTTGGATTATCGAACCTGAGAAGAAGGTGCATTCGAGCAACCGCCCCGAAAGCAAAGATACATTTCAAGCACAGCTCCCCACTGGCTTTGACTGCTGATAAGGTATGGTACGGTGCACATATTCTTTAAAGAGGGTAAGCGAACACCCATCGGATATCTTCTAATGAATTAGCGGAATCTGTAAATAATGTAGCTAATTAACCTTTCGAATTCGATCAGCAAAACTGGACTCCTCTGCTAGCAGTTGCAGACAGAGGTGGTGCACATGACATAATTGATATTTCAAGAGGGTAAGCTGAGCTGCAGCCTAAGTCCAACTTCATTTTATTTATAATACTACAGGATGCATGAGGCAGTCTGGCAGAAATAAAAGGCTATAAACATAAACCGAAGCAAGGATCCTGTACTCCCACCACAAGTGGTTCAAGGCTGCTGGCTCCTTTATGAGGTTAGAGGAAAGCTCTTGTTAAGCCATAGCCGTAATTCGGAACTTGCAAAATTGACTAAAATTAAGCAAAATTTAATTTGACTGCGGGGCATTCCGAGAATTGAACTCGGGACCTCTCGCACCCTAAGCGAGAATCATACCACTAGACCAAATGCCCTGTTATTGTTTTTTACTTATATTTAGACAAACTGACCTTTACTGTTCCTATGGGTGTAGATAAAGCAGAATGCCCGAAGCAGGCACCAATTGCCTCAATTTTCCCTCCAAAATTCACCGCTACCATCAACCCTAATCCCAAGTCCTAACCACAATGCCCCCCCGGCCCCTCTCTCTCTCTCTCTCTCTCTGAGTAAGTTTCAAAATTTGATTTACATTTTTTTATTACAACGATCTTGCTGATTTCAGTCTGTACTGTGAAAAATCTCTCCTTTACTGGGGTCTGGGGTTTCTTGTGTGAATTTGGCTTTGTTTTGCTCTCGGGTGAACTGAGAATGGGCTCTCCTGGTGACGGTGATTCTCCAAATGATCCAAGCAAAACGAACCCAAATGACGTTTTCGCCCGTCCAGAAACTCAAGTCTTTGACTCCCAGTTTTCACCGCCTCCGTCACCTGGTAATTGTTCTAAATTTCTATTTTCGCTTTCTAAAGTTTTGTGCTTTTAGAGTAAATTTTTTCTTAATCGCCAAAAGAGGGGAAACTCTTATTCAATTAATTTAGATTAATTGGTTTCCTTTTGGTTTACTGATCGATAATGGTGAAAATTCTACATTTGGGTTTTGATTCAGTGTCAATGTGTTGCTTAGTTTGATTATTCTCAACTGTCTACTCAATCAGGTTGAAGAAAATTCTGTATATTCATTTCAGTGGAGTGGTTGATTGTTTTTTCCGTAAATTTAAAAAAATATCATTTGAGCTTTTGATTAGTCGGCAATGTAAAATTGCATGTGTTGACGATATTGGTATGTTTTGGGTTCTTCCTTTGCGTGATGGAATAATGAGTGTCCTTTAAATAATTTAGGTGAAAAAGTTGAAGAAGGCAACAATGAGCAGTTAAATATTTATGATACGGTTCCTGTTGAAGATACATTTGAAACTCAAGTAGTAGGTGATTATGAAACTCAAGCATGGAACCTTGGTGGTGAAACACAAGCATTGTACCTTGAAGATGAGACTCAAGCATTGGATTTTTTTAATGACATCGAAAATATGGAAACTCAGTTGTTGGATGAGTTTGATAATGGAGCTGCCAATGATAGTGACAGTGAAGGATCTGATAGAACTGAAGTTCTCGGTGATGGGGAAGGCATTCCTGATGTCGATTCAGCAAGAAGAGGTTGCAGTCAATCATTAGAGGAAGAGAAGACAAAGTGCATCTCAGTTTGTGAACAAGGTGAGAAGGATTTAAGAGAGCAACGTGATGGTTCAAATTTAGGTGAGTGTTCTCCTTTTTTTGGTATCAATCTTATGAATACCTCAGTTTTTAAGGTTAAGGAAATTATGTTGGGATTCTATGCTTTGCTTTATCCTCCTAGTTCATTCCTTACCTCTCAAAAAGATGATAGTATGTGAGGAAAAGGAAAGTGAAAGAATTCCTATTTGATGCATTCAGTCAGATATTCAGTTTTCCCTTCTTTCTTTCCATTTTTCTTTTTTTTTTTTAATGCTTTTTCTGCTAGAAATTGGTTGTCAATTCTTCAAGACTGAATTTTTTACTGGTTTATCTGTAAAGACTTAGTTTAACCAGAAATTTCAGTTGACACTCGTGAGATTGCCTGCATAAATTTGTTGCATACCATTATATTTGAATTTGTTATTTTCTTCATATCATTCAGGATCCCATGATTCTACTCTAACACCAGTTTTTCAAGACACTCCACGATCAGAACCAAGTATGTGTTATACCTAATACACTAGATTATATCGTTTATTGTAGTTATTTTTTATTTTTCCTCATTGTACTCAATATGAATTAATTCTCGTTGTATGGAATGTTTGCTTGTCATTTGACTTTCTTCTTAAATGCTGTCTTGATGTGAAGTCGGCATTTTATATTTGTTGTGTTCTTCGCTCAGGATCTGTGCCCAGGTTTACTTCAATTCGAGCAGCATCTTTACGTGCCTCTGGTCTAGCAGCTCGTAGTATGGCTTCAAAGGAAATCAGCATCGATTCTTGTTATGTCCAGTCTGCTGATCTGTTTTCAGATCAAGATGCTGTTAGAAATGATGGATCAGAGCCAAAAGTTGTGGAGAAAACCGATAACATACATGATGTGAAAGACAATGAGGCAGAGAAGGGATTAAGAAATGGACACAGTTGCAGGGTTGGTTCTTCTACAGTGAGAAAACTCTTTACTGAGGATTCAGTTTCTGAAGACAAAGGACTTCCAAACAATGGTGATAATGCTGCTGGAGGAGAAAACTTGCTTCAATGTCCTGTTAATGATGGTGAGTTGGCTGGGCTAAGCTATGTTGACTCTCAAGAACCTGGAGAGTTGTCTCAAGCTAATGCACTTACATTTGTAAAACTGTTTATTGAGAAGAATACTTTTGTGGATTTTGATCATGAAATTGACTTTGGAAAGAGTACTGGGGGAAAATCAAAACCTGTTTCAACCGCAAAAGGGCCTCAAAGTTTGGCCAAAAAATCCAATGATAGAAGCAAAGCTGGAAAAACAGGGATTTATGACTGGGATGATAGCCGTGAAGATGAAGGAGGGGGAGATCTATTTTGCAGAAGGAAGGACGAATTTTTTGGTACTGGGTATCGTGCACAAAAATCTTTAACAGAACCCCAGAAGCCTAAAAAGAGGAAATTTGATTTGGATGGGGATGGAAAACAACAAGATGTCCATGATGGAATTATGATGCGGTCTGATTCAAGAGAAACCTCGCATAACATAAAAAAGAATGAAAAGAAGGCAGAAGAAGCTCAATTGATAGTTGAAAAGAATCTTCTAAGTGAGTTGGATGAACAACTTAGTGCAGATTCCTCAAGAGGACAACTGGATGCTGCTCTTAGTAAGGCAGACATGTCAGAGATGTTAAATGTTGGTCCTGATACTCAAATGGCAGCTGAAGCTATGGAAGCCTTAGTTTCTGGAGAAGGAATTGCTAATCACAATGTCAATGGTTTACAAAGCAATTCTAAGTGCTCTGCCGAAGGTTCTTCCAGAGGAGAAACTAAGAGTAGAGTTTCATTGAAGCAATCCTCATCCCAGAAAAGGGCATGTCTTTCAGGTGTTGGTGTTGCTACAAGACAAAAAAGGAAGTCAAAGAGTGGCGCTGAAATAAGTAAGTGCTCTCCAGATAATTCTGTGAAAAATTTCAAGAATATCAGTGAGAAACGTGACGGAGAACTGGTAACAATCAACAAGAGAAGAGCTAAGTCAATGGCTGAACTAAACTCTACCATAAATGGAAGCAAAAACGTGGACAAAGTGTCTTCTGGGATTATTGGGCAAAGAAATGAAGATGGGTCTTTAGAGAGCTGCCAACCAGAAGAGTTCAATAGATGTTTAGGAACTGTGACACAAAATGCAGATCATTCAATCAAGAAGCAGAAGATAGCTAAGGCTCCCAGTGCCTCAACACCCATTGCTTTTCGAACTAGGAGTTCCAAGGCAGTAATTCAATTGAAAACGACTGACCAGGTCCTTGATAACTGTATAGAAGATGCTAACCATCGAATGGAGGTGGGTGCTTTTGAAGAGAATGTAGCCTGCTATAAAGATGTTGAGGCATCTGAAGCGATGCATCTCAAAAAGAAACGTTCTAAATTGAGCTCCAATCAATTTGGAGAACTCAAAAATACCAAACCAAGTCAACCTAAGAAATTGGATCTGGAGTTAATAGCTATGAATAATGGTGTTGATGGATTGAGGTACCCTAGAGGAAGAAGATCACGTCGAAACTTGTCAGGTCAGGTTAGTGGTTGTTCTGCTGGTATGAATGCGAGAGTGAAATCTAAAGATTTTATAGGCTCAAAAACACCAAACCACTCTGACGGAAAGAGTGTTGTAGAGTCCCAGCCATCTGCTCAAAATGCAGAAATGAATAGCAGGTTGGATAAATCACCAAGAGAGCAATGTAAAGCATCAGAGTCAGCATGTACTTCTCCTGCAAACTGCAAAACACCTGTGAATGCTGCATCACCTGTTTGTATGGGTAATGGATATATTAAGCAATCATGCAGGAAGAACCCTGCCAAATCATGCCTTATTAAAGAAATCAATCGGTTAATTGCCACAGAGCCAGAACCTCTTTCTCCATTGAAAGATTTGAGGAAGAGGAGAGATATGGCTAGCATTCGAGTTTTGTTCAGCCACCACCTGGATGAGGATATAATTAAGCAGCAGAAGAAGGTATTTGGTTGTGGTTTCATTGGTTTCTTAAAGCAGATAATACAAGGTAATTTCACCAATGTCTTCTCTGATGATCTTGTCTAGCAGATCTTGGATCGTTTAGGAGCTTCTCAAGTGACTTCAATTACAGATGCAACACATTTCGTGACAGATATATTTGTGCGCACAAGAAATATGTTAGAAGCAATTGCTTCTGGCAAACCAGTGGTGACTCATTTATGGCTTGAAAGCATTGCACAGGTTAAGATTCACATTGATGAAGAATCTTACCTGCTCCGTGATACTAAAAAGGAAAAGGAGTTTGGTTTCAGCATGCCAGCTTCTTTGGCACGTGCACGCAAGCATCCGCTATTAAAAGTAAAATGTTTAACCAATGTTGGTTTTTCTGTTTCATTGGGTGTTATTTGTTCATTTATTTTTTCATCTCACTATAGCAATATTTTGTGCAGGATCGAAGAGTTCTAATTACCCCACATATAAAGCCCAGTAAAGAAACAATTTCAAGTTTGATCAAGTCAGTCCATGGTCAGGTATTTGGTTGTCTAGGGAATTCTTTCAATATGTTCAGCTGTATTACGCTAGTATCAAGCTTGTTCTGTTTCCCCTTCCTGAAGCAGCTTCTCAGTAGCGCAACCCAATATGGTTCTGATGCCGAAATGTTTTTCAGGCAGTGGAGAGATTAGGCAGATCTGCTTTGAAGGATGATAAACTCCCAGATGATTTATTGATTCTATCTTGTGAAGAAGATTACGAAATCTGTGAACCTTTCCTTGAAAAAGGTCGGCAATTTATAATAGTGCTATCAATAAAAAAATTATGCAGACTTCCAGAAGAGATTTTCACGATCTCCTTATACTTGCAGGGGCAGCAGTTTATAGTTCAGAGCTGCTCTTGAATGGCATAGTTACTCAGAAGCTGGAGTATGAAAGGTATTATATGTTTATTGCTTTATTCACTGATTTGAAATTTTAAATCAGATTGTTAGTTAGGTGGTATCCTACAATATTTATTGGTGGGTCTAATAGATGAGTGCGAATGATTGAAATATTCATGAATGTCAAATTTCGAATTGCATTTTGCTGAAGGAATGTTTGCATCTGTTTCTTTCCTAACACATGCTGCATTTACACGACAGGCATCGTCTTTTCGTGGATAATGTTAAGAGAACTCGTTCTACCATATGGCTCAGAAAAGATGGCCATAAGTTTCATCCTGTGACAAAGCTCAGATAGAAAGGACATTTTGACACTCACAATTTTCTCTTTTACGCCAGCAACTTTTCGTTAGCTGTGCAGTGATATGTAAATGCAACTCACTTTTGTAGGTTTAGTTCTATGTTTGTAAGTATTTTTAAGCTCATACTAAAGGCGAGAATGTATAGAGCATCGTAGTTCCTCCTACATTATTTTAGATTTCTTTGTATAGACGCGCATGACTGCAGTTAAGTTCAGGCTTTAGTTGATAAAATAAATTTTATTGGCTTAGAGCTTACCATAATTCTCAAAATAATAGGAAAATGCTTCTTGTAAAAACAAGAATTAAGATAGTCACACAACAAACGGGTCCTAATCGCGTATCATGATTATTGTCAGAATACTTTACACAACAAAGTTATGCTGAGGAATGAATTAAGGGCAGTACGCTCTACATTTTAACATATTACCACTTATCTTTCCTTTACAACATGCCATAAAATGGCATACGTACAAAATTTAGTGTATGATACCACTCAAATCTTCTTCCACTCTTCTTGAATTGGTCTTGATCTTGCCTCCTGAGTAGCGAATATGTGAACCACCAATTCATCGGCCAACTAGTATCCTAAAATGGCTGGATCTTGTTCTTCTTGCTCCTGGTATTTTATGATTTGTTAGACTGGGCTCGAGTTCTCTGCGGCAACCCGAACACGCCAGGCAAAATATTGAATATACAATGAGTTGAGGCTCATTGCAGTTCCAAAACCCAGGAGTGATGAAAGCAATATTGCATAAATGGCCTTCAGATGAAGCTGAAAAATTATCAACAGGCTATCTCAAATCCATTGCTTAAGAAGTTCAAATCAGCAAGCTATCCTTAGAGAGAGAGAGAGAGAGAGATGATAGAAGGCATCTACAACAAAAAGTGAGATAACACATACATCATGCATGAAATTGCTTCAAGATAGCATTACTCACAATGGTATAGAGCAAATGAACAGTAATGGCCACAAGGGCAAACTCCAGAGCTGCATAGGTCCAAATATACTCCTTGATTGCTGCAAGTCAAAAGAGACAGATATTAAGACAGTCACACTTCATGCAGAAAAATGTAAAATTTTGACCTCAGATATACCTAAAACCACTGCAAAGATAGATGATAAAAGGCCCAAGGTAAATGCAAATGGTGCTGCAATTACAATTGCTTGAGTCTTCAAGTCATGAATCTGAAAATCATAAAACAGACAGTTAATATTGTCATACCAGTGTTAGAACATCCAAGTGACTGTAATAATTAGAACCATCTGCGTTCCTAATAATTAGAACCAGCTGCGTTCCTCTTCTCAAGGTTCCAAGCATCTTGTAGTAGTTTTGATCTTATCCTACCTTATTCTACTCAACCCTACTTCGATCTAAATGAATTTTGATGGCATACAACAGATTAAAATGAGAAAAGACAAATTGTAACAAATAGGAATCATCAAATTGTCTTTTCTAAGTTGTAAAAATTTAATGACAGGAATCATCAAACTGTCTTTTCTAAGTTTTCTCTCATAGCAAAAGGGCAATACCAATATCTGCTCGAGGAAGAAGAAGTAGCATATTGTGCTAATTAGGACAAGCACCACAAAATCCTGCCATGCACTGCATACATAAATTATATCAAAATTAGCCGAAAAAAGGGGCCAGTTTCACAGGAAAGTAAATGCTTGTTAAAAGAAATAAAAAGATTCAGAAAAAAAATAAAACAGTTACAAACTAAAAATTCCAATAGTGGTATAATGCCAAGACTTGAGCAAAGATTGACACAAATGTAATGCTGAAAAAGATGTCAGACTTAAGTATGAATTTTGACCGAAGCCATCCCAAAGACGAAAGTGTCTCAGATGTCATTGAACCAATGATTAGTGGAAAGAAAATTATACACAACGCCATGGTTCTCACATTATAATACCTTATTGATCGAGAATGCATAGTCTGTTGACTGTGATTATGTCTATTGTCCCTTTGAGCAGCGCTCGACATCCGAAGCAAAGTTACTGGCAAGTTTTGAACCTCTTGGCCACACACTTCGCAATTTTTGTTGCCTTTCGTGGAAAACCACTTAATTGCACATTCTTCGTGTACAAGTCTAAGGGCACCTTTGCAACTGCATTCCATTTTGAGTGTATTTCCTTCTTCACATATATCAAGACAGATCCTGCACACGGCTTCCTCTTCAGCAATCTCCTCATCATTATTTTCCACTGGAGCAGGAACTATTTGATCTGCTTCACGAAGAAGCTAAGTTACTAGGAATTCATAGAGCAAAGAGCAACAAGCGTGGATATGAAGTTTTTATTGACTGCTTATAGTGATTTGGCCTATGAGTCTGGAATAAGTAGAACAAACGAAATATAGAGTGAATAACAATAAGATCCATTCGCGCGTCCAAAAGTACTTGACTGCCAACTTAGAATTCAAGATTATCCACTTAAGATACATGTCGAAAAGCTTATATATATAACTTTGCATGCACTCATGCATATAGATCTTAGAAATACATAAACGAGTTGATGCATCCCAACTTAATATATGAAAACTGTGACTAGCACTAAGAAAATTCAACAATTAATAGCTTTTAAAAACAATGTAATATCACCTTTTGACTCCATTTGCCGATAAATGGCACAGATCAGACAAGTCTTTCAACTTTATAAGTTTAAGAAGTTACATGAAAAAGAGAAAAGGAGTGTACTTGCAATTGCATACCATCACTAGTATCTGTCTGGACATGATCTCTATGAGTAGGCAAAGATACTGATCTTACAATCACAATGTTTCTTCCAGGCACGGACAGGGACCTTGAAACCCCAGTAGGTGCTGTTCCTTTCTGCACAAAATTGAAGATAACCATCTTAAAGTACTCTACTGTAAAGTTTTTTAAGTCACTGACTTGGAACTGCCCTGATTTTTTTACATATATTAAAAAAAAAAGCCATTAAAGAAGGCATGGAAAAAATTAAAATCACAACCTCATTCCATGGTAGAAAGCATGCTGTATTTATTAAACTAGAATATTGAACCTAGCTGTCATCACCTAAAGGACACCATTGATTCGCTGGGGACAAAAGAAGAAGAAGGTTCCATCATATTGGATGCAGCAATTCTACTAGTTTCCCACCAGTTGGACAGGAGGAATATATGCCCTTTTTCGATTGAAGATGAGATGAAAGATGTGCTTGAACAGCTTTTCCTAAACAAGATACATTTTATTTCGGAGAAAAACCGACGATTCCAACACTAAATAACAAATAGAGAGATATTCTAAACCATCATCGATACAAAGCAAACAAAATTATGAACTAAAAGTACATAACACATATAACTTACATTTGCTTTATGCTGTTCACCAGATGTCCTTGCTGAAGCAGGCATGGAAATGGATGGGGACAAGTTTGATGCAGGTGTAACAGGAAGAGATGTACATCTTTGCCAAGAAAAAGCAGATGTAATTCTGGCTATAATAGGACTTCCTGGAGCTGTCAGAGGGTCAGAACTGAGGAGGGAGCTTCTTTCACCATCAGATACAATACCTTTCTTCTTAAAGCTCAAACCCCGCAAGAAGCCTCCTGGTGATAAACTACCTTTATAGGAACGTTGAGACTGGAGTGAAGGCTTTCCAGTTCTACTACTACCAAAACCTAGTGGTCTAGGAGGAACTTGAAGCGAAAGATCTGGGCGCCTCGCACTTGGTCCTGGATTTGAAGTCTCTTCACTTGATGGGCCCTCGACTTGGATATCAGCCTGCATGTAACAAACATTACAACACCATCTCAACTCATTTTTGATATAGTCTCCCATAAAATATGCTATACCGAAACAAGCTCCATGAGGGTATGCTGTTCACAAAACCAGAAAATGGCCGTGCATGAGATGCAAATCGCTAATTCATTTCCTTTTAATGGTTGCAAGGATATTCACGACTGCATTGCTAGATGAACCTACGTAGAAACATTATTGCTTCTTGCCATTTTTATCGAACTAGTCTATACAAAGATTAAAAAAAATGTCAATTGTTTAAAATAGCTGAAAGTCGAACACATAGAGTAAATTGCCTAACAATGGTTAGCAGAGAATCGTTTGAGAATGCTTTACTCGAGTTCAGTAACTTTCAAAAAGCCTGAAGAAAAAATCCTTAAGGCTTTTAATTTCTTTCAAGGAGACGAGGATTTGCCAGATAGGATAACTATGAACTACATTTTAAAAAATCAACCGATGACCAAAAACAAAAATGGTTCCTGGACAACATTTCTAACAAATCCATCAAACCTGAACATCATAATCATAGCCTTCAAGTACATCTAAACTACAAATACCACAGACAATTCATCACAAATCAGCATCAATAGAACAACACCCCATTAAGGGGGAAAAATTTTGACAAAAAGAAAAAAACATGGAAATCTTCAAACATGAAAATAACCCACAAAATGAACATGTATCAAACACATAAATAAACATAAAATATGAAAATTGGATTAAAAAAAAAAAGAGTAAAAACTAACCAACCTGAGTGGAAACCTCAGCAGCTCCATTAGTGACTGCTTGTGATTGAGCTGACTGCATTACAGAGCTCACAGTCTTCGGAGAAGCAATTACAAAGCTTAGAATAATAAGAGACCACCGACAAAGATCAAAGAAGGATAAAATCGGTGTGCAAGATTTATTATTATTGTGCTAAGAAATTTATTATTTTATACGATGACATGACATAATATTAATATATAAACCCATAAAAGAATAATAAAATAACAGACGTGGTCATTACTCAATACTACTCAAGCAGAAAACGAACATGAGAGTTTGAGAAAGACAGGTGAGGACAGGACAGTGGGCCCTGACTGGTTCGGTCACCATTTTGTCACCCGTGAAGATGATTTTAGTAGGACATTATCCTCTTCTCGCCGCGACTTTACCCATTTCTTCACCTTTTTTAATTCTCACATTTCCTTCCATACTCTCTGAATCTATTAATATTTCCTCACTCGCTTCCTCACTGAGACACGTGTCATGCGTTCGTTGAAGTTAAATTATGAATTTTGTCTCCCATTTGCATATGTATTTCCTCGAAGAGAAAAAGAAACGTTTGGTAATTTCGGTGCATATTTGGATTCATGTGATGTGAGTGAATCTCTCAAGTAATTAACCATAAATAAATAAACGAATACTTAATAATATTTATGGTACAAGAATATGAACATCATGAACAAATTATTACGGTACTTATTGAAATATAAAATCTACCTAGCGAAGAGCAATGATAGTAGATGATAGGTCATTAACGTTTTAATTTTATTCTGTATATAATGAAATTGGGCAGAAAGAAAGAAAAACGGTGAAAGGAATCGGTGGGGGAAAAACGTGCGAGTAGCTCTTAAAGAAAAGTGGGATCAAATTCTCGATGAGTGGTAGGTGCTCAGTATTTTGCCTATTCGGTGTCACCATTATTATCAATAAAAAGCTGTTGGAAAAACTCGGAAGCAACCTTTGATATTTTATCGAGTAATAATACAATTTTAAATTTTTATATAAATTTATTTTTGTATAAATTAATATGACATGATTTAATTAGTTAAAAGAAATTATAAAATAATAAAAATAAATTATATAGATCAAATGATATTTAATTTAATCAAATAAATCATGCCACATCAGTTTATATAAAATAAATTTGTACAAGAATTTATGGCTGTATCATTATTTTTTTTTTATTATAAAAACACCCAACTTCACTCATGCCTTGCCGTAGCGTATGATTTTTTTTTAATTATATGATATTATTGTTCAGATTACAATTTATATTTTATACGATTAATATATTGATATTTATAATTAGATAATTATTAAAATTAATTTATAAATCTTATATAGCATAATCTAAATTTTATCATCTCTAATATTCGAAAGACATTTACTCTATTTATATTTCAAAAGAAAAAAATTATCTTCACTTAAATTAAAAAAAAAAAATAAATTCTCACAATATATTATAGGGACTTGAACCCATAACATTATAATTGTGAGAGTTAGGCTGCCGCAGCGTATAACGAATAAAATAAAATTCCAATTTTATTAGCAAGAAGGGGAAAAAAAGGGGGAAAAGAATTAAAAAAAATGAGAAAATACAAAAACAATGAAGTGTCAAATCATAGAAAGCGTATAATGACATGGACTCTATGCCTACCGTGTTAATCTGAACCGTACAACTCAATTAAAAATAAAATCAACGGCGTAGATGATGCCATCCGAAAGGACGCGCTGTTGCTTTCGTGAAATGGCTGGCGGCCCAGATGTGTTTATGATCCGAAAGGTTTAGGATTTGATTAAAGAAACGACGTCGTACTCAAATTGCTTGCAAAATCCCAATTTCTGGTGTAAAGTTTTCTAACTCCATCAAACTTCTATTAATTTTTTAAATTTCCCCTATACAAAATTCTCCGTTTTTTAAATTTTAGGGTTTGCAACACATTACGTGCAGCGAAAAATGAAATTTGTAGACTGGTACCTGAAGATTGCTATTGGAGCAGCTCTGGTTGGAGGTTCAATGGAACTCTTCATGATCAAAACCGGCTTCTGTGTGAGAACCCTCCTTTCTGCTTCTTCTCTTACAACTGTTTGTACCAACCACCCCCCCCCCCCCCCCCAAAAAAAAACCAAAAAAAAAATTCCCTTTATTTTCATATTCCTCTGTTATTTATTAGTTTCCTTTTTCCCTGGTTTTGAACTTGGTTATTCAGCTAAAAGGGTTTGCATTGTCCATACATTGGTGAGTTGTGTTAAATTTGTGTGTTGCATTATAATTAGTTGAAATGTTACTAGTGTCTTGTTTATGAGCTTTCATGTCCAAGTGAAAGTAGTTGCTAAGTGTGAATATTGAAATGCTTAATCTAGTTGAAATTTTGCCGCTGTACAACTTTGTAAAATAAGGATCATTTAGGCATTGGGAAATGTTAAGATGGACACGGAGGAAGTTAAATTGGAGCTACTATTTCCCACAAATGCAACATTGCATTTGTTATTGGATTGAAAAGTCTTGGATGAGGTGTCCATTGGAGAAGTTTCAGCTCCATGACCGTGGTCGTTTGTCATGAAATGCTTGTCCTGGTCATATTTTTGTTCTGGATGTTACTTAGATCATGTCTCATTTCAAGGTTCTCGTTTGATTATCATTTGTCTTATCGATGCTCTTGTTGTCCTGCAGATGACAAAGTAACTGTTCTGGAGTCAGAGAAGCGGGTTTGGGAATCTTCCCCGGAAGCCCAAGCTATCAGAGAAGCTCTTAATCCTTGGAGAAATCGTGATGCAGAAACGAGAAAAAATTCCTAATTCATTTTATTGCTGGAGAATACATTTTATGAGGTTTGTTTCCTCAGTGATTTACCTATCGGAATTTGAAATTTGTTGATTGTACGGACTGCGTCAAGGACCGACAAGTCTTGTTTATGAGCTTTTGAATTAGTTAGGGTATCCAATCTTCTGATTGCCACCACGTTTATCAGTTTTATTAGCCGGTAGGTCCAATTTTGGATAGGACCTTATCATATATTTAGCTTAACAGCCACATGTTTCAATTTTGGTTGTGACATACTATCTCAGCTTCGGAAGATGATGTTTGCTGTTATTTAGTTGTCTTACTTATCGCTTCATCATTTGATTAGTTGAGTAGTACCTGACGTATCAGATGGCTGATAGCTGGTTTTACTCTATGCTATATCAACCTTTGCCTAAAAGTTGGTAGTCTGCTTAAGTTGTCTTCTTTTTTGCCCTTATACTGTCATTTAGAGATAATTACATTTTTTCTGGGAATTGAGAAAAGTGCAAAATTGAAACTTTAATTGAAATATTTAACTTCATTCTACCTGTAGGCTTTTTAGTTTCCAATATTTGAGCTGAGTTCATTTGCTATATATTTAACAGTATCAATATGCAATAATGTTTATGCTATCCTTTTACATAATAAATACCTAAACACTAGTGTAATTCTGATTCATTTTGCAGATAGAAATAATCTGCTTCAAATGACTGTCTTGATAAATGCAAGATCCATATCCATCTTCTAAGGCTTAAAGGCATATTCATATTGTTTAGCAGCGAATTGACTTTCATTGTTGAAAAACTCAACCTTATAAATTGTGATATTTTTTCAATCCATGTGTTACTATTGGATTATCAACTTTCTTCGGAATATGATAAGAACTGCCCTCACGTGTATCCATAGGACTTTTTTGATTGGTGATTTCTAAGCAGTTTTAGAATTAAAATTCTTTACATATTCTCTGAAGTAAATGAGAGAAAACGAATTGAAAATCTAAAATCACAGCATACTTACTAGTTAGCAAAACTTTTGGGATAGTGCATGATTGAAACTCCTCGTCTGAAGATTTTAGATCAGACTTTGAACACATTACCTACAAATTAGTTGGTACACAACAACACACGGCTAAAAATTCTGACTGACTCTAGTAATGACTCCTTATGTACAAATGACAAAGTGAATAATTCTACCACGCACTTACATTACAATTAAGAGTCTTCTGAGAGTCCACTATCCTACCCTGGTGGTGGCTTTCAGCTGTCGTTCAATGCACTTACATTACAATTAAGAGTCTTCTGAGAGTCCACTATCCTACCCTGGTGGTGGCTTTCAACTGTCGTTCAATGTACCGTTTGCCTATCACAGTTGTTGAAAAATCTCACTGAAATCAACGTGGTAATTGAGGCATTGATTCATCAATCAGGTGTTACCATGTATTTTTCAAATCTCTTGTTCTGGAAGCTGCTTTGTTAAATGAATCTGACTAGAGACATTCACTAGTGGGTCTAATACCTGATTTTAAGTGCTAATCATGATGTTTAGCAAAGCATCATTAGAGGCTTTGAATGTTATATATATATATATATATATATATATGTTGCAGCATGTGTCGGTAGAACCCGTAACTTTGGCCAAGCATTAGTGCATTGCACTGTAAGTGTAAGTGGTTGAAGCAGCTTCTTTATCAAGATTAAGAGGAGATTACATTTCCATTATTTTTTCTAGCTATTTCCTCTTTTATACTATCGTGATCGCAATTTGTGTTTCAAAATTCTTGATTCATTTATGCTCTCGCCCAAAGTAATTAAGAAACTTCTGAGCAACTTTTTGTGGGTGGATCAAAAGTAGTTCAATTAAGTTCTTTCAATGATTCAATCATGTTACTCAAGTTTCGACAATTAAAAGATCTTTTTAGAAAAATCTTTCGTGAATAAGGATATATTTGAGATTGTGATTTGTCTCCTAGTCCCTAGATTATGTGGAATGGAATCACTAATTAACTACTATATAAATTATAAAAGTGGGTTGGTATTCAATAAAATTTTTTATCTGTCATGCTTTCAAAAGAAATTACAAACGTGAACACAAAAGCTTAAAGAAATAAGATTTGTTATTTCTTTTGAGGAGGAAGTATTGAATATTTGTTAACGTATATTCTGTCATCTGTTAGATTGTTACCACGTAGACATTTTAATGTTGGACAAGAAAATCAACTTTCAAAATGTATCAACGCAGGGCAAAATTTTGATGGACAAGAAGGCGTACATACCATTTTATTTATTTATTTATTATTATTATTATTATTTTGAGGTTATCAACACTAATCTTCATTTTCAATTCAATTACTTTTGACTAAACGGGTGTTAAAGAGAAGGAAGCAACCTAATTTGTAGCCTTTGCTTATGGTAACAAGTTACAACTTTTTGACTCTAGCCAACAGAACCCAGGGAGAAAATGAGTCATCTTGGCGTCACATATGGCGTTATATTTCAAATGAGTCCGGTCTCAATTAATTATTTGACGGCTAAGAATTAACCATGTGACGTTGGGGACCATGAAGAAGCTAAGCTAGCCACACTTATCATACTCTATAATATTGATAGGCATAATCATCCCATAACCTGTAGTGTTTACTTTAATAATTGCGACCTCGTTATCATTCAAACCCATAAATTTAGTGGGTTTCGAGACAAAATTTAAGTTTGATTGATTGATTGATTGATTGATCATGCAATGTCTTGATTTACCCAGGCGTTAAAATGAAAGTTAGTGGATGGATGACTTGAAAACCCACACATGAAATTGGAGTTTCAAGCAAGAAGCATAATTAATTAACCTACCACCACACTAACTTTTCCTTTACATCGTAGGGTTCGAAATAACTCTATTTTATTTATTTAATTATTTAAATATAAATTTAAAAAAAAAATAAAGGGTTAAAAAATTAATTTAAGGCTTCGACCATGTAATATATAATAACAACGATATTCGATATTTCAGTCCGTTTCTTAAAATATGGAAATCAACTGAAAAAAAAATATAGAAATCGGCCAAAAATTGATGGGTATACCTTAAATCTAAAGAAGAATTTACCCGTTTAACCACAAAGGTGAAAATAAAATGAAAAATGTGCTATGTTGGTGTAATCAGTAGTCATCATCACGTCAATGACAGTGAACAATAGCGAGCTTGCAACCATATAATAAAGGCCAAATTGAGAGATGGGTCATATAACTCATTACCTAAATTCATTCTAATAAAACAGTGATTAATTAATGTTCATTCTGTGATAGAGTGAATGGACATCAAGAACGGCATGGACGTGTCTTCTTTTGTTCTTGTGGAGGAAAGTGCAGATTCTGAGGTGGATTCCTTAACGTGTGAAATGTGTCTTCACGACGCCGTTATGGCCACCGGGGATGAAGACGACGCTGAATCATGTAGCTGCGACACGAGTGAAATACAAGCTGAAGGCTTTGACTGTGATCACGATCATAAGAATGAAGAATTCAATGACGACGATGGTGATGGATCATCAATTGATCAACACCATCAGATCAATTGGGGTCGTAGCTGCAAAATATGGTGGGCAGATGCTGCAGATGACGAAGAAGAACATTCAAGCTGGGATATTGGAATCAATAAGAATATAAGTAGAAAGCTGAAAGATGAAATGGAAGACAGGCTCTTTTGGGAAACTTGCATGGCTTTTGGGTACCCATGAATTTTTATCAGTCTTATTTTCATCATATTTTATTTTATTTTTAAATTTTAGTTTACACAAGACCATGATAAAGTTACTTCCGTGCATCACATTCAGTAAATTACAGATAAAGTTAGTTTGCTTTTTTCTTTTTTGGGTTAGTAGATTGCTGGGAAAGTGCTAAATTATGTTGATGAAAATATTACAGGAAAAAGAAATATACTTGTTCAATATGTGTAGTGATCTGGGCAAATTCTATAGTTCATAGAATGCCATTGATGCTGAGGATTTGTAATAACAACTTCGTTTGTAAATTTTGTGTACATATATATATATATATATATATTACAAATAATATCGTGTATATATGAGTGTGCAAAAGTTAATGCTTATACAATGAAGTTTTTCTGAAGTCAAATATAAGTTTAATTAAGCGAATATTGACTTTAATTACTTGGGAATCAACTACCATCAATACGTCTTCCTACTTTGAATTTGCATGTCATTTATGGGGTTTTTTTTTAAATAATCTTTTGACATCTGAAACTTGTCATAAGGAATCACTTTGAAGATATTTATATGATAGTTAAAAAAGAAATTAGTTGGATCCTAAGCCCTTTAAATCTAGAATATACTATTAATTTTCTTCTAATTTGCATGATTGCGGTCTGAACTCAAGTGCGAATCGTGAATCAAGTTGGGCACGATGAATAATTTAAGTTTTTGATGGATGTTTATTAAAAGATTGTTCAAATGGCACAGTTAAGGAACAATTATACAAAAAAAGTAGTCCAACGAACTTATTTGACATTTGTATTTCCAAATAATTATCTCCGTTTTGTTAGAGTTCTATAATAAAGTTGCAATTAAAGAAATTGTTTTGTTGAAATCGGAGAAACTTCGGGGGAAGGGAAAAAAAAAAAATACAGTCATTACTATTGTTGGTTTGTCTTGATTTCAACTAATAATGATCGTAATTGTCTTAATTTGACTATAAAATTTTCAACATCATTTTCAAATAATGATCTTTTGAGACCATTAACACAAATAAGCATAGATATTCTTTCTTTTGAGACCATTAACACAAATAAATGAAGGATAAGTTTGAGATTAAAGTGTTGAGCCTTTAATTTATAATTATTATAAAATGAAATAGTAATTGAAAAAATGGGAGATCGTCAGTTTTCTTTTAATTGAAATCAACTATCCTCTTACTGTTAAAAACATTAGTTGTCAAGTAAAAATTCATTTAGAAAATATTTTAGATATAAGAAGCCCAACAATTTTCAATTATATGGGGTACTAGTTTAATCTCTATATTTTTTGTTAAGTCGCTATATTTTTAAAAGCTTTCCAAGGCACCCCTATTGTTAATTATGGTATAGCCTTACCCTGATTTTTTCTTTATTTTTACAATAGTACCTTGCAACAATTTTAGAGAGATTAATGAAAAAATTTATCAATTTACTAAATTAATCCTAAAAGTAAAATAATAATTGTTGTAAAATTTTTTTTTATTAATATTAAATTAACATTTTATTTTCATTTTATGTCCCCTATATTGTTGCAAGGGTACAGTTGTAAAAATAAAGAACAAAAAAAAGTAAAAATGTAATCTAATTATTAGCATGGATGTCTTTGGGCATTTTAAAAAAATAGAGATTAAACCAGTACTTAATCCAAATTAAAGAGAATGAATAAGAATTTACCCAATTGTATATAAGCAAACTCCAAGGTGAAATTAATTACTTTCAAAGGATATTATTACACTCAGTGACTTGGCCGAATAATTTTTAGATAGTTTCTTAAACTGGCCGTCTAAATTCTAATTTTGAGAACAGAAGACCGATTATTGATTTAAACTTTATCTGCCCCTTTTAACTATTAAAAAAATAAAGTTAAGGGGAGATTATTCCTTGTGGAGGAAGAACAGGAGGGTTATCAATCAAGATAAGACAGCATCATTGACTTTGACATTATTTCGCTTTAACATGCCGATATAATTAATTATTTATATTTGATTAAGTTGTCATGAATTACGGGTACTGAGGCGGTAGCTTTGTTGCTTGCATGAACGTACCTAATACAGTGATAGATGATTAATTAATTGCAGAGATTGGCCTAACAACTGCAACTCCATTTTGATTTAGTTAAATATATATGCTAGAACTTATGCTCTAAGTTAATTGATTTTCTAATATTTCTATGTGTGTGGGTGGCCAAAAACAAAAACAAAAACAAAAACAAACTGAAGCTTAAACGGACGTATTTTCTTTTCAATTACGTTAAAGTGATCGACAAGAACATTAGTGTTGGCTATTTAATTGCAAAATGCAAGTCAATGAGAGTGAAATCCAATTAACCCTTATGGTTGGATAATTAATGTAGTAAATGGTAATTAAATTCGTTAAATATCATGCGGTGGAATTGATCAAACGTGGTTTATAGGTTGAATTGGACGCTTCATGCCTTATAATTAATTTCATAAATATCGAAATGTTTACCATTATATTTCATCAAAAAGTGAAAAATAACATTTAAACCATAGATGTTTGTTTCAGGGTCATTTAAAAAATGTGAACGTTAAATAGAAATGAATACTTAATCCTAAAAACTAAGGGAGAATTTACCCGGCAGTTAAACCGAAAGGGAAAAAAAAGAAAAAACACGATAGCATGCATTATGCAAGCACTTAAATTTTGGTTGGTGCATGACTTGAACCGAATCTTCTTATAATAGTATGCAGTATTCATATGCCACCAAGGAAGCAGGCTGGTGGATTCAACTAATTTATCAGCAGTGTTCAATTCATATGGTATCAGAAAATTGAGCAATTCAACATGTTGTAGGATTGATTAGTTGTAGCAGCAAACACCAACTATGTCTTCCTTTAAAAACAAAGAAAAAACAAAAGAGCTTGCGAAAATCATATATGAATTTATGAATAAGAAAAGTGTGTTCACAATAGTCTCCCATCAAAAACAAATAATTATAGAGGCGATTTGATACTACAACTAATAATTGGTTTTAATGAAAAGTAATGATATGGGTTGGCATACATTAAAGTGAAATAAAATGGTTTCAGATTGATAAGCTCATGAAGAATATGATATACCAACAGATTAAGCCTAACCCAGTTAACTTTAAATATATTCCACTCTTAATTAATTCGTTGTGTTAAGGTCAAACAACTAACACTGTGGGAAATACAATAAAATACCTTGATGTAACACAAGTCAAATGAAACTTGTAATGTGTCCAAACAGTTTTAGATGTTTTAAAAGTTTATCTTAGCTGTTTCCAAGCAATGAGTAATGTATTGTTTATGGGGAAAGGAAAATCGGTGCACAGTATAAAACGGTGCCATGTATTTGAAACTTTACAAGCATATCGAGCATCTTTAATTAGCTCATCAAATTGATAATTTTGTCTTTTTTTTTTGGGGAAAAAATGAAGGCTAGCTTAAGTTTCTTCTTGATCTCTTTGGTAGCAGTCCTTTTAGGAGCTTGCAGGGGAGGGGAATTGAGGAAAAATTTTTATAAGGAAACTTGCCCCGGGGCTGAAGACATTGTGCGGAAAATCATTTGGAAAAATGTTGCACTCAATTCAACTTTGCCAGCAAAATTCCTTAGAATGCATTTTCACGATTGTTTTGTTAGGGTAACACATGTTTATATTCGTTTATAATTCATAGTTATTTTTTCATGATATAATTTATATTCTATAACATGGGGACATGTTTGTCTGAGAACTTTTTTCGTTCATCCCAAATATATTTGTTTACACAATATATAGTTAGTCTCTCAACATATATTATACGCTTATATATCTGCATTTGTATACATTTACTTTAATTTAAACAAAAACTTTGATCAGTAGAGAATTCATGTTGTTTTTGAAAATGGTGAAAAAAAATGCATGCATGATGCATTACTACTATTTGATAAATTAATAGGCTTGTTATTTCATTGATTTGTCTTAGGGTTGCGATGCCTCAGTATTGATAGACTCAACAGCAGGCAGCTCAGCTGAAAAGGATTCAGTGCCGAACCAAACCCTTGGAGGATCTGATGTCATAGAAGAAGTCAAGACTGAGCTTGAGAAGAAATGCCCTGGAATTGTTTCTTGTGCTGATATCGTAGCTCTAGCTGCTAGAGACTCCGTTTCCTTCCAAGTAAGTTATAAATTAAATTAAGTTAGAAAAAGAGATTAAAAACAAAAAACAAAAGCACTTTCTTATGTTGTTATTTATTGTGGTGATATTGTATGGTGCAGTTTAAGAAGCCATTGTGGGAAGTGCTTACAGGAAGAAGAGACGGTAGAATTTCACTTGTTTCGGAAGCGAATTCGCAGATTCCTTCACCATTCTTCAGCTTTAGTCGACTCAAACAATCTTTTGCTAGCAAAGGCCTTACTGTTCATGACCTAGTCGTTTTATCAGGTAATTGGAAATAAATTAAAAGGAATTAGTTAAAGCACATGCATGCATGGTTCGTTAATTCAAAGTTAATTTGTGTCAATGTGTCAAAATTTTGTTACGAAGCAATGATTTATAAGGTATAAACATTACATATTATACACATATAAGTTATTCCTGGAGTTTCTAAACTTAGAATTTGACTTGTGTGGGTTTGTGTAAGAAGAATAATTTTGTCTATAACTTATAAGTAACATTTCCTAAACTGATCATCAAGTTACGTAATAACCAAACTTTACTTGAAGGGCTTTCCAGTTTCAATAGACTTTACTTAAAAGAAATTTGGGGAATGACATTGGAGCCCTAATTGTTTAAACTGCTCAAATTAGGACATAGGCTTTTAATTCATCCAATTAGTCCCAACACCTGCCAAATGACGAAATTACCCGTACTAAATTCAATTTTGACAATCACATTCGGAATAAAGGAGTGATGAAAAAGGGATCTATTTCATACAAATGGGTAAATCAGGTCCTCATTTGAGATATAAGTACTCAATACACTACAAGGACTCCTATATTACTACTCCAAGGAGACTTTGGGCAAAAATTTGGGCTTTCCCAGGCCAAACCATATCTTGAATAACAAGAATGATAATAAAAGAAATTCTGGGAGTACTGCTTGCATTCCTCAATACACCATCTACAGTGACGTGTAATTAAATTTAAGATGTTATTAGTAGAGACACAGTTTGTTCATATTAATTTGAGTCAATTCGTCGTGATGTGAGTGAGCAGGTGGACATACCATCGGAGTTGGTCACTGCAATTTCTTCAGCAACAGGCTGTACAACTTCACAGGAAAAGGTGATGCAGATCCATCATTGGATCCAACCTATGCTGCATTCTTGAGAACCAGATGCAGAAGCTTGGCAGATAACACAACTATAGTGGAAATGGACCCCGGCGGCGGCTTGTCTTTTGATAACAATTACTACAAAATCCTGAGGCAGAATAAAGGAATGTTCCAATCTGATGCTGCACTTTTAACTAACAAGGGTGCTAGCAACATTGTCGATGAGTTGCTCGATTCGGACAAATTTTTCACTGAGTTTGCTCAGTCCATGAAGAGAATGGGAGCCGTTGGAGTTCTTACGGGATCTTCAGGAGAGATCAGAAAGAAGTGCAATGTGATCAATTAATCCCTGAAGGCTCTTTGTCAAAGTGTATTATATAATAGTAATATGGTACTATTATTAAACTCTGTCTCTACCTACTCATTGGTTTGATTTGATGTGATCATTTTGGAATAATGTATTGGCAATTTCTTTGTTTCTTTTTATTGGGTTTACGGGCTCCAAGTCAGATCAGATGGGGCTGATGCTGAAATTTTTAGTTATGGATGAATTGTTATTTCTTCATTGATAAAATTTTCAATAATAATAATAATAATAATATATTTCTAGTGTTGTTATCTTAATTATCCGAACCATTCTTCAACTGGTAGTGCCCACTTCTCACCTCCTCTCTTTGACTTAATTCATAGGAAGGGTTTGGAGCCAAGCCTAGTTAATTTTCCACCCTTATACACCTGGATATACATACATATATTTTTTTGCGTAAGTTGAATTTGTTATCTAAAATACACATAGGGCTTTTTTGTTTGTTCATCAAGTATCTAATAAAGACACCCAGCTTTTGAGCCTTCCCTCTTGCTCGATTATCAAGTGATTGCTTCATCCAAACAATTAATAACATCATGAAATTGGATCCTCACACGATCTGAACTTGTCTGAGTTTTGAAAGAGGTTCTGATATATGTGTGTTTTTATTTATATACAATCAAGATTTATTTCTTTATTTTGTTTCTATTTAACAACTATCGATCACATCATTATATTTGCTCAAATAAAAACTTAGATCAAGAGAGAATCGTGATCCTAACATTGATCATTCCTTATGTTATACATTATTAACTATTGATTTGATCCATCCCTCTCCGGATATTAAAGGAACTGTTAATTGATTATTTAGTTGACTTCTAGGTCATTATTATATAATTATTTTTAAATTGTGTTTTGTCTTTCCATGTGGTGATGAAACTTAGCCATAGCAAAATGCCAATTTTCTGGAATTCGACCAGTTTCTTCATCTTACGTATAATTGATTAGTATATTTTCAGTTGATATATTATAACAATTCAAAGCCTTTGACTTTGTTATCACTGAGCGGCTTACCTTAATTTAATTATTTAGGTCTCCTAATCTATTTTGTATTAAGGAATTCAAAAGCCATTAAACTAATAAAACATAATATCTTTTTTTTTTTTTTCCAGATGTTTTGGAGCTTGGAGGAATAATCTGAATGTGTCGCGGATGTTTAACAAAAAACCTCACAAGCTAAGGTTACAGACAAGTTCTGGAATTTTTATATTTTATTTTTATTTATTTTTTTAACTCTTCAACTTTATCTCAGGGCTTGGTTTTGCTTGCCTATAAAATGGACGTCCTCTTGCTGTTTCAGCCATCATTATGTGCCTTTTCGTTCTTTATTAATTCATTAATCTTGTTCTGGTCCTGCTTCTAGCTGCTTCAATTTCCCTTTCTTAGATAACAGCAAAAATGAGGGTTGCTAGAAATAGCTTATTTGTTTTCTTGGTTTCTCTCCTTGTGGTTGGAGTAATATATTGTTCGGGTTTCTAATGCACAAGCAGAGGGACAGAGGCTGTGGACTTCTACAGGGATACTTGCAGAATAAGCAGAGCATCTTCTGAGAGACATGAGATGGGGAAAAGTTCCAAATGACTCCCGCTTTGGCCGCTAAGCTCGTTATATATGCGTTGGAAATATGAGTTTAATATTGTGTCTCAAAATTTAATTTAATTTTAATAATCGAAATCATATTTAACTTTGACTTATTCAATTCTAATTTATAATTAAATCAAACAAATGACTAAATTCAAATCAAATATAAAAGTGATTGCTCTCACTTCTCTCCAACATGGGATATTAGTATTTTGAAATACCAATAAAATTCCTACAATATGCACTTCCATGATTGCTTTGTTCGGATATATTTATTAATGAACTTTGATTACGTGCATCAACAATTGTATTGTAATGATTATAATTTATGCGTTTGAGATTAATTACTAGTTTTGCATGCGCAGGGTTGTGACGGTTCTGTATTCCTGGATGCAGTCAATAATTCCCCTGCTGAGAAGGATTCAATACCAAATTTAACATTGCAGGGTTTTGATCTGATTGATGATATTAAAAATGCCACTGAGATGATCTGCCCTGGAATTGTTTCCTGTGCTGACATTCTCTCCTTGGCTGCTAGGGATGGCGTTACCTTCCTGGTAAATAAGCATTAGAGAAAACTATTAATTGCTTCAAAACGTGAAACATTTGAAGTTGTGTGTGTGTATATATATATATATATATATATATAGCTTGCGAAGTTCATTCATTATAATTACGTGTAACGCAAGTCTTAGGTACTCATTAATTTGGTTGCAGAAAAGGAGGTATATGTGGGGTGTGCCCACAGGAAGAAGAGATGGCTCCGTTTCTATTGCTTCTGAAGCTCTTGGATATCTCCTTTCACCATTCTCAGACTTTCCAACACTTCTGAAAATGTTCACAAACAAAGGCCTCGACGTTAAAGATCTTGTGCTTCTTATATATATATTAAATTAACTTATTTAAGCCTAAAATATTTCTAGTATTCTACTAAAAAACAATCAAACACCAACAAAAATTTTAAAAAAAACTTGTACAATTAAATAATCATTTATCCCATTAAATAAGTACACCAAACATGCACTTTCTATCGTCGTTCTTCTGCACAAAACTTGAGTTTGGTATTGTTATTGAGCAAAGAAAGATTTCGGAAAAAGATAAACTTCCGAGGTCAGGGAGCTAAGTTTTGATTTTATAAAAATTCCCCTCCTGCAGTTGACCCTGGAAAACAAAACATGAATCGATCAGGCAACAAGATGAAGCCCACGTTCTTGACGAAAGCTCAACGCGAGCAAACAGCCCTCGAGTGCCTCCAAGAAGAAATCGCACAGCAAAACCGCCGCCAACAACAACTCCTCCTCCAAGCGAGGAAGCTTGCGCGGTTGGAGATATCTGCCGAGCTTGAGAGGGCACGTGCAGTATTTGGAATCTAAAGTGCCGAAGAAAATTGTCATTAAGCCGAGCCAGAAATTTAGGTTTTCGTTTGATTGGGAATTTACTGAGGACACGTCACGTGGTGATATGAATGCTTCGTATCCAAACCGAAACCTTCACAAGGCCCAGCTTTTGTTTGGGAGAGGGTTTCGTGCTGGGATGGATCGAAGAGAGCAGAAAAAGTTGGCTGCCAAGAATGAGAAAGAGATGAGAGAAGAGATTCGGAAAAAACAAGGGCCTGAACTTGAAGAGAAGCCTGAGGAGGCTGCTGATTCTTTATATGATACTTTTGGTACGAGAGTTGATAGGCATTGGCCTGAGAAGAAGCTTGAAGACATGACTGAGAGGGATTGGAGGATTTTCAGACAAGATTTGAATATTTCTTATGAAGGGTCTAAGATTCCGAGGCCAATGAGGAAGTGGGCCGAGAGTCAACTCACCCCTGAGTTGTTAAAAGCCGTCGAGATAGTTGGTTACAAGAATCCGTCACCGATTCAGATGGCCGCCATTCCTCGTGGTTTACAGCAGAGAGATGTTATTGGGATTGCGGAGACTGGTTCTGGTAAGACTGCTGCTTTTGTATTGCCTATGTTAACTTATATGTCTACATTACCGCCTATAAGCAAAGAGAATGAGACTGACGGGCCTTATGCTGTTGTTTTGGCACCTACTCGTGAACTTGCTCAACAGATTGAGAAGGATACTGCTAAGTTTGCGCCCTATCTGGGTATTAAAGTCTTTTCTATTGTTGGTGGACGGTCTATTGAGGAACAAAGATTTAGGATTACGCAAGGGTGTGAGGTTGTGATTGCCACGCCGGGTCGCTTGATTGATTGCTTAGAGATGCAGTATGCGGTTTTGAATCAATGTAATTACGTTGTTCTCGGTGAGGCTGATAGGATGATTGATATGGGTTTTCAGCAGCAAGTTATAAGAGTGCTGAATGCAATGCTTTCTAGTAATTTGAATCCCGATAATGAAGATGATGAGCTTGACGAGAAGAGGATATATAGGACTACTTATATGTTTAGTGCGACTATGCCTCGTGCTGTGGAACGGCTAGCTAGGAAGTACTTGAGAAACCCTGTGGTGGTCACAATAGGCACTGCTGGCAAGGCTACTGAACTGATATCCCACACGTGATGATGGTGAAAGAATCTGAGAAATTTTCAAGGCTGCAAAGATTGCTTGACGAGCTCCGAGATAAGATAGCGATTGTATTTGTTAACTGTGGACATGTTTGCCAAAAATCTGGATAATCTAGGCTATCATGTTACGACGGACTTTGCACGGTGGGAAGTCGCAGGAGCAGAGAGAAATTAGCCTTGAAAGGCTTAGGACCAAGAGGTACAATGTTCTTGTTGCCACTGATGTCGCGGGGCGTGGGATTGATATACCTGATGTGGCCCATGTCATTAATTATGATATGCCTGGAAATATCGAAATGTACACTCATCGTATTGGACGAACGGGGGCCGGCTGGGAAGGCTGGTGTGGCTACAACATTCTTGACGCTCCGTGATACTGATGTATTTTATGATCTCAAGCAGATGCTTATCCAGAGTAAACAGTCCTGTGCCTCCGGAATTGGCGAAACACGAGGCTTCGAAATTCAAGCCGGGATCAATCCCTGACAGGCCTCGTAGATGGAAATGTGTGCGTTTTTGCTCATTGAGAAATATGATGATTCGAAAGAAACCAAAAATGGCTTGCTCATAGGTTTTAGTACCCGCTGCAGATTACGTCGACTATGTCTATCACAATTCTGTGCCTTTCTGAAAGTGGTAACTGATATGTCTATATTCTTCTAATATGTTTCAGTAAAGTTTCTACCTTCCGGATTGTTATTCATCTTAGCGGAGGATGTATTATTGACCTTTTTTTTCTGTTTTTGGCTTTGCATAATATGTAGTTCGCTCTAAATTAATGTTTTATCGGAAGCGCTTCTTATAGAGAGAAGTATTCTTCCTATACAAACCCCCACACACAAGTCAAAGTTTAGAAAGGTACTCCTCGGAATAACTTATTTATTATATACCTAAATAATCATTTGCTTCGTCAATATCAAAAGTTTTGACCACAGATTAACATTTTTTACCTGATAAAACACCATGAACACAAAGTCCTATGCTTGCAAAAGATTGTTCGAGGGTGGTGAAAGTTGAAGAATGGTGCAGATATCTGGGAATTTGCTTCCCAAACACGAGAAATTTTACCATCTCTTCTTCCTGAAAGCACTACCTACAACGGCTTCTTAAACTGCATCATGCAATAATATAATATCACTAAAATATATTCCAAATAATTTATAAGAAACTTAAATTTAATTTTCTTTTTAGAATTAATTAATTACTTGGAAGGAAATAGAGTACCGAGCAGCTACGGCTACAGTATCAGCACAAGAAAAAATGTCAGTACATCTCTTCTCAAAGTACATTTCAGAATAATGATGAAAAGCGTGGTATGGTATCGCAGTGGTAACGTAGCTGGACCCTTCTTCTCAAGCTCTGTTTTGACTTCATCTATAACACCAAGGGTCTTATTAAGTTATATGGTAACTTATATCAACCCAAAATCACCCTTTTCACAGCTTGTTAAACAACAAAGCAGTCCTAAGAAACTACTTTTGATTTGACTGTACAGCAGCCAACATGAAATCTTCCGAGAGATGGGTTCGAAACATCATCCTTTTCAGCTGAGTTTCCTGGAGTTGAGTCTATCAATACTGAGGCATCGCAGCCCTCCTAATACACAATCGAAAAAAATAAAAAGCTTGATTAATTTATGAAATAATGAACATGCATGCAATAATGCATGTATTTAATTTTCCCTTTCTAGTTAAAACAATGTGAATCCCCTTCGGACACGAACTTTCGTTAAAAATAATAAATAAAATGCGGATATATATTATAAAATGCATGCAGATGTCGACATGTTATAAAATGAAACTATAAAAAAAAGGTCTAGCTATGTTGGAGCATCTCCAACGCAGAGCAACTGGTAGAACTATCGGATGCAGATTGTTACAAGCATTTCGGATTCTTCTCACATGCATCCGACAGTCCATTTGGTTGCTCTACGTTGGAGATGCTCTAACATAGCAGCTGCCATAAAAAAAATGAATGAATTATCAAAGATATATTATGTGTAGTAACGTAACAAAACAATCGTGAGAATGCAATCTATAAGGAGTTTTTTTGGCAAAGTTAAATTGCGTGCAACAATTTCCCAAATGATGTTTTGGGCAATAGCTTCAGCCTCGGAGTAAGTTTCATCATCAAATTTTTTCCTCAATTCTCGGAAAGACGCCACTATAACCGCAAAGATAAGCCATTTGTTTAATGGCTTTTAATTCCTTAATTCCTGGAAGAACAACAATATGCATTAAACCTGGCTATATAATTGAAGTAAGCCGCTCATTGGTAACAAATTCAAAGGCTTTGAATTGCTATGTATAATATTTAACTGAAAATATATTTATCAATTACAAGATGAAGCATCTGATCCAATTCCAGAAAAATGGCATTTGCTATGGCTAAGTTTCATGGTCACGTGGAAAGACAAAACACAATTAAAAAACCCCAATAAAGGGAAGAAAAACAAAAGAATAATGACCTAAAAGTCAACTAAACAATTAAGCACTTTAAAATCCGGAGAGGGATCGATCAAATCAACTAAAAAATGATCGATGTTATTTGTTCGGATTAAAGCAATTATCACTTGATGATCAAGCAAGAGCAATTCCCTCCCTTATTAAGATACTTAATGAACAGAAAGCCCTATTTGATGATGTGTATTTCAGACAACTTATGCATACAAATATACCTATATATAAGCTGCATCAAGAGTGCATGGAAAACGCGGCTCGGCTCCTTTTATTATTATTATTATTATTATTATTTTTAAGGAAACTTGTAATTATACGTATTTCTTTATCTCTAGCTGATCATTATCGTCTCTCTTCTGGCAATGCAAGTTTAGTATTGTCTGCCAAGCTAGGGTTAAATTAAATCCTTCTTCAGTTTATCGTTGTTAATTAATAACTACTTGCAATTATTTATAGGCCTTCCCCACCCTTTCTTAAGTTGATAAAAGAAAGACGACTAAAATTATCCTGAAGCAAGGTATGATCAATCTGTAAAGGCTTACTGTATTAATTGATCCATGTTAATTCAAGCTAAGTTTTTTTTTTTTTTTTCAGTTCTTTGCGTACATTGAAAGACAGGTAGTCAAATTGTTAATTTATTAACATATTTGCCTTATTACCTAATTCATCCCGGAAAATTCATACAAATCTTGGATTCTATGTGCTTATTTAATCAAGGATAAAATCTCTTTTAATCCTCAGTCTTAATAGAAGTACCTCAAAACACCCTTGCCATTAACTTTGTTACTGTTAATTATAGATTCATGAGGGTAAAATTATATTCTTCTAGTCAAAATTTAAAATAAAAAAATATAATAACCTAGATTAATAAGGGTAAAACCATATTCTAACACTGGAATGACTTAAAATTAAAAAAAAAAAATTGATAATAAATACTTTAGATATTGATACAGTCAAATCCCAAAGAACAAGGAATGAAAAGCAAACCTCGTCCTATCTTATGTCCCCTTCCAATTTTGCTCTATTTTCGTCACCAAAAAATTCTTTGAAACCCTAGCTTTAAGAACTTAAACAACTTTCTTTTTTAAAACTCTTAACAATTTTTCTTGCTACATATATTTTTTTCTACTGGAAACGTTGTCCAATGGGAGATGTCAAAAGCAATAATGAAGGAATTTGGCTCACTCTCGTACTTTCAATGTTGGGTCTTGTTTATTTAATTTTTTTTTTTATCTTCCATGTTTATTTCAGTGGAAAAGAAATTATTATTTTTTTCACTTGAATGGGTATTTCTTGACAAAATCATAATCGTACAAAGTTCTATATTGCAGTTATGTATATTATGAATTCATATGTAATAATGTTCAAAACTGCCTGGTTTCCTTTATTGTGTGCTTGTTGTAGCATCATTAACCAGTTTACTGGTGGTAGCATATTTTTATTTTTTTTTGGGGAACTTATAGTTGTAGTTATTATTATTTTTTTTAATGATATTTAATCAATGGCTGTATCAAACTTATCATTGACTTCATTTGCCAATTGCCAATACATTTATCTTTTAGCACTTTGTCAAATGAGGTTTGGGACTTGAGAAATTTGAATGATGAAAAAGTCCGATCTCGTGTTGAAAGTTATCAAAAATGGTACGGAAACTACCAAATGTATAGTGAGCTTCTACAAAAATTAATATATATTCTTTTTTTTTTTTGGGTTAAACTGGTAATTTAGTTTTGTTCGTTTTATTAATGTCAAAAAAGAATAGAAACATTATTGTAAGAGGTTAATATTGTAAAAACAAGTTAAAAGGAACAAAAACTAATAGTAGGAGTGTCAATAATTTAACGATATGATATTTTGAGGTATTTTAAAAAAAGAGGGACTAAATAAATACTAATATCAAAATATAAGGACTCAATGAGCTTTTACCCTTTAACTGACTTTGTATCGAGCAAAATTCAAAGTTGTTGATTGATGATTATTGTATAAGAATGTAAAAGTGATTATATATTAGCCATAAGATTGATATAAACAATATAAATGGGACTAATACTTTTAGATTTGACTTTTATAAATATACAAAATTCTATTAATAGTATGATTTAAAATCTATCAGAATTAGCCTCGATTAGCAAAATAGAAGTAAGCGCAATCTAGACATTGGCTCCGGAAATGAAAAAATCTGTTCCAAAGAAATTTATAAATTATTTACCTCCAAATCGAACGCTTCCTATAAACAAAGTCAAAGAAAGGATAAGTGAGAAGTACTACCAGTTGAGGGATGGTTCGGATAAGATAACGACGCTAGAAATATATTATTGCAAACTTTTTCAATGAATCAATAACAATTCATCCATAAATCAAAAACTACAATCGACCCCTTCAGCATCAAATGGATCTTGATGCGAAGAAATTGCCAATACATTATTCGAAATCGAAGACGATCATCACGTCGAATCAAACCAACGAGTACTTTATACATCACAGTTTAACAATAGTATCATTATATTATAATACACTTCAAGCAAAGAGCCTTCAAGAATTAATTGACCACATTGCACTTGTTTCTGATCTCTCCTGAATTACCTGTAAGAACTCCAATGGCTCCCATTCTCTTCATGGACAGACCAAACTCCATGAAAAATCTTTTCGAATCGAGCAACCCATTGACAAAGTTGCTGGCACCCTTGTCAGTCAAAAGTGCAGCGTCAGATTGGAATAGTCCTTTATGTTGCGTCAGGATTTTGAAGTAATTGTTATCAAAAGACAAGTCGCTCCCGGGGTCCATTTCCACCTCAGTTTTGTCATCTGCTACGTCTCTGCATTTGGTTCTCAAGAGTGCAGCATAAGTGGGATCCAATGATGGATCTGCATCACCTTTTCCGGTGAAATTGTACAGCCTGTTGCGGAAGATTCTGCAGGGACCAACTCCAAGAGTATGTCCACCTGCTCATGTCATGGCCAATGTACTCTAAATTTATAAATATATTCAGATAAATCTTATTCAAGAAATTATTTGTGCTGAGGAGGAAGCCAAAGGCTATTCTCCGAATTTCTTTTGGTTGAAATTTGTCAATTACAATTACAATCATAGACAAGTCAAATTCAGAGTTTTAGAAAGTCGTCCGATAGCCCATATATACCTAATAACTCATTAGCTAACTAGTTGCTTCATATCAAGATTTTGGCTGCAATTAACTTTTAACGATAAAAATGTGTGGTTTGGTTAATTCCTTTTAATTTATTTGTATTTACCTGATAAAACGACTAGGTCATGAACGGTAAGGCCGTTGTCTTCAAAAGATTGTTGGAGTGTACTGAAGTTGGAGAATGGGGAAGGTAAATCCCTATTCGCTTCCGAAGCAAGCGAAATTCTACCGTCTCTTCTTCCTGTAAGCACTTCCCACACTGGCCTCTTAAACTGCAGCAGACAGTATCACCACAATAACTGCATGAGAAAGTGTTTTTGTTTTTTCTTTTTCCTTTTTAAATAGTTAATCTAATTGAGAACTTACTTGGAAGGAAACGGAGTCTCTAGCAGCAAGAGCTACAATATCAGCACATGAAACAATTCCGGGACATTTCTTCTCGAGCTCAGTTTTGACTTCTTCTATAACATCAAATCCTCCAACGGTTTCGTTCGGAACTGCATCCTTTTCGCCTGAGTTGCTTTCCGTTGAGTCTATCAATACCGAGGCATCGCAACCCTAAGACAAAATCAATGAAATCCCAAGCTCATTAATCTTGTATTGCACGCATTCGTAATACGTGTATTTGATTTCTTCGTATTTAAAAAGAATGTGACTTCTCTTCGGATCGGAGCTTTCATTTAAAACAAATTCATATACACGCGCATATGCTGACATGCTTGTGTGGAAAGAATAAATAATGTTTGGAAAAAATCTTTGGGATGAATAAGAATTCCAAATTATCACTATAAAAATGGCTATGAATGATAATAAATGAAGATGACATGTGCTATGGTTACCCTAACAAAACAATCGTGGTAATGCACTCTAAGTAATTTTGCTGCCAAATTTGGATTGAGTGCAGCATTTTTCCAAACGATATTTTGCACGATGTCTTCAGCCTCGGGGCAAGTTTCCTCATAAAAAGTTTTCCTCAATTCCCCTGCACTGCAAGCTCCTAAAACCGCTACCAAAGAGATCAACAAGAAATTTAAGCTAGCCTTCATTCTTTCTTTTTCTTTTTTCTTTTTTTCTCTTTTCAGTTTCTCTATTTGAGCTGATTTAAGGTGCTCGGTATACTTGTAAAGTTTCGAATACATGGCACCCTTTTATACTGTGTACTGATCTGTCTTTCCCTGTAAACAATACATCGCTCATTGCTTGGAAACAGCTAAGATGAATATTTAAAACATCTAAAACTCTTTCGACACATCACAAGTTTCATCTTGACTTTGTGTTACTTCTAGCTATTTTCTGGTTTTTTCGGAATGTTAATTAGTTGTTTGACCTTATAACACAACGAATAGATTAAGAATAGAATGTATAATACTATTATTTAATTGTTTGACCTTAACACAATGAATTAATTAAGAATAGAAATTGAACTATTCACACCCTTTTGAAAGCCTCTTAAAACCCTTCTTACAAAGTATATCCCATTAAATTACAAAAGTTCAATCTATATACATAGATTACACTACTTTTAACAACATTCACTTTAATTCCTTAAGTAACTCTGTATTTTAATTTCTCAAAAGAAATCACTTTAAGAACAAAATTCTTTTGTGAAATAAAATTTTCATCAGATTAATTTGCAACTCATGTCTCCTGTGCAAGAATCACTTTCAATTTCGTTAAACTTCTTTTGCTTTTTAACAACCATTTGGTATACAAATTCATAACATTTTTTTTTTTTTACTTTCTTCTATCATTCTTTTGGGAAAAAAAATAAACATTAGGATATAGTTATTAAATTTTGAAATAAAGTACTAAAAATAATGACTAACTAGAAAAAATAAAGGTTTTAACTAAGTTAGGGATTTTTCAAAAATCATATGTTGATTGATAAGAATGAAAATTATGATATATAACATTTTAAACTTAATTAGGGTTAAAATAGTAGTGGTACACATTCTAAAATTCCATCCCAAATAATGTGGCATTCATTCATTGATTGATGAAATAAGTAATTAATTCATTTAGAATTTATGAAAAATTATCAAATGACTTAGTGAATGACACATTACATGTCACGTCATTTTTGTTAAAATTTAGGATAAAATTTTGAGATGTATATATATCATGAGTCTCGATTAGTGCGTGCTTTCGTCATTTTGCATGACGGGCCATGCATCACCTAATCATTGGCTAGCTTCGCACAGCTCCGCCAATGATCAGGTGATACGTGTGGCCCATCGCACAATAACATGCGCGACAGCACGCACCTGATCAGATTCGTGTATATCATTATGCATTTTGTAAGTTAATTGAGCTAGGGTTGATTTATTATTATAACAATTTCTTATGAGTTTATCAATCTGAAACCATTTTGTTTCACTCTAATTATATGGTCCAAACTACCTTCCACCGGTAGACGCCACCGCTGCTTATGCCGTGTTGTGGTCTAGCCGCCAGATTGAAAAGTAATTAAATCTAGCTTCAAGTAGAAGGACACGCTATAGATGAAGAAGAATGGATGGTCTGTCCGCTAAGCGAGAGCTCATAGGTCGTTCCGCAAGCAAGCGAACAAGTTGAATGTGAAAAACGGGTACAACTCGCCAGCCGAAACAGTTAAACTTTAAAGCAATAAAAAATAATGGGCTGCTACAACATGACCAAGTGGTGCCATTCTGCCATGTCGCTACATTTGACCACCGGTTTTGCGAAGACATACTTGTTTTTATTATTTTTTTTATTTTTAGCGAATACTTGTTAAATAATCATGACAACAGGTCAATAGAGACGAGAATTCAGAGGAAGCCATGGCAATAATAAGGAATTAGGTATCATTTGACGAGAGGATGATCATCGAGTGTTGTAGTCTTGCATGGAAAATAACAATAATAATAATGATAATGATGATGGTGATAACAGAAACATATGTCGGAACATGCGCTATTTTCTGATAATCATTTGACTTGCGCTGATAAATATATATATATATATATGTGATTTTTTATTCTTAAAACCCATGCTTTCATGTCAAGTCAAGTCGTTATAAGAAGCTCAGTCAAATTAAGCTAAAAAAAGCATCAAGTCTTTTTTCCCACTAGTGTTTGATTTTGTTTTTTTTGGGTTTGACTTAGAAAAACACATGCTCTGGTGATAGAGATGGTTAGTTCAAATGATTACTAAATCTTCTGACGACAGGAAAGAGTCAAATTCCTGAAGAAATTGCTTACGGAGTTAACATTCAGGGCTGCGAATGAGATAAAACATCGATTGTCGATGAGTTCGACTGATTAAAATATATATAATCTTTTCGTCAAGGTCAAGATTTTGATTAATTCCGCCGGATGGCATTTTACGAACTACGTTATCATTACTTTAGGTTAATTATCCAACCATAAGGGTTACTTCAATTTCACTTTCTTTAAATTGCATTTGGCAATTGCACTAATATTCTTGTTGAGCACTTTAACATAATTGAAAAGAAAATACGTCGGTTTAGGAATTCTTTTTTCTTTTTTTTTTTTTTAAAAGAAAATATGTACGTCGGTTTAAGGAGTTATTAGCCCAATCTCTCCAATTAATTAATCATCTGTCACTGTATTAGCTACGATCATGCACACTGTAACCACAAAAAAAAACAAAAAACAAAAAAATTACTCAAACATAAGGAAATTGTAAATTAATATAACAATATATCATTTTAGAAATTATCAGGCAAGGGATTTTCTCGCGTTAATAAATTACGGGATGAACTTTTACAATATTGTAAACGCATTTTATTAAAGTGTGAGATCCTTGTTAGAAACTCACTCTATTTCGTTTTAAAAAAAAAACATTTAAGACAAAACTCATCTACAAAGTTATAGAAGTCTATTCCATATTTTTGGGGGCGAAGTCGGAGTTAATCGCGGGGGAGGGGAGTGCCAAGTTCAAACCTCAAGTATTAATAGAGGACTGATTTTAGATTTTTTTTTTTCATCTATAACTGTGGTATAGTTGCTGGAAACTTGGGAATTTTGCTTGTAATTGCAGCAATTTTGATTTGGGAATTCTAGTTGATAATTGAGGCTGTTGTTACAAATAAAAAAAATAGAATGAAAAACCTATTAACAAAATAAAAATAAAAGAGTTGGGTATAAACTTTATCAAAATTTTAAAAGGCTATTTGCTATTTTGTCAGAATGAAAAAACAATTAGTAAAATAAAGATCAAACAATTGGGGCATTTCGACTTTATCTTACAAAACATAAAATTACATTTGAATCTTATATACAAAGTTTACAAATTAATTGTGCAGGGGCCAAATCATATTTCTACACCCGTTGTTCCTCCTGTTTCGGTGTCTACTGTTGCTGTTAATGTTGATTCAGGGTTGAGAGTTTCTGTAAGTGAGCAGATTCGGCCTTCTGGTTCGGGTGTTCCGGATAGCCACCCACTGCCTTCTGATGCTATTGGTGCTGACTCGAGTGGTCTAGCTCGTTGCCTGCTGCCGATGGATGATCATTTATAGGTTGCTAATCCTCCTGTTATGGATGATCCCGGTGCTTTGAGGGTTTCCGCAGGCTCTACTTTTTTCAGGACTGTAGTGAATGATATTCGTTCTATGGATGTGGGTTTTCCTTCCCGTCCTACAAATATCCATTTTCAATCTGATGAAGAGTTTAGCTCTGATGAAAATCTTATAGCTGATGAGTATTTTACATATGAGCCTGAGGGTACAGTGAGGCATGATCTTGATCCTGACTTCAGTGTTGCTAGCCCGCAGTTCTCTAGTTTTAGGAAATATTTCAAATTAGTCACTGGTCGTAAGTATCGTAAGTGATTTTCTAAGCGCTTATATTAATTAGATCTCTTTTACTTCTCAGTTACTCTGTTTTTGTTTTTTGTTCTCTTTCCCTTTGTTGATTGTTTTCATTCTTTTGGTTAAAGGTTTTAGTCTATGTCCCCCTTTATATGTAATTTTATTTTTTAGTTCAATAATTTACAGGTAAGGAGGTCCTGCCTAACCTCCCATCTTTTTGAGTGATTTTTAATTAAAAAAAATCATATTTTTACACCTAATTTTTAATATTTCCTTCAAAATTTTTAAAACTTTTTAAAAGTCTGCAGGTGCCGTGACCCCCTCTAACCTTAAGCACCTTCCGTCCTTGCACATTTTACAGTATGTTTCAAATTCAATGATATAATTTCAAATTCTTTTGTAATAAGTTTGAGACATAGATGATGTTTATGTGATGATGATTCCTTTTTTTATTCAATAATATTTTTGCATTCATAGAAAAATAAATAAAAAAGGGGCACTTTTTAGTTTTTTATCGCTTCATATGTCATAACTTATTATGTAGTGAAAATTAAAGAACCTAAAGCATCAAAAAGCATGGCGTTGACATCACTCTCACCTTGTTGTATTACTATTAGTGTTACGTGTCCAATTTCCATAATTTTGACATGCTGCTAGTGACTTCTTTTTCGCAAATGCATAAACAAATCTCTCTGGATTTAACCAATCGAGGTCTACCAGACTCCCACGAACAATACAAACCCCTTAATTGGACTTCAAAGTGGGACTTATTGGACATCTTTTTAAATTTATCCATTGATTTTGGAGCACGTAGGCACAAGGACACCTAATGCCAACAAGGCAATATTCTTGCACCGCCCTGTCTTTATTGCAGTGGTGTCGATCAGCAGCAAACACGAATGAAATTACAGGAACCTAACATGGCCACTTTGTTCATGAGTGGATCAATACGCATTGAGAAACATACATGATGAAGCAAACCATACTTGCAAAAGTGCTGCATTGACTCTTTTTAGTGGTGGATTGGAGCAAATACATACAAAATTTCGCATAATTATGACCAAACTTAATATTAGAAGAATTAAGTAAACTTTGCTTGGTTAATTAATTATACTCCACCATGTTACCTAGAGAGCATAATGAAGTATTGTAGAGTCCGTTAATAATAGTCTGTATGGTCCTGCTTAATCATCAACAGGAACCATAAATCTTGTTTTGTTTCTCATAGATGTGAAGTAGTAATATGCTTCCTGTTTAATGGCAGTTATAACGTTACTACAAAAGAGAAGATTCCAAGAGTTTTGAACTTCTAATTCAGAGCATTTGAATATGAAGTACTCTGTGATTTCTAATCAAGTTGGCATCCGGTGAGGTTACATGATGAGATTGTTGTAAACTAAATAACTAATGCGAACAAAAGCAATTACTACAGTGCCGAGGCTGAAATGTATATAACTTCTTATAGCTCTTATATTTGTACATTGTGGAGAATATTGACAATAATTGTGCATTCTTTAGCTTTTGAATGACATTATCTCAAGAGCCTCTCTTGTCTGTCCAATAATGTTGAATACTGTTGCTGCAATGTGAGATGGTGTAAGACCAGCCTGAGCCAACTGGTCAGCAGGTGATCCATGGTCAATATATCGATCAGGGAGTACCAGTGGTCTCCACTGCAAAGAATAATGCAACCACACGAGTTAGCAATCCGTAGCTAAATCAATGCATAATCTTGTTTACTTCCAACAATATATGAAAGGCATAGTATTTAGTGTTTATCATGATCAAGTCATTCTCAAGCATTTCAAAATTTCAACCTCTTCACACTTTCCCGAGAGAAAAATGCATTAAGATTCAGAACATACCTTGACCGTGCCATCAAGAAGACCATTGAGAGCGAGGAACTGAGCAACATGAGATCCAAAACCCCCAATTGATCCTTCCTCCACAGTAATCAAAACTTCATGTGATTTTGCCAAGCTACGAATGAGGGCATGATCCAGTGGTTTACAGAATCGAGCATCTGCCACAGTTAGCCGTAACCCATGGGATTCCAATAAAGCAGAAGCAGCTAAACAGCTCTGAACAGCTGTACCATAGCCCAAGAGTGCGACTCTTTCACCTTCAATCAGTATCCTGCCTTTGCCAACCTGCATGAAAATAACAAGCATGATTGAAATTATGTTATAATACATTCTTGAGTTTTTCCTGTGCTACAGGATCAGCAACTATAGACTCAGTTGAAGGTTACCTCAAGAGGAATGCCTTTGTTTCCTGGTGGCAGCTCAACACCAATCCCATTTCCTCTCGGGTAACGGAAACAGCTAGGGCGGTCATCTATAGCAGCAGCAGTGGCAACCATGTGAAAAAGCTCTGCCTCGTCAGAAGGAGCCATTACCACCATGTTAGGAAGGCATGCCATAAAAGTGACATCAAAAGACCCACAATGTGTGGGACCATCAGCTCCAACAAGTCCAGCTCTGTCCATTGCAAATCTTACAGGCAGCTTCTGCAAATCCACATCATGCACCACCTGTGGCAAACACAACCAGAGAAAGCATTCTTAGTGGATTCTAAGCTCAAGTTCAATACAAGTATTATAGAGTGATATGATATCAACAGAATAAAAGTGGAAGCAGCAAGTGGCTTACCTGGTCATAAGCCCTCTGCATGAAAGAAGAGTAGATTGCACAAAAAGGTTTAAGGCCTTCACAGGCCAGACCAGCGGCAAAAGTAACAGCATGCTGTTCTGCAATCCCAACATCAAAGCATCTAGTAGGGAAACGGCGAAGGAAGAGATTCAGTCCTGTTCCTCCTCCCATTGCAGCATGAATAGCAACAACATCCTTGTCCACCTCAGCTTCTGCAATCAAAGCCTCTGCAAAGTATGTTGTATAAGACTGGGTCCTGGCACTGGATTTGAATTGCTTTCCAGTGGCCGGATCAAACTTTGCCACACCTACAAAATCAAATCAAGTGTAAATCATTCTTTTATCTACTGTATAATGAACATATCCAATGCTACACTCATGTATTCAAATTTGTAAAAATAATTTACCATGGTACTTGTCCGCAGCCTTTTCAGCGTATGGATATCCTCTGCCTTTCTCAGTGACAACATGAATCAGAACTGGACCTGTTGTTTTGGTACTCTTAACCTCTTTGAGAATGGCAACAAGGTCATCTATATTGTGACCATCAACAGGACCAATATAATAGAGTCCAAGCTCTTCAAACAGTGTTGATCCAGAGCCACTGATCATTCCACGAGCATATTCGTCAACTTTTGCAGCCAGTTCATGCATAGGCCCACCTATTTGCTTGGTAACTCCCTGCAATGATATTAGTCAGTGTACTAGTTCCAATTTCAATTAGTTTTGAGGATGTTTTTACACTATCAGTCAAAAGAATGTCCAGTATTCCTCACCTTTGCAACCTCTCTGAGTTCTCTGAGAGGCCTGTTTGATTGCAACCTGCTGAGAGCACTGCTCAATGCACCTACAGGTGGTATGGGCCCATCTAGAGTAGCAGTGGGTAAAGAAACCTGCTTGTTGTCATTAAGAATAACAATCATGTCAGAATCTAGGTACCCAGCGTTGTTCATGGCTTCATAGGCTTGGCCTGCAGTCATGGCACCATCACCTATAACAGCAACCACATTATTCTTTCTTCCTTTAAGGTCCCTACCCACAGCCATTCCTGTTGAATCAAAAGAATCTCAGAGTATGTCATATAAATTGAACCACAGCTCTGGCATTAACCATAGTACCACGAGACCTGGACACAAAAAGTTGAAACCAAGAAATAAAAGAAAATTTGCTATAAAATCATGTTCAATTGCCACTCTCCACAGTTTGGAAGTTAGGTAGGATATACTAAATCTTCTTTTACTAAAACATAAATCTCCTGTATCAAGTAAATAATGGATAAATGGGGGCTGTATCCCTGTCATTACAGCCCCATTTAGTAAAAAAATATAGTTCAATTTTTTTTTTTTTCCTTTTTAAAGAGAATCGCAAACTTTTTGAACAGAATAGTAGAGGGAGTTACCAAAAGAATCTGTTAGACCTTCTTTCCTATGGCACCTAAAATACACTAAACTAGGAAATCTAAGCTCTTATTCAAGTCCAACACACGATCTTGTTATACTAACATTATCTTATTTCACCAGTTTGAAGGGAACAGATTATTACCCAATCCAGCAGAGATACTGGTAGAACTGTGGCCGGTTCCAAAGCAATCATATTCACTCTCAGACCTTTTAGTGAATCCAGAAAGGCCATCTGTTTGCCTCATTGTATGCATCTTATCCCTTCTCCCAGTCAAGATTTTATGAGGGTAAGTCTGCAAATGAATGATAACACAATCAAAGTAAGAACAACTGTCTTCCGGTTTTGCTACTGTAAACTAGTCTCTCCACACTCTACACAAAGCTACAAAAGAAGGAATCAGAGAAAGTGAAAACTGGACCTGATGACCGACATCCCACAGTATCCGGTCTTTAGGAGCATTGAAAACATAATGAAGGGCCACAGTAAGCTCAACCACACCAAGACTTGAGCCCAAGTGACCCCCGGTTTTCGAAACATTGAATATGACATCAGACCGCAACTCATCTGCCAGTTGTTTCAGCTCCTAAATTCATGCCAAGTACAAAGGTTCATATGTATACAATATAAAGAAATAAGTTTTTTGGTTCATAAAAGAGATATTAATTGTATTCGTCAGAGTTTAAGTACCCTGATGGAAAGATTTTTCATGTGAATTGGATAGTTTATGGTGTCCAAGAGAGGTGTTGGTGGTCTTTGTGAGTGATATTCTTCTCTTTCTGAAAGTGATGCACAAGCCCCATTTGGCCTTTTCTTGAGCTGTATCTAATAAAATAAAATAAAATAAAATAAACCCATTTCTTTCAGAAAATTTTATTTTGACAGAAACTCAAAATTCCAAATCAACAAGAAACAAACAAACAAGCAATAAAATGAAAGTAACATCTTGGTGGGCGCTTTTTCATCAACAACCAATAAGAGATTATTCCCAATCCAACATATACGTAACAAAAGCTTCTGCTTCAATTCACAAAAACTGATACTTGCAAACCTGATGATTGTTGAGCTTGTGTGAGAAATGGGAAAAAAGACCTGCTCCAGAGAAATGAGAAGCAAGAGGAGAAGATTTGTGGGGATCTGATATTGTTGCTTTGCTGCCATGAGCTGGGAATGAGAATGCAGAGAGAGCCATAACAGCTATTACATAGAAGAACCCAGAAAGGAAAACAACGCGCGGTGAGTAAAGAATAATATGCTACCGATGACAAATGAGCATAAATATGAAAACACTCGTGACTGGTGAGTCTTCTTTTCACCGTAAATTTATTTAGTGCTCGCTGGTGCTGACTGCCGCTCAAGTGAAGAGGTTGAATATAAATATTAAATATATTAAAAAATAAATAAACAAATGAAGAAAGAAATCTGAATGCGTGTTTGTGGTTGATAATGCTGAAGAGAAATTTAGTGGGTCTGTTAAAGAAAGAAGTTCTTACAGGACACAACAAATTTGAAAAGTTTTCCTTTTGTGTTTGGTCTACGTACTCAGAAGCTGAGTCTTTTTCACGGGGAAAAATGTTTTTCTTACGGAACCAAAGTTGGAAGGTCATTTGTCATTGGGCCACGTTTCGATAGAAATCGCAGAGGATAGATTGCCAGATAGACATGCGATATCATTGTATCGGGTCTAAAATGGTTGTAAGATCTGGTAGGGCTCAGTGTATTGTAATTGAGCTGCTCTGTTTTCTCATTGGGTGGTAATGATTTGGTCAGATTATACTTGAGGCCAGTGTTTTTAAGTAGCCACGTATCTTCTTTTGATGTATTGTAAATTTATAACTAATTAATATGTATAATTAAATTTAATATAAACATCACTTACATAATATTTTTTAAAATAAACAAACATATGTCATTATATTATTTATTTATTGTACGGTTGAAATGGTACCTCTATGCATTTTAAATTTTTTCCTTCTTTTGTTAATATAAGAAGAGGGTAGTAATTAACAACCGGAGCCCACCAAATCCCGTTTGAGATTGCCATAAAAATTTTATAAGTAACTTATTTTATAAGTTCTGATAATAATAGTATTTGGTAAATATTTTATGAATGACTTATTTCATAAGTGCTTTACTATTTTGACATCAACTTCTAAAATAAGGTGAGAGATTATTTTTTTATAAGCAATTTATGATATAAGTTGTCATATTTTTTAAATTTCTATTATATTTTTAATATTTTAACAAAATGCCAATAATGTATTACGTTTTCATAAACCCTAATATATAAATAAAAGGTAATTTAAACTTTTATCCATTTTAATTAATACAAAATAGAATATCACTTTCATAATAAATTTTATCAAATACACATACTTTATTTTTCAAACTCACAGAAATCACAATAATACAATTTATCAAAAATCAAACTACCTTTTTAATCAGTAGTTTAGTGACACAATTTATCAAAAATCAAACTACCTTTTTAATCTGTAGTTTATTTTATTCGCATAACAAAAATAACTTATTTTATCAATGTCAAACTGATACTTAATTCGTTTGATTGTTTCATTAGCCAATACAATCTCAAATTGGCACCTAATCTTTTTGGTTTGGTGGTTGCAAGTACCTTTCATCCTAGGCTAGTGGTGGGATAAATTTATGACTTCAAAAGAATTAAGAAAACGATTTTATAAATTCAATAGTCTTATTGACCAAAATGGTTGGCCTAAAATGATCATCTAGTCTCCATTTCATTATTCGGTTTCTGTTTTGTATGCAATTATTCAGTTTTGTGAAACATGTTTTGGAAGGCATGTACGATTAAAATTCAAAGAATAATCCACTCGTGTTCCAATTCCACGCGTTAAAACTGCATACACAAATTAAAATAAAAGACAGACTATTTATAAACAATTTGGTTTCAAATGACCTGGTTCTTTCCTTCTCTGGCTGATCCATAATCATATGGGTCGGGTTTGACTGAATATAGTGGAGCCAGTAGTACCCAATGCCATTAAAAGGGCTCTAAACCGTTGCTTGTTTCTGCAAAGCTCAGTAAAGTTAGCCTTTCACGTCTGTCGAAGTTTATTTTGGTCTTCCTCTGTTTTCCCTATGAAGCAATTTAGACAGAATCAAACACAACCACAATACAACACAAATGGTTACAAGAACAGTATCCTGGCAAAATTATATGCATGGATAGTCAAGGTCTTGCTTTGAGTTCACAGTAGCACAAATTATCACCAACTACAAGGAAACAAATCATTTAAGCAAAAGAATGGCCATGATGGATGTTACTACCTCAGTTAGCATGAAACTCACAGCTAAAAGGTGCATTCTGTGAGGTAAGCAAGTGGTCAATATAAAGATTGTATGGTAATTCAGAAGGAAGGGATCACAGTGCAAAACTGGGAATAATAGAAACTACAGATGTGGTTCCTTTCACCCTGCCTTTCAAATTGAGTTCAATTTCACAATGATATTAGCTTCTAGGATGTTTTCAGAAGCACGGTAGGAGGTTTTGAAACAGAATAAAATTAAAGTTTCAAGAAATTTACCCCCCTCCAAAAAAAAAAAAGAGTTGAAGTTAAAATTTCTATCGAAGAGGAAATACCAGGACATGCATTTTTTTAAATCTCTTCTTTAAACCAAATCTTTCCATTTATGAAACACTTTAAGAATGCTATTTTCAATAGGTAGCGAAAGTCTGTAGGAACCAATGTGAAAAAAGTTGTCAGTGAGCAGCAAAGTATAGCTGACATAGAATATAGTACATGGTTACTGCATCATAGCCACATCTGAAAAACACGATAAGCGGGATCTAACCAACCATCAAATATTTACAACAGCAAATTTCTGTGTGTAAGAGAGAGCAATCAAACAAGAAAAAGACACAGCATCCACAAAATAAATATTTATTGAGCTCTACTTGGTCAAGCATTGTCTACAAAAACTGCAATAGTATACTACTAATTCAAGAGTCAAGAGTCGATGAACAGAAAATATTACTCAAGGTTTGTCACTTCATCTTCGCCTCTGTAAACAAAACATGGCGATTCACTCGCGGGTCATATTTTCGGAACTCGAGCTTCTCCAAGACTTTCTTGGCACTCTTCCTCTTGACATAGAAAAATCCAGTCCCAGCAGCTGAGACAAGCCGCACAAACATGAAAGTCTTCTTCTTGTCCCCCATTCTTCAATTCAAACCCAAAAAGACCAATCAAAATTAGAACTAACAGATAATTCTAGGAAATAAAACAATGTTCAAAACAAAAAATCTTCATAGATCACTGGAATTATATATTTAACATGTAAACAGAATAATTTTTTTCCCACAAGTCAATTCTAAGCAGAGTCTAAATTCATTCGCAAAAGCTTTTACCATAACGCAAAAAAATTACTAATCTAAATACGCAACGGAATCATGCTGCAATAACAAAGATAACTGATTAGATATAAGTTCAGAATTATCAAATCAATAAGCCAGGAACATCTCAAGTGCAAATAAAAAAAATAAAAATACAAATAAAAACTGAAACGTGACCAAATCTAGCTTCAGTTATCAGCAAAGCATTAAAAAAATACACATGAATAATAAAATGAATTTAATAAAAAATCGAATGGATTTCTTGTTTCATTAACTTTCAGTTAGAATAGGCAGCAGCAAGTAGAAGAGATTGAAAAGAGAAACCTAAATGACGGCTGAGACTGCGAGAAAGGAGAACTATTTTAGGTTTACGTGTGTAAAACAAACAATATCAGCAAGGGGCAACAAAATTGGACTTTTTCACAAAACATAAAAAGTTTTCCTGTTCATATCAAATAGGTCAAGTAACCATGTTAAAGTTACTAAATTACCCTTACAATGTTGCTCTAGCACAGAGTAAAACTCTCATCATTGTTTACAAACTTTGGTATCTGGAACTAACACAGAAGATTCAATCGTCGTAAAGGATCTAACAAAAAATCATATATGCAATGCAAAAATTATTCAGTACAATTACAAATAGATAATGTACAAATTCCTCTAACTAACTGAAAGTGCTAATCCAATTTGCTCTAGCACAGAGTAAAACTCTCATCACTGTTTCTCCCTCGCATGAAACTTTCAGAGGAAACATAATAAGAACCCGTGCTCCTTACTCTTATTCATCTCCATACAAACATGAGCTACCTGAAGATAATTGATCAATAATTACACCTCATTTGTGCTGAAACAAAATATGATCCAGTATTTTTCTTTTTTTTTTTTACATTGTTCGTCTGATCTTACATGCAATTTTTAATCATCCAAATAAAAATGAATGAAAAGAAATAGCAAAAAATGAATGAAAAAAAATACGAGAAGCAGACCTGAGGGAGGTGAATCGACGGCAGAGGCTGGTGAATCGATGGCAGCGGCTGCGAAAAGGGGATGAAATCGAAGAGGTCACTGCTGGAGAGAGAGAAATCGTGAGAGAGAGAATATTTTAGGGTTTCAGCTTTTAAATTTTAAGTAAGGGTAAAATGAGAAATTTAAAATTGTTGTAGGGTTATAAATGACAATTTAGATATTTTAAGTTATGGAATCAGAATTTCTACCCTCTCAAAGCAGAAAATGAATTTATTTACGGATTAAGGAATCGAAATTATTGACAATATTTATAGCCGTAAAAATTAAATTCAAATCGAAATTATAGATCCTACCTAAATTTAGATTGAGGAACGGAAGATTGATTCTCAATCCCTCGTGAATCAATAATTTATTCCTCAAATTTTTCATTTTATCTTTATTAAACTTTTATCCTCAATCAATATTTTGATCCCTAATGAATTTATGAAATTACCTAAAACTTTATATTATTTATAAATAGATCCTTCATTAATAATAATAATATTAATAAGTCCATCATCATCATTAAAAAATATACTTTATTATTTTAATTATTGTTATTATTACTTTTATTTATATTATCATAATATTAAATAATAATGATGATATTATTATTATTATTATTATTATTATTATTATTTATTATATTTATTGTTATTTAAATGTCATTATTATTTTTATTATTAAATTATATTAAATTTTTATTATTATTAAAAAAAATAAAATTTATTAATTTTATTGTTTTAATTAATATTACTATCACTGTTATTAAGGATATTTTAGTAATTTATAATAATTTAATTCATTCTGATTTCAAAACAAAATAAATACATTAATAGCAATCTAACTCATTTTGATTCTGATTTTTACAGTTCAAGTAAATAACTTATTCTGATTTTCATTTTCTATTTTCATTCTAACTCATCTTATTCCTTGCTCATTCTGATTTCAACTCATTCTTATTCTAGTTTAGTAAACGCAGCATAAATTTCTTACTACGGCAGATATTATATTTCTATGGAGATTAATTTTTGGTCAGTTTATTCCAACAAAAAAAAAATCATTAAGAATTTTTAATACACCTCCTTTCCTCCATCCTTTCCTGTCAACCAAACATAGCCTGAGAGCATTTCAATCATCTTAAGTTGTTAACTGGATGGCAATGGGGGACTTGTTTACTCAAAGGGATAAAATATGTACTTTATTTAAATCCACATAACTGTAGGGATCCAATTGTTATTACATTATTCTGTAATCTGTAAATGAACAAAGAAACCTTAATTTTTTTTTTATTTTGTATTGGCGTACGTTAGTGTAACCGGCTCACTTTAGCAACCAGCTGAGCTGACAGTACCCTAAAGTAAAACTCATCTCCTTCCTCTTTGAGTCTCACAGCTCGTGCTTGGTAGAGAGAAAGCTCTTATCAAAGAAATCGACAAAAGGTACATTTGAAAGTAAATAATTATTCGATCCATTTTTATTTGCTCAAAAATATTAATCATTATCTCCTTAATTTCTTAGAAAATGTAGAATTTGTGAAATCGTCGGATTAAATTTAGGTTAAAATGACATTTTTTTTCAAAAATAATTCATCATATTAATTTCTTTTTTTTTTTGTCGTTTCATTAGGAACCAAACATCATGCGAATCAATCAAAGTTTGAATTTTTTTTTTTGTTTTGCAGATAATCAATTGGAGATGGCGGCCGCTGTGGACCCTAGCGGTGATCCGATCCCGACATCGGCAGTGCTAACGGCGTCGTCTAAGCACATCGGATTGAGATGCCAACATGAAAATGTCGAGTTTTTGAAATGCAAGCAGAAGGATCCCAATCCCGAAAAATGCCTCGATAAAGGTCGCCAAGTCACTCGCTGCGTACTTGGCTTGTAAGTTTTTTTTTTTTTTTTGGTTTTTTTTTCACGTCATTGAATTTGTGTTTAACGGCTGATGAATTGACCAAGCTGAAAAGAAATTGAATGATAAGCATAAGCATTGGAAATGTGTTTCTCCACAACTTGTAAGGCTGTGTTTGACGGCATGTAATCTTATTATGGATTTTTTGAATGAAATTTTATGACTTGAAAGAGTTGCATTCGAGTATTTTGTGATGAAACCACCAAGAGATCAGTATCTTAAGCTTTCCAATTCAGTTTGTGTAAGGTTCGTTATTTGGTTGAACTTTGCTGTTACTTCTTGCAACTTCTTGTGCTTCAAAGTTCTAAATAAGTTTGAGCTGAAACTGTCGATAAGTTTTGGACATTATCTTGTTGGGATTACCTACCGTCATTCCTACTAAATATGTGAAGTTTGTGAAAGGTCTACTGCTGATGCCAGGATCTTCTCTTATTTCATGGTAAATAGCTTTATAATTATTTTATGGGTACATCCAATTGAAGGAATTAGTAATCTTACAAATAATGTGAACAACTTGTTGACTTGAAGCAACAGGTATAGGATTTGTGTCATTAGAAAAGTAGGGAACCATTCCCTTCAAGATAGACCTGGGATCTTGTCATTGCACCTTACTCTTTCTTCATAAATAATACATTGTCCCCCAAGTTGCCGCACTTGCTTTTCCCCCATTTTGCTGATGGTAGGTTACATGTTGCATATGATGATAATTTAATGTCTTCCTGGTCGGTAGTTTTCTTACATTTAATCCCTACTTTGAATTTACCTCATGTCTTGTATATTGATGTATTATTCCTCTCTGTTCTTTAATCATCCATCATGGGTTTTCTCCATTCTAACACATATTATAAGTATCATGATTCTCCTATCTGTGAATGATTTACAATAATAATTTAATGACCAGCTTGTTTCCTGACACTGTTGGAACTTCAAAATTTGTGGGTGACACTATGAAATGATTTTTTATCTAATTCTTGATAGGAAAATTTTTAATAGAAGCATACACAAATCGTATAGGAAAGTCTACAATAACAAGAGTATTAGCTTATGGTTGGTTGATTTCTATTTTCTAAATTGAGAAATATTTGGCACTGCAGGCTAAAAGATCTTCATCAAAAGTGCACGAAGGAGATGGATGAATATGTTGGTTGCTTGTATTACCATACAAATGAGTTTGATTTTTGTCGCAAAGAGCAGCAAGCATTTGAGAAAACATGCCCTCTGAACTGATTGGCAAATGATACCTGTAACTTGATGCCCAGAATAAGGTAGGACACTTTGCAGTGAGCAAATACTATTATTGCGAACATTTTTTTATGGAATTTGCCTTTCACCTTGAGTTATTCCCCTTTTGTACTGTTAAGATCACCTGCTGGAAACGTTTTTGATTGAAAAAACAATTCTACTTGATGAATGCATCCTTCACCATTGGAATGTTCTTTATTAATTATGTATTGAATGGAAGATCTCTTTTTCATTCCCACAAAGGAAGGTTGGTTAAGATGGCAGCAGCACTATGCTGTATCGGGTCCTGTTCTTGTCAAGGAATGGGAGTTTGAACATCCTTCATCTTGAAAGGGTAATGCAACGTACATCATTTTTCCCTTTTTTTTGTTTCCGTAAATGTTAGTTTGATACTTAAGTGTGATACCTAGGTTCTTTGTTCTAGTCGGTAGGAAACAAGCAAATAATGCTAGGCCAAGCAACCTCATTCACTAGTTCTCATTCTTGGGTAAAAACATTTAAATGAAAATATTAGTTAACCCTCTGTGATAAGGAATCGCACCCTGAAGTTAGAATACAGAAATGAGCATTGAGTGGATTTATTACTTGCAGTTGTTTTAATTTGTAAATACCGACATTCTGGCAATCATGTGAATATTAGTTTTCGCAATGTTCAGGCTGCATCAGGCCTAATAAAGGCTTGCAATGGTAAGTATCTCACCTCTTTCCCCACAGACAGGTTAGTTAGCGCGTTCCAAATACTATGAAGATGCATTCAAGATTTCACAGAAGCGTAGCTTTAGACCACTTTTCAAATAAAGTGGACCAAATACGCGCTCACCAAATGGTTATATTTTTCAATCATCAGATTTGATGTATGTGGTTGCCTCCAAAACATTCTATTCGGCCTCCATTTAGTCTTGTCCAATTTCCTTGTTAATCTACAAGTTTAATAAATCTAGAAAAACAGAATTCTATCAAAAGAAATTTGAAAGAAAATTTCACCACAAAACAGACTAACCGAGGAAAAAGCTCCAATAAGCTATTACAAACAGCATTTGACTAGTTATATTAGAATATAAAAGTATAAACATGTAAAAGGTGTACCAACATCAAGGAAACAAGTCATCAGTCATTTACTAACACTCCTAACATACCCATCTAGCTAGACTAATTCTTATACTCTTAATGACAGCAATATACGCTCAGCAGCTTCCCACAGGAACAAAAGCTTCAACATCCATCAGCGAGTACTGCATGAAAAGATATCAAACAAAAATCATTTTGCTGGCCACATATAACCAACACAACAAAAAGAATCATTTTGCTGGCCACATATAACCAAAACAACAAAAAGATGCACGCAAAAGAAATTCATCAGTCGGATATTACACTATAACCAATCCAACAACTTCAGCTGCCAAGTCCAATTCCTGTTTTCAAATAAGTTGCTGATTGTACTACAAACTGTAAAATTAAGTCAAGAACACAAAACTAACATAACAGGGTATCAAAATGGCAAGAACCAAAATCAATCAATCCACAATTCACAACAGTTAAGCAATTAAACTTTCATCTATTTGGAGCTATAAATCAACAACATTTGTGTTCTGGGACCAGATTACCTTAACTGGGACAGACATGAGTAATTCCACATGATTTAATCAGTGCACATTGTGTTTCAATCCTATTCAGATATCAACATAAGATAAGACGTTCCATTTCTGCGTTATCTGTTAGCAGTGCTCCAGTAACTTTTTGCTCACAGTGTGAATAAATGCACTATATCTCTCATCTTTGTAAAATAAGAACCTGAGACCTAACTCCACCCAGCCATTCACCAACAAAAACTACAACTGAAAGGCTTCATTCAACTTTGACTTAACCACCCAAGGAACCATTGTCTCTATGGAGATTCTCCGAACTCTGTGGATCTCAAAACCATTTTATGAGCCAAAACCCCCATTATGTCCCAATGAGGTAAAAGTGATTGATAACCCCAAAGTGGGAAGCAGATATCGTTTAAACTGTAAAGAAGATTAACATATCCATTAAATCAAAAATAGAAACCAAGAGAAGTAACTACCTGTAGGATTGCGAACGAGACCTGGAAGGACTGCGACTGTTACCCCTAGGACTCCTTGACCTGCTGGGTTCATAACCCCTCTCATCATGTGGACTTCGACGACCATTCTCCATTGGACTAGGATACCTCTCGTTTGACCTGTAGTCCCTCTCATCACGTGGAGAAAGGGATCGTGAGATAGGTCTAGATCGCCTAGGAGAACGATTATCATCCCTTGCCCTACGATCCCTATCTCAGCAGCAAGACAGTTAAGCCGATAAGAAATCTTCAATCAGAAAATAGATAAATAAATGATTCTTAAAATAAAGACAAAAATAATATCAAAAACAAACTAACAAATTAGCACATAGAACAAAAAGATACATGTACAACGAATACGGTATAGAAACTATATGCATTTCTAGTTCTCGCAAAATAAAGTCTGTCATCCTCAGTATGCACCGTAAAACCTCCGAAATAAAGCAAATTTGAAACAAACTAGATCATCAAAATTGAAAACATATTATCTTTTAATTGACTTGAGGGATAAAAAAAATCTACTTACACCCTCATTCAAATCTTATTGATCAAAACACGACCTTTACCTTTTCCACAGTTTCTGAACAAAAATATGATACTTGGATCCTGACATTGAAAGTTAGGCTCTAAAATGTTGTAATGATTGATCAGCATCGGACAACTTCATGGCTCTCTTTGCCCCAACTTTCTAAAACCTCAATTTATCTTTTTCTTGGACAAAGCCATCATATCTCTACCGGTAAAACTTTGAATAGCTTTCCACTTTGAAGATGATTTCTTTCTTTGGCCAACTATAAGCTTTATTTTCTTTCTTAACTGGATAGTATATGCAAAACAAGATATCAAACTTAACAAGTTTTTATTGAAAAATTACTTGGTGAAGAAAGGAAAAATTAAAAAAATAATAATAATAAGGTATCCTCGCGATACTAATTATCTCTCACACCAAGTTTAGCTATCCAAATCATTCAGTGTAGTAACCCTCACAAACCAGATGTCACTCAATAAGAAATCCAATGCCACTGAACAGCTGGTGAAGGTGAGACTATGGATAATACGTATTGAGAAGCTTTGATAGAAAGATAAGCATGTTGTTTGACTTTATGATCTCTCTCTCTTTAATCTCTATAAATCTGAAGTCTTTAAAAGTCTCCCTTTTCACTTTACTATCTGCATAAACAAGGCTACCAGCAGATATCATTCATATTCATCGTAACACATTACATGTTCTCTAAGGAAAACAAAAAGTCTCCATGCATTAGCATTCAAACAGTCTGAACAGAGTAAGGTATTCATGTGAAAGGCTTGAAATTAGTTAATACAACCAAAATTATATTACAAAACCTGTCAGATTCCTCGAACTTCCAACCAAAAAAGGATGGAATTTGTGTGTTTTGGACCAAATGAAATTTTTGATTGCCAATTTCAGAGGTCTAACGAGCACTTCACGTTTACAAATTATACAATTTATGTTTTCTTTGCGTCAAGCTAAAGCAATATTATTGAAAAAAAAAAACAAAAAGAATCCCACAGATCAGCAATAAAAGGATACCTGTATTATCTTTTTTTTTGGGTTGGGGGGGGGGCGCCCTTGGTTTATATTCGGAAAAAAAATCTCTATCCACACATTAATGAAGAAATAAACTGAAATTCTTTATATTCAGACAGATGAAAATGTACCTTGAGTCACGCCTTGGTGAAGGTGAGCAGGAGTAAGCTGGAATTCAAAAAGAGAAAAAATAATTTAGCATAATTCTACAGTGGTAAGCCTAGTTGATTTGCACAAGTAGTTTCATTATAATAAACAGCTTCAGATGCGTGCAACCCCACAACTTGAACATGATCATGCCAGGAAGTTTTAATAAACAGAAGAACAAGTTAAACTGACAATGATAGCGGCGTCTTGGAGATCTTGGTGGACTCCTCCTATGGCTTCCTCCATATCGACCACTTTACAAGAATTTAAAAAAAAAAGGTTAATAACTATCTGAATACATGATGAGATCAAAATATAATTTCTAAGAGGTCCAAAATAACCAAATGGCATACAGAAAAGGGTAGAAAAACATCTATTATTCATCATACCTTATGCGGGCAGCCATACGCATCTCTTGAGGAGTTTTCCTATTCTCCTCAGCGAAGACAATTTTTATCTCTCGTCCACCAATAAGTGAATGGTTGAGTCGTTGCTTAGCTTCAGCCGCATCTTCAGCATAACGGAACTTCACAAATCCAAAGCCACGTGGCTCCCTGCAAACTCAAATAATGCCAATGCAAAATCAAGAATTCATAAACAAATACAATACATATAAGAGGCAAACTAATTTCAACTTTCGTTAAAGAAAGCATACCCAGTGTAGTAATTTTTCGGAAGATACACATCCTTCACTGGACCATATCGCTCAAATGCAACCCTAAGTTCCTCCATCCTGCACAACATAGTGTAAGTAACCCTTAGTTATTTTATCGATCATAATATAAAATTGATAATAATATTACATTTTCATTTTCTTATTTCTACATTACATTATACTCATCAAAACTCACATAATTCTATCGTTTTTTTTTGTTTTTAATAGAAAAATATTACCTAAAACACATAAATAAATAAGATAAAGGATATTAGCCGAAGGAGAAAATTTGTAAATAGATAAATTAATAAATAAAATTCAGGCTTTGAGTTGAGAGTCGCGTCACCTAGCGTCAAGAGGGAGATTGCGAACGAGCAAGCCTGAGGGAGCGGGAGACCGTCGGTCTCCGTAAGACCTGCGCGGCTCATCGTCGTATCGCTTTCTGCCACGTATCCGAGGACTCCTGCTACGTCGGCGAGGACTGTAGCTCCGGCTCCTGTATCTCACCATAGCCTTTGATTTGTTAGTGTAGACTGGAGGAAGAAGATTTTAAAACCCTAACCCTAATTGGCAAGAGATTTCGAAAGTTTTGGAGGGAGAGATGGAATTAAAGATCAAGTTTAGTTTATATACACAGGCGCAGCGCACTCCCTCCGAGTATCTAATTAAAGGCGTGTTTGGATGGTTTAAACTTCATTTTTTATAACACGGGTGGTTGGAAGTGCTTTTCCTTGCCCTCCTGCCACCGTTATTTCTTAATAGTTCCACAAAAAAAAATTTATATATATATATATATATACATCTTAATTCTCATTTACAATTATTTTTTATTTTTAAAGTGTTAGTGTTATGGCTTCGGCTAAATTACATTTAAAATATTTCATGTGAGAAAAATACATTTCGATTGCTAATTATCCGTTTATTTTTTCAATCAATGAGTGTTATAATGCATTTATGATTAGATAACTTGATTCAAAGTGTTTGAAGATTAAGATGCTATTAGGGACTAAAAGCAGAAAAATGTGAGTCATTATGTACATTTGAGTCCTAATGTCATATGTCACATATTTATTTAATAATAAATTTTATAATTTATAAAATTATTTTAACTATTATTCAATAAATAAACGTCATGTCAGTTGAAACTCAAATTAATACTTAAAATATTAAGATACTCAGCATTAATTTAAAAATAATCATTTTAGTAGAATTTTGATCTTAATTAAATTTAAACATTTGTTATCACTTTAAAATTAATTCTGTCACAATATACCGATTTTTTTTTCTCAACCAATGTAGGATTTTGATGTAACAACACTTATTACAAACTAATAAACCAAACTTCTATTATAGCTTCTATTATAGCAGCCAATTACACCCCAATTGTCCATTTGGGGTAATCTACATCAACTACAAATGATTTTAAATATCGATTCCTACACGTCGAAAATATGGTTTCGTTGAAAATCTTAGAAACTGTTTTGTTTTAGGTTGCGTTTATTTTTTTATCTGAAATATGAATATATCTGAATTTACCTGAAGTTTGAACATATCTGAATGAAAAATATCTGAATGACATGATTGTTTTTCATTTTTCAACATCTGAACATGGAAGTTTAAAAGCTAATAATTTGACATAAATATCTTTTTGAGTGGTGCATATATTTATTCTTCACAATTTATAGTTTTTATAAGTTGATTAGTTTGATAACATTAAAAAAAAATTCTATCATTGTTGATCTTAATTTTATTTTGTAATAAAAGATTTAATTATAACATCACCTTTTATTATAAAGCCAATATGGTTACTTTAGTTTTGATTTATCACAATTGACATAATTTGATTTGTTCAATATTTTAGTTTAGTTAATGTTACATTGTGAATAAAAATTAAAAGCAATTGAAAAAAAATAATTTCAAGAATAACACAAAAAATTAGGTTTATACATAATAATAGAAATATATAAATTGTTAAGGATATCTTTGATATTTGAAATTAAAATTTTTATTTAGATTTCAAATTTTAGATAAAAGTAAATTTTTTTAATTTTTTTATTTAAATAAAAGTATCTGATAAGTGATAAGTTAAAAAAAATTATAATAAATAAATATCTAAAAAAAATTAATTTTAAATTTTAAATTAAAATACAAACAACACCTTAGTCTTTTTTTCTCTCATCAGGAAAAAGCAGAAAAAAGAAACTTTTATAAAGGCACCTTTTACCATTGCATAAATATAAAAAGTACTATTTACTGAAAAAGCATCTCGAATCCGAGACGTCGCAGCAAATCAGCACGGACCCTCGTTTGGGGATCCGAATCAGGGTTTTTTGGCAACTAGAAAGGCCACGAAATCGTCATCTAATTTTAGCCAAAGTATCAATCATTATTATCGGGGATGACATGTCGTCACCACACTTTATCAATTCCTTTTACAACGATTCCCCATCCACCAATCCCCACTCGTCTCCTCCACACGCAGCCCCACTTAACCCCACAGCATCCAACGCGTGTCCCCATCCGCGCGTGGCCTGCCCTTTCTCCATGTCGCCACCTTCTACACGCCATTTTTTGTTCTTTTGATGTGACACATAAACGAATTTAAATAAAGAAAAAGGATAGGAGTTTATCATTGAAGTCTATATGTTCCTAAGTATTCTCAATTTAGGCCCTGTCTATCCTATTAAAATGTCTAAAATACCCTTACTGTATATGGAACTTTGACAAAGCATGGAGGTTAAACTTTAGGGTATTCAGTCATTTTGACGCGATTGAGGCCTATTTGCTACTACCGAAAAAATGTTCAATTTTGGAGAGAAAAAAAAAGAAAAGAAAAGACAGGTCTCTCACTATTTTAAGTAGCTAATTAAACCCTACAATTTGAAAAATAGATATTTAAATACTTTTTTTTGTTAATGAATCAGTTTATTTGAAAGAGATACAAATATTATAATACGTTAATCTTAATAAAGACAATAGTTAAGATTGACAAATTATGGTGATATGTTGTCAAATTTAAAACGATAAGACCTTAATTATGTCGAGAATCTCAATTACCAACCCAACTTGACTAGTTTAATATTGTGTCACTTATTTAGCGTGACTTTAATAATTTTTTTTTTCAAATTCACTTTCTTAACATGTTTTTCATATATTTTCTATAATATTTGTAGTACTATTTTCATAAACTCTAATAAATTTTATTTAAAATGTAAAAAATTAAACATACTTTTGTTAGGCAAAGAATTGTTAATTGTGGCATAAATGAATTATAGCCTAAAAAACCCTAAAATCAAATCCCCTATTAAATAAGCAATAGAAACGACTCACTAATAATAATATCAATTTTGGCTAATCTGAATGGGTTGTATTATATATAGTACAATAATATTGGTGAGCATTGTAGGAGTCTAGTTGTCCATTCAAGAAACAATAAGGGGCTACCTATCAATTAGGATAAAAGTTGATGGTTTGAATGTTCCTTTACTTCGAAAAATTGTTAAAAAAAAAAAGAGAAAAAATAAAATAAAATGGCTTGGAGAAAAAATAACAGTGAAAAAAAAAAAATTGAATGGAGTCATCACCTAACGAGGCTAACCTCCGTTGTTAGTTAGCCAAACCATCTATTTGAAGTTTGAACTTTGAAGCTACTTTAAGAATATTATTTTTGTTATTATTTTTAATATTAAGACTCCAAAAGAAATGGAACGAGACGGCGTTGAACGGCTGAGATTTCCGGAGATGGATGTGCACCCCACGATGGTGGCGGAGGCGGACCCGTCCACGTCAGCACTCTGGGACTGGAGCGATCTCCTGGACTTCACCACAGACGATCATTTCAATCTCCCTCTAGATCCCGATCATTTGGAATTAAACCCTTTGCCCGAACCACAGCCGGAGCCTCCGGTTGTCAACAATTTGGAGCGGGTGAGGAAGCGCGATCCGAGGCTGACGTGTTCCAACTTTTTGGCGGGTCGGATCCCGTGCGCCTGTCCGGAGCTTGACGAGATGCTCGAGGAGCAGGAGGCGGGGCTGCCGGGGAAGAAGCGGGCCAGAACGGTGCGGGCCGGGCACGGGCAAGGGAAGGCAAGGTGTCAGGTGCCGGGGTGTGAGGCAGATATTAGTGAGCTTAAAGGGTATCATAAAAGGCATAGGGTCTGTCTCCGGTGCGCAAACGCTTCTACCGTTTTGCTCGATGGAGACAGCAAGAGATATTGTCAACAGTGTGGCAAGTAAAGTTCAAACTTTTTCTCATGTAATTGTGAACTTCATATATATGGATCGTATTTAATTATTGTCAACATGTTGATGCGAGGCATTGGAAATTTAATGGAACTGAAAGTATGCAATTTTTTATACGTATATCAATTCGAAGTTGCAGGTTTGAAATCTTGTCATATGGTTATGGACTTCTAGGGAGTAAATTTTAGGTCGTGCTGGCTGGAAGTTAGTGACTCGAGTGTGATCTTGCATTTTTTATCATAAGCCTTTCATGAACTTTTTTAAATTTGTCGAAAACGTCTTCTGAAATTTTAGATACTTTCTTAGTTTTTGGTTGCTTTCCTGTGGGAGGCTTTTGATGAATTTTGAAACTATTTGTCTTCCTGTATTCAGGCCAAAGGTTAGGGTTATAACCTGTTAATTAAATGTGCGCATATCAAATGCCGTTCATTTGCATTTGGTTTCTCTATATGAAGTAGGTTGAGGATTTCGATTATAGTCTTTTGCTTCGAAATTGTGTGAATATGACAATGTGGTTGTTGCAGTTTATGTGGATTGTAGTGTATATAATGATTTGAAATCATATTACTGGGATTCACCACTGAAGTGTCATTGCATCGTTGTTTCTCGAGTGGCAGTAGTGGGTGTCAATTTTGGTTGGTTGGAAGTTGACAGATGGTTTGTTGTTTGGCAATTGTTTTGCAGGTTTCATTTATTATCTGATTTTGATGAAGGTAAAAGAAGTTGCCGAAGAAAATTGGAGCGCCACAACAATAGACGGCGTAGAAAATCTGTAGAATCTAAAGGTGCTGTAGACAGCGAACCTCCAGGGGCCTCACAGTGTGAGGATATTATTTGCGATGATGATTCGGGAAAAGGTATCTTAACTTTTGACCTAATGCAGATTGTCCAGCAGATTGTACAATAATGACTTTTTTTTTAATATATTTTTGGTTTTTAAGCTGGGAGCAGCACAGTTATCTTTCCTTCCTTTGAAATTTGTTCTATGGATTGATACAATGAATTATATTGCAGATAGTTTATGCTTGAGCAGTCAGATAACTGATCAAGAAGCATTTTTGGAGTCTGAAGATGGCCTTGTTTCCGCCCTTAACTCAACTCCTAATACCCAGAATGTCAACAGTGATAGTGGAATTTGCGCTGTTGCTTCTGGTGAAATCCAAATGGATAGACGAAAAGATGACTCTAAAGCTTCACTTTCACCTTCAAATCGTGACAATAAGAGTTCTTATTCGTCTTTGGTGGGTCCTGACAACTGCTTTTCTATGATGCCTTTTTATATTTTTTTGTTAATGTGAGCTCCCATGCTTGTGAATTATTATTAATTATGTCTATTGTTATAGTGTCCAACAGGTCGGATCTCATTCAAGCTATATGATTGGAATCCAGCAGAATTTCCAAGAAGACTTCGGCACCAAGTACTTAAAGAATCATTACTACAGTTTAGTATTGCAAGGAATAAAGGGGTTTTGTAGCATTGAGTATTAGGAATTTCTAACACATTGCTGAATGTATTTGCAGATATTCCACTGGTTGGCCAGTATGCCAGTTGAGTTGGAGGGGTATATCCGCCCTGGATGTACAATCTTGACTGTATTCGTTGCAATGCCTAAGATTATGTGGGCAAAGGTAATGGTTTAACCAATGCTTTATATGCATTCCTTTTGGGATTGTAATTTAATTAGTCTTGGGATTGTAACGTAATTAGTGTTGTTCTATATACATACGATGGTCTTATGATGGATTGTTGCAGATAGTTTATGCAGAGTTCATTTTTATCTATAGATGTTACTTCTTTTTTTTCCTCCTTCATCAGCTGCTTATCTCTGGGAGGCATGATTTAGTCATCTAAAATTCCTATTATTTGCTCATTCTATAATGATATTATGATGTCTGAATATCCACAACAGTTCAATTTTAAGGATGATTGCAAGCCTTATACATAAGTTTTTGCATCTTTATGTTGTCATTTGTTACACCGTTTAATAACATTCTGTCATGGTTTCATCAAGCAGTTATATGAAGATCCTATAAGATATGTGCACAATTTTGTTGTTGAACCTCGAACTGGAAGCATGTTATCTGGAAGAGGTTCGATGTTCGTTCATCTAAACAACATGATTTTCCATGTTAAAGGTAATTCAATGCTGCTTACGGTTCACAATTGATTTATCTTATGATATGTAATCTAGTTACTTTTTTCTTTTTCCCTTTCTTTAACTTTGTGCCATTCCTGTACTTGTTTCTACAAAATAGTGGGTTTGCAAGTACTTTGCATAAAGCAGCTTTTTGTCACAGCTTCTTAGAAATTCCGTTTCCTGCACTCTTAGTTTCTGATAGTTCCTGCTTCAGAACAAGACAATGTTTAACTTTTTAACATGATCAGGCCTTTTAATAAATGTAGGTGGAACTTCTGTTGTGAAAGTTGATGTAAAGATGCAGGCCCCAAAGCTTCACTATGTTCATCCTACATGTTTTGAGGCTGGCAAACCCTTAGAGTTTGTTGCTTGTGGAAGCAATTTGCTACAACCCAAATTGCGGTATGTTACATTTAGCCTTAAGAAACTATGAGTGTTTACTGTTAGATTTTATGTTGGATCCTAGTTAATTCACTGATGCTCTGTCAAGTATTTAGTTGGCAATTATATAATCACTATAGTAATCTTACATGGTAATCGTTTTTAGTTTATTTGGCCCTCATTTTTTGTAGTATTTCGTATTGATTTATATATTTGAAATTGTGATTAATGTATGGCTCATATGTTGTTTCATTGGGGACTATATGTGGGATCTTTGTCGCTATGTTTATTTTTAGTGATTCTCAATAATGTTGTTTTATGCTTCATTCGCGTTCTTGCTGGATTTTTGAACTATATAATGCGAGGATCTATAAAGATGGCCATGATTACAGGTTTCTTATCTCATTTGCTGGAAAGTATCTGCCTTATGATTATTGTATTGCATCTCCCCTTGGTGAAAGTGAAGGGGAATCACTTGCTCTTGAACATCAGTTTTACAAGATAAATGTTCCTCACCTTGAAGCAAATCTATTTGGTCCTGCATTTATTGAAGTAAGTACTTTGAAAATTTGTAATCAACAGTTCGTTTATATTCTTTTACGGGGGTGATTGTCCTTGTTGGCATGGTGCTATGATGGGCTCAGTTTGCAATAATTGTGATGTTCTGCAGCTTCTGATTACAGAATTTATTCTGAGACATATAACTGCATGCAAGATTGTTTATGATTTTCTAATACCATTATATGTATCTATACTGTTTCTGTACATTTTTAATGTTCAAATTTTATGTTTTCCTTGCATAATTTTTTAGGTGCCAGACTAATTTGATGAACTATTTGATAAATCTTGAATTCTTTTGTTGCTTTTATCTATATGATATGGCTAGCCAAGCCATTTAACATACCCATGAATTAGTATCCTTTAGTAACAGAATCTCTTGAATGCATGGTAGTCTAGTACTATTTCTTTTTTTATTAAATGAATACGATAGGAAAAAGAGAAACTTGTATGAAAAAGAGGGCACGTACAAATGATTCATGATACTTCTCTGCATTGATGTTATTTGGTTGCCTGTCCACCTAGTTAAGCTATTGATTAGAGTCGTTCTGTTATTATGCAGCCAGAAGTTTAATTGAACAATTGTTTCATGTGAATTTTATGATCTGCTATGAAATGTAAACATATTATGATAAGCAGTGGATTGGTATTGATATATGATGGTGTAATGTGATTATGGTTGTTTTTTATTCATTAATCTCAACATTCCGCTCAACAGGTTGAGAATGATTCTGGTTTATCAAACTTTATACCTGTACTGATTGGGGACAAAGAAACTTGTTCTGAAATGAAGATAATACAGCAAAGATTTGAAGCATCTTTCTTTCCTAAGAGATCTCAGTTTATGGCTAATGGTTCGCTATTTGACTTGTGTGAGGTTTCTGCATTGAGACAAAAAGCATTAACTGAACTTCTTGTAGACATAGCATGGCTACTAAAGGCACCGGCATCAGAAAGTTTGCGACAAACTATTTCGTCTTCTGAAGTTCAGAGATGTAATCAACTATTTAGTATTCTGATATACAATGAGTCAACCACCATTTTGGAGAAAATGTTGCAAAATATGAAGATTTTGATGGATAACATTGAGTCGAACAGCCCAGCTAATAGCATCAGTGACTCTGACATGGGGCTGTTACTTAAGTATATGGATTATGCAAGAGAGATTCTTTGTCAAAAAGTTAAGAAAGACGAAGGCCCAATGCAGCACTCTGAGAACATTGTGCCGAAAATGACAAGCAGCTCTCAAAGCTGCTTGCAAGCCAACTTGCTTGGTCCTAGCATCAAGCAGGTGAGGACTTCAATTTTCCTAATTCAGTTTTCTTGATAACATGGACTTTGAAGTATTCACAACCTTTTGCTTATCTGCCATGGATTCTTTTTTCTTGGTTATAAATGTTACACAGGAACATTACTAATCCATCTGCTGATGATATTGCTAGTCTGACACAGTGGAAATGGTACATTGTTGTACAACATGTTTCCTAATGTTGGCATCCTGAAATTTTGCCAAAACAGCTTCTGCCTTCTGGTTCGGAAGTAAATTCTAGTGACGGTGTTAATACTGTTTTGTAGGCAGTCATTCTTCATCTTTTTGGAATTGAATTATTCTTGCATTGATTAACAAAGGAGTGTCACTTTAAGAAGCTTGCCGCTATTACTGTCTGGATTTTCATTCTTTTATTTTTCGTTTCTATACTTATTAAATAGTAAAATTTTGTGGAATAGTAGTTGGCTCTATTGTTAAGACCTCTTGGGTTGGTACAAGAAGTTTGTGATTCAAATCCGGCTCATTTTAGTTGAGTTGGGGGGGGGGGTTGTTTGGTTCATGTTTATGTACCATCATAAACAGGGACAAAATTTTAAAAATTCAAGCTTGAATAATTTTGTAGAAGTTTTTCTTTCTTCTTGCTACATGGATGTTCACAAAACTATACTAGATCATCAATGATTATTACACACTGTGTCTCTTTACTCATAATATCCTGATTCTCTGTTTTAGTTTTGTTCAGGGATAGGCAATATGGAAAATGCTACTTTTACACCCACTTTTGGACTAGATGATAAAATGATGCCATTTGCATGTGAAATGAGTGATGTGAAAATACTACATTGGGTTGTTTCAAGTCTCTCTCTCTCTCTCTTTTTAATTTTTTATTTTTTATTTTTTGGGGTAGCATTTCAGCAGTTAAAATCTTTAATAATCTATTTCTTTCGTGTTTGGAAGTCAACTAGTTTTGTCGTCTCATACAGCTTGTTGAGCTGACATCGATTTCTGCCCTTAAGTGATTTTATTGTCGTGTCATTTACAGGATTTGGCGATAGGATCAAACGATAAGGTAGGTGCAGTGATGGGTTCAGCTACTGTTGATAGGTGCCAAGTAGTGCCACTTTTGAACAGAGAGGTTGTTATGAATGTGAACCTTATGAAGGAATGGCCAAGGAAATCATGTAGTCACATTTTATCTGGCAGAGTATTGAGTTCTCTGCCAACGGTAGCTGTAATAGCAATGGCTGCTGTTTGTTTTGGGGTATGCTTGGTCGTCCTCCACCCTCAAAAGGTTGGTCATTTTGCAGCATCCCTACGTCGATCCTTGTTCGGCAATTTGTAGATGTTGAAAAGAGGTTTTTAGGACCAAAAAATCGCCACCATCTGTATATCTGCATGTAATTCTGTCGTACACTGTATCTCATATCAAATCAAGTTGCCTGAAGCACAAGTAACTCCTTGTACTTCTCATATAATTTGTCCATATTGACTCGATGTAAGTGCTTCTGCTTGCTGCATTTAGGTATAACAAGACATAGCTCACTGTACTTTCGAGAGACATGAGGATCAAGATTGGTTTCTTGATTTTAGTGGAAAGCTATTTGTTGGTGAATTTGAGCTTTTATGTAAGTTTCGCTGTATGGGTGGGGTAATCAAAGAGGATTTTTGTAGGTTCTGATCTCATTCTTGCTCTCCTCTATTGCCTGCTCATAGCTGTTATGCTTTAGCTTAACGTCTGGCTAAATTAACTCGTACCCGATGGTGATTTCACTCGACAATAGTTATGGACTTTATGCTTCAGGGTTATCTCATTCTCGCTCTTCAATGCCTGCTCGAAAGTCGAAATTGTTGTGCCTTATCTTAATCTTCGAGCTAAAGTAACGTGTAATTGACTAATTGAACTTTTATAGATTAAAAGTCACGAAACCTCAAAATTCTAAACGAACAAACTGTTCGTTTGGTTAAAACTCTTTTCTGCTCTTCGATCTTCGAAAGGATAAATACTTAACTAGTGGATTGTGGTGAAGAGCGATTAACAAGTTGTTGTCTGGAAAGAAGTTCGCGTGTTTGACTGTGTGCAGGTCTTTGGTGGCTTCTGGCTTCTCCAGTTGGCTGGCTGCTTCCTCTGTTTCTACTTTCTAGGAAGCGTTTATGTTGATCACATTTAAGTGTTAAAAAAATATTTGGCTCTTGGAGCATATTCATAGCTCTTTATCTTGATAATATAAATCAATTCATAACTAAAACAAAGCATAACTTTTGACTAAATCCCGTTAAAAAACACTATCAAACGATGGACGGCAAGTTGGCAACTTGCTTCCTCTAGAAAATCTAATCCCTCTTCAAAATAATTAATTACTTTAAATCTTTTGACAATCATTACCAAGTTCCACCTTTTTTTTTTTTTAATAAGAAAGTTCCATAATTAATAATTTGAAAAATAATGGTGGCCCAGCCCGACCCAACGAGATCCGACAAATTTAGACTCAGATTGGATGCGAATGAAGATTCTAATATGATTGGATCGAGTCAAAGCTAATTGGATAAAAACATCATGCACACACAAACCATCTATGACATAAATTTTTAATCCGATTCGATCTGATCTGAACTATATTCGAATAAGATTGACTTACAAGTTCATATTTTTTTTTTCTCAACTCAATTAACTTAAAACCCCGATCAAGTTAATCCAAACCTAAATTTGCCCACCTCTACTGAGAAATTTACGTAATAGTCATGTGCTAAGAGCTCCGTACCTCAATTGTGTGTGTGTATATCATGAAATAAAATATGTTTTCACAATATCATAAAATTTATGAGTAAAATTAAATTGTGAGTTTTACGAACGCTTGGGAAGGTTCGGTTAACACTTTTTATTCATTTATTAAAACTGAAAAATTAAAGTGAGATGTGAATTTTATCGCATGAATTGGACAATTGAAATTGTTATTGTAGGGTGGCCGAGTTAAATGAAAATCACTTAAAAATCACTCTGAAAATCTCCTCGAAGGGAACATTAGAATCTGTCTATTATTATTATAATTTTTTTTTTTTAAAAAAAGAAAAATCTTCCATTAACATTATTAAATGAAGGCGGTCGTCTTATGTAGCACAAAAGTTATGAGACTAGTAATGCTCTAGTCCTCTAGATTGGATTCAAAATGATTGCAAAATGTTCCAAAGTGCTTTCACGAGATGCACGTAATATTATATTACGTATCAAGAGTAGGCTCACCAGATTGGATTTATTTGCGTAGGATCTGAGTCAGACTGATATTTGACAATTCGCAATGACCTGTGTTGTTTTGCTGGCCAACTCATGATTGGGAACCCATCATATTGTGAGAATAAAATTTTTCGTATTTGGGTATCGCATTGGATTTCATTGAAACGGGTCCCGACAAATTTCTAATGCCATAATTAGCCCACATCGTATTATAATATTGTCAATCTAAGGAGATCATATTGCGATGAGCCATTTACAGCTAATCCCATTAATCCTAATTTGATCGACGTGTAACAAAACAGTTTCATGAAAACATAATGTTTTTTTTTTTTTTCTAATTTCTAGTTCCCAACAGTAAGCTCCTCAATTCATGTTAATCGAACAAAACTGACCTAATAATAAGAACAATAATAGTGATAAAGTGGTTTAGTTTTGATTTTCACACCCTTATTTTCATTTCTTTTTATGCATGTCAGTCGGTGTTGAATCAATTAGTGGGTAACATCATAATTTAGTAAATTTGCGGTTGATCCTGTCAAATCATGAAAATTTCTAAGGAAAGTTGGCGAGGCATAATTCCAATAGTAGGGATTAAATGATTGAAATTCGTTGTAAAAGGAAGATAACAAATATATATTTCGGGGATTGACAGCTCATGGGCTGGTTTTGAATTTTTGATCACTTCCTTTGTTTATTCATATGAAAATGAGGATTTGATTTTGCAATTAACCGGTTGAATACAATATATAAACCACACACATGATTCACGATGACCCTAATAATTTTTAATGAAGTGTTATATAGTTGGATTACCTTTTTCGTTTTAAAAACTTAGAACTTCAACGATTTAATTTATTTAGTTCATTTTTATTTAAAAAAATAGGACGAACTAAGTCTGAATTAATTTTTTTTTAACTTATTATCTCTCTCAATATTTTTTAATTCGGGTGGCTAATCAAATAAGTATTCTTAAAACTTCTCCGGTAAGTCCTTGCAAATAATTAGATCTTGAATCTGGATCGTCACCAAATGATATATTATATGAAGTGGTACAAATATTTGCATGTTTTAAAACTGACCATTACATTCCCGTAATTTCTAATGTCTTATGATACTAACAAAATATTAATCTCAATTACTACATAATTCTAAGGCCCCATCTGCATTGCAAAAAATCTTATTGATTTGTGTGTGCTTATCATTTTGAAGTTGTAAAATTAGTAATTAATCTTCTTAATACTAAAACTACACGTCTACACCCACCGCAAAGCCGCCACATAATTAGAAACAAATTTAATTAAACTTAAAAAAGCAGGTCCAACAGTTATATGAAAACATTTTCTGGCAGCAGAAATCGCAAAAATCTGCGGCCATTGCTGTCAAGCAATGAGATTTTTTTTTTCACTTCCCAAAATGTCCTACCCATCGGTCCGAGTCGAGTCCACGTAATTGCAGATAAAATATGCAAATAAATTATTGAGAAATTTTGCTGCTGGCCACTGACAATTCAGTGTTCTCTTCTGGTACGTTCATGGACCCTGCTGCTGTGTTCCAATCACCACGTCAGTGACAGCTTTCCTCCCACATGGACTTCAAACGTCGCAGACTTTCCCAAACTGTACATCTTTTGTTTTTTACATCCATCATGTATTAATTATTATAAAAGACGAAAATTGTTTAATCCAAAAATATCTTCCCACTTGGCTAGATAGTTTCATGGCTACGAGTATATAATCCCCCCTCGCACAAAACCCTTCTGCATGCAGAGCGAGTTGAGCCCATTTTTTTTTTTTTTATTTCTCTGCTTATACTAATAATTCTTTCGGAACTAGAGGGAAAAAAATGGCAATTGGGCAGTTCAAAGATGTTGAAAATGGTGAGATTGTGACAAATGGGCTTGAGGATTTGGAGGAGCCATTCATAGAGCAAGAAGGGAAAGTTGTTAGCTATCCAGATGAAGATGATGATCAGGAAAATAATGGGGGATCAGTATGGATGGTTTTTTTAAGCACATTTGTTGCTGTTTGTGCCTCTTTTGAATTTGGCTCTTGTGTAAGTATTTTACTTTTATATTTCACTACTCTTCAAGTCTTAATCAGTGTCAATCTTGTGGCTGATCAGAAAACACTTCCCAGAAACAAAAACAGTACTCTTCAATCTTTCTGTTTATAATGTTTTTATTCCTATTTTATGTTCAGTGTCAGAGTGTCCTTCCCGGCTTGTTTGAGCAAACTTCTTGGTTCTGGTTACTAAACCTTTTTTTTTTTTTCTCTTTGTGTGTTTGTTTTGTCTTTTGGTTAGGAACCAAAATTCCCACACAAAAAAAAAAAAAGGTTTGTTTTAGCTTAAGTTAACTCTTTTGGCAGGTGGGCTATTCAGCTCCCACTCAGTCAGCTATCAGGGACGATCTTCATCTGTCTTTAGCAGAGGTTAGCTTTCTGTTTCTCTTCTCCCTTTTCAATAATTTTATCATAATTTATTTTATTAGAATTGCCACTAATATAATTGTTATCAAATGGCAGTTCTCAACATTTGGTTCAATTTTAACAATTGGTGCAATGCTTGGTGCTATAACAAGTGGAAGAATTGCGGACTTCATTGGTCGCAAAGGGGTATGTTTAATTGTTCATTTTGGAACCATTGATTAAAAGTTTTCAACTGCAAGCTTATCCATCTCCTAGATTGATACTTAAATCTTTTGGGTATCTTCTTGACCAAAGGCAATGAGAATTTCAGCTTGTTTCTGCATCACTGGGTGGCTAGCTGTATATTTCTCAAACGGACCTTTGTTACTTGACATTGGAAGATTTTCCACAGGATACGGGATTGGAGTTTTCTCTTATGTGGTAAGTGTTTGATACCTTATTCCTGGATTAGTTGTATACTGTTTTTGGATTCTGAAAATTTTGAAAAATGGACAAATAGGTTCCAATATTTATAGCTGAAATAGCACCGGGGAATCTCCGTGGACTACTCACAACATTGAATCAGCTACTTATAGTTACTGGATCTTCAGTTGCGTACGTAATAGGATCAATCATTTCGTGGAGAATTCTGGCTCTGACTGGTAAGTTAATGTTTGAATTTAGTTGTTGAAGAAGGAATTATATTAAAAATTAAGCTAAATAATAATGTAACTGTTGGTTTTGATAAATTGAAGGACTTGTTCCATGCATTTTGCTGCTTGTGGGTCTGTGCTTTGTTCCAGAGTCCCCCAGATGGCTGGTGAGCTTTTGATTATAGTTTTGAAGGTCCATTCCCTTTGTTTTCGATGGAAAAAAACTAAATGAAAACTGTTGATGCAGGCAAAGGTTGGACTTGACAAAGAATTTCAGGTTGCTCTGCAAAAACTTCGCGGCAAAGATGCTGATATTACTCGTGAAGCAGCTGAAATCCAAGTACTTATCTTAAACTACATAACTTCCTTAAAAAGCCTGTAATTTTATTTGTTTGAGAAACCAAGATTATGTTTCTCCGCAGGTTTATATCCATACTCTTCAAAGCCTTCCAAAAGCTAGAATCCAGGATCTGTTCGAAAGCAAATACATCCGCTCTGTGATTGTAAGTAAATTCATTAGCTTACTCATCAAATTAAAGTTTAGGTTAAGACGGTTTATTCATCAAAATTTTTCATTTTGTCTTGACATGCTTCAAACTCTGTGATTTAGATTGGGGTGTCATTGATGGCATTACAACAGTTTGTTGGAATTAATGGAATTGGATTTTATACAAGTGAAACCTTTGTAAAAGCTGGTAAGTGCTACCCTTTATATTTAAATATTTAATTTAATTTCAAATGCTATTTATTTCTAATCTTTCTTGTTGAAACTGAAATCTGGTTCTGTAAATTACAGGTCTTTCTTCTGGCGAACTAGGAACTATACTTTACGCTTGTGTTCAGGTATCTAGTCTCTGCCACTGGCTCCAAGAATCCAATCATAAAAGATTCTGAATGCAAAACTTGATAAATCCAAAATTGAATTTGCAGGTTCCAATTACTGTATTAGGCGCATTTCTTATGGATAAATCAGGAAGAAGACCACTTATTATGGTAAATACTGCCGCTACTCGTATTCGCAAAGTGTAAGTATTAATCAGTGAGGAAGAAAGCATTTTAATAACAAGAAAGCATGGTTTTTTGCATACTCAGATTTCTGCAGCTGGAACATTCTTAGGTTGCTTCCTAGCTGGAACTTCTTTCTTTCTCAAGGTAATTCACCAAATGTTCACTATCACTGAAACAATTTTCTTTAGTTCTTGCCACTTGTTCTAAACTTACTTCATGATTGTTTTAACCAGGGCCAAAATATGATACTTGACTGGGTGCCAGTATTAGCTGTTGGTGGTATATTGGTAAGTGATAAGCCATTATAGCTGATGATATGGTTTTCATATAATACATTCTATTCAACTCTTAAGATGGAGAAATTGTTTTCTTACTTTTGTTTCTGCATCTCCCCTCGAGATCAGATTTATATAGCATTTTTCTCAATTGGATTTGGAGCTGTTCCTTGGGTGATAATGTCTGAGGTAAGCTTCATTAGTTATTACTATCAGAGGAAAGAAACACCGGGACGATCCATTTTTTTCCTGTAATAATCTTAAAACCATTTTCCACGGCAGATCTTTCCCATAAACATTAAGGGAGTGGCTGGCAGCTTGGTGGTCTTAGTGAACTGGTCAGGGGCTTGGGCAGTTTCGTATACTTTCAACTTCCTTATGAGCTGGAGTTCCTCAGGTGAATACAATTCTTTTAACTTAGCACCAAAGTGTCAATTGGAAGCAAGCCTTGTTTCTAAGCTGACCACTTCATGTATGTTCAACTTTGTTCCAGGCACCTTCTTTATCTACTCCGCCTTCTCTGTGATTACTGTCCTGTTCGTGGGAAAATTTGTCCCTGAAACCAAAGGAAAGACACTAGAGCAAATTCAGGCCAGCATCAACAAATCATAGTGAATGAAAAATTAAATAACTGAATGAATAGATAGCATTTGCAGACCATCCTCGATAAGTCGATATGATATTGGCGCAAGTTGCTTTCTCAATTTGGTTAAACATCAATTCCCGTTAGAACACAGCTAGAAGAAGATGGACACAGCTTGAATTATCGGCCGACTTATCTGGGGACTCGAGAAAGGAAGCAATTCAGCAGTATCTTTGACTTGTGCCAACATCATCAATCCATGAGCTATTGCGCTTGTAATACTTATTGAAAGGAAGCAGTGGAAACCGCTTCTACCCAATTCATATTGTAGCTTAGTTGCTTGCTGATGCATTAAATCTCTGTATTATTTCATTAAATAATAAAGCTTGTTGAAGCACGAGTCTTCTTTGTCAAGAAGCTACAATTGCATCAAATACTTTCATTGATGAAGCAAACGCGTCCATACAAATAATCAGAATGGCAAATTTGAAACATTCGAGTCCTAGACAAAATTTTTGTTTGCTTTATGAGAAAGTTGTAAATAATAACTGATAAAATGAAAGTCACTAATAGGATATTTTTATATCTAATTTTAACAGATTTGTTTCTCTTAAACCACCATTCATTTACGTTACGCAGTGTTGACCCCCCGGTTGAAATGATTGAAGTACCCCTTGATTAACATTTCGAAGAGTTTCTGACTTGCTGGTAAGTGATTAGGGGCCTATATGATACAAATTCAGATATTACGTCCTGCATGAGAAATTTCAAGACATATGGTACGGGAGCATTATTTAACCGTTAAAAGATTGACGGATTCTCGTTATTTGACATCTCTCAGAATTCACTCGTGGCGTCACCACGACGGAAGAAACATCTTGCGCAGACGCCACCACTCGCTCAGTCCGCGCGTGATTACACTCGATTCACGTTCTCTCATTACGTGTCGCTTGCTCTTCCAGCAAAACTGCTCGTTAGCTGCAATTCGGCAATTTGTCGCTTCGATGAGCGCGGGCATTAAACAAAAAAATCGACTGCACAGATTCCTGTAAACTCTGATTCAAGTAAGAAATTTCGATTGCTATTGTTGAGTTTGGATGCTAACTTGCTTTAATTTTGAGTAATTTCAGTTTCTTGCTCTTTATTTGATTTTTTTTTTTTGTCACTAAATTGTCTGAGTGGTTTTCTTAGCATTAATTTTATCACAGTGTTTGTGATTATTGTGCTTTAGCTCAAAAAGTTATAGTGTTTATAGATTATGGGTTAAAGTTAGTAAATTTTTGTTTGCAGGGTTTGTTAATTCATTATTGATGTTCATAGAATCATCATAATCGATATTCAATATGAGGAGGTTTGGCAAGGGTGTTAGTTCTTGTGACGATGAATGTGCCGCTAATAGTAGTTCTTTGAGTCAAGGAGCCAATGAGCAATCTGATTATCTTGATCATGAAATTGCTCAACTCACAAAGCTTAGATCACAGCCCCATGAATTTTTGAGTAGGACTGCCCCTGGAAAGTTGAGATTGCCAGTTTCAACTGTAAAAATGTTGGTTGGTAGGGAGGTTAATTATTCGGGTAGGGGCAGATTTTCGGCAGCAGATAGTTGTCATGTTTTAAGCCGGTATTTGCCGGTTAATGGTCCTTGGAAGGTGGACGATATGAATTCTCGCGTCTACACTTCGCAATTCTCTACCGATGGTTCCTTTCTTGTTGCTGGATCTCAGGTGCTGATTTTACAACTTGTTATTAGTATCGAAAGCCTTCATGATCATAATTTCTAAGTGTTTTACATTTTGCTTGAAACAGGGAAGCACAATTAAGATATATAATGTTGATAAAAATTGGAAAGTTCAGAAGGATATTGAAGCCAAAGCCTTGAGATGGACAATTACTGATACATCTCTATCACCAGATCAACGTTTTCTTGTAAGTTTGTTATGTGGCTGGGAACCTGTTAATCATACATATTAAATGTTTTGACTGTAATTTTTTTTTTCTCGGTCAATTTTAATCAATTGACTGTAAATTTTGCAGGTTTATGCTAGTATATCTACCATTGTTAATATTGTAAATGTTGGATCTGGTGCAAGAGAGTCACTTGCAAATGTTACGGTATGTGCTACTAATTATGCTTGATCATCATTAGTTTATTCACTCGTAGGATGTTTTATAGAATTATGCAGATAAATTAGCCTAATAGAGTACCCAAATTATTTCATTAGTTTCATCGTAGATGGATTGTCTACGAGTTTTGTGTCTGGCATTGCACCATATCTCACACCTGCCTTAAACTGATTGGATGTTGTTGAACACTCTTTCTTCTAGATTACCAACCTCACTAAGAATAAGTTATTGTTGCAATAAATAAGGCTATTGAACTTGTGATGTGAGGAATAGAGGCTCCTAGTGAAGATTAATTGGGTGCTCTGCCTAAACATCCCTACAATTTGAGCAGCGGTACCTTAACAGATTCAATAGTCATCAGTTTGAGTGATTAGCGTATTATGTTCAGATTTTGGCGCATTTTGTATTCGTTCTTGTGGTGTGAAATGTTTATTTAATCTAACTTACTTCCTTTCTTGTTTCTTATGGAAAGAGATCCTATTTTAAGCTACTTTTATGGTTGATGCTTGTGTGAGCATGAGAGTAGCCTACAAAACTAAAAGCTCCGGACACCGTTTCATTACTAAACCAAAGAAATATTGAAGAATCTGTTAAGATATTTGCTCATTTGTGAAATATTTCTTTACATCTGATTTTCTATTTTTTACTTTTTGTCCATTTCCGGTGTAGGAAATTCACGAGGGGTTAGATTTTTCTGCTGATGGAGATGAGGATGAATTTGGGATCTTTTCTGTAAAATTTTCAACTGATGGGCAGGAGCTTGTTGCAGGAGGAAGTGATAATTTAATATATGTTTATGATCTCCAAGCGAATAAGTGTAGCCTTCGAATTCCCGCTCATAAGGTATCATAAGGCCTTCTTTTTTTTTAACATTAAAATTCTTGTTCCCTATAATATCCAGAGATGTTATTATGAATAATGTTGGTGGTGTATCGAACTTATTGTTGAATGTCAAATTTGTTACTTGTTCCCAAAATTCTTGAAGAGTTACATGGTACATGACCATTTTAGATTTTTTCGCATTTACATTTTTTTCATTCCTCATGGCAGAACAGTGTCGTTGTAGAAGCCAAGGCTATTTGGAGTATTTGAGACTACTATTACATGAAATAGTTGTTGGTTTTGAAATTCAGTCATCTTCTAACTATTAAAGTGTATTGTTTTTCTGATTCTGCGGCAATTTGCTTGGATGTGATTGGAAATATTTGGAGTTACAAAAATCTGATCTGCTATGTCTCTTGCAGTCTGATGTTAACACAGTGTGTTTTGCGGATGAAACTGGCCATCTCATATTTTCTGGAAGTGATGATAGCCTCTGTAAGGTAACTTCATATATTCATTCAGGTTTAGTACTTTTAAAAGAGAAGAATTAATTACCATTAAAAAGGATACCAAACCTTTTCCATTTTTCAGGTAATTTGAACACCTTGGCGATTATTAAGTGGCTAAGGAAGTATTTTCTTCATCTTCAAATTGCTTGTTCAGTTTAGGAATTATGTTTCTTATCTATTAGCTCATATAGGTGTGGGATAGGCGCTGCTTTATTTCAAAAGGACGAGCAAATGGTGTCTTGACGGGACATCTGGAAGGGATTACATTCATTGACAGTCGTAGAGATGGCCGTTACTTTATTTCAAATGGAAAAGATCAAACTATTAAACTTTGGGATATACGAAAGATGTCCTCAAACACCACATAGTATGTCTATTCTATCCCTAGTGTCATTCTTGATGTTAGCTTGCTTTCTTAATTGATCCCTATTTTGTGCTCTCTATGTTCACTAGAAAAATACTAATGAAGAATAATTGCTTGGAATATTAAATTTTTGGTAATTGTTTGTTTTTCTGGAATTAATATATGTTCTCTTCTGCTGATGATGATCGCGTGCAATGTATTTTTATTATGGCATTCCTACTTCAATTTGTGGCATTTGAAATTGCTTTAACTAGCCTATGGACTTGTAGCTTGTATGTTGAAATTTTATACTGTTGCCTAATCTGTACGAGTATCTGGCTATCAGACTTGGTATATAATAGTAGTTTCTTGCAGCACAGATTAATGAGGTTGGCGAACACCCACGTGGAATCATATCATCTTATACAACTTGTTCCACTGGGCCGAATTCTTGTTTCCATGTAAACTTGGAATTCTTTTCCCTTGTCCCTTGAACTTGAAAATTGATGTTGGATTTAATGCTTATACAAATTGAACAATTGAATCATTTATTAAAAAGTGTAGGAAACGTACAAGAACCATGAGTCTTGTATATGTGCATATATGTGCTCTTCAAATTTGGAGGTGTTATGTCATGGGAAAAGTTGGAATTAAAAAGTTACTGGAGATAGCCACTTCATGGTTGTGATAAAATGTGGTCTTTATTCTATCAAAATTCAAAATAATGAGAGCTTTTCTTTGTCCAAGCAGTAATCCAAGGCTTAGAGATGATGACTGGGATTATAGATGGATGGAATACCCATCTCATGCAAGAAAGTTGAAACATCCCCGTGATCAGTCGTTGGCTACATATAAAGGACATTCGGTCTTGTGTACTCTCATTCGCTGTTATTTCTCCCCAGAATATAGGTACTTCATTAACTTTTGAAGTAATAATGTATTGTAACGCGTTTCTTGTGTAAGTTTTCAAAGATTTTGGGAAGTTTGCATATTCTTTTGATTTTGATTTATGTTATGAACACAATCTGTTTATTCTTTCTAGTAATGATGATGGCTTAACTGAGCTATAATCTCAAATATAACGTGCCATATTGCATGACTGCTTGCAAATGTCTACTTTCAGACTTCAAATGCGAAGTAATAGCTCAGTGTTTTGCAACCTTGACATGAGTATATTTAGGGCAATGCATTTGAGTTGCTAGATTTCCCATGGGTATAGTTGGGCAACAATTTACATAACCTGAGGGTTTTCCAGCTAATTTGGGTATTTAGAACCAATCACTTCTAAAATTCTGTAATTGTGTTGTCAACTTAATAATGATTGAGTTGCCTTCTGTTTGAAGTTGAGTAACAAATTGCATGGTCTATAAAAATTCTGGATAGGAATGCTGTTCTGACTAAATTGTTTTGGCTATTGAGTATTCAATTTCAATATTGATGATTGCTAATCATTTGTTAACTTTTCTTTGTTGGTCAATTTGCAGCACTGCTCAAAAGTACATCTACACCGGATCCGGTGATAATTCTGTTTACATTTATGATCTAGTAAGCGTGCGAATTTGTTATTCATTTTTCACATTTAAGATAATTTCACTCTTTTTTGTGGAAAGCATTACAGAAGATGGAGATGGAGATTCGTTTTTGGTCGATTTGGAGAAAAAAAAAATCCATTTTTACATGTTTTTGCACTATATGTTGTCCTCTAGTAATTGATACTAACTAATTTATGCTCTAGTTAGTTTGTTTTATGCCTATGGTAATGAATTAGTTCTTGTTCTAATTTGTAGGTGAGTGGAGCTCAAGTTGCAAAACTTGATTTCCATAATGCTCCCGTAAGAGATTGTAGTTGGCACCCTATCTATCCTATGATTATTACCTCCTCTTGGGATTGCAACATTGTTAGATGGGAAATTCCTGGGATCGGTGAAGCTCCTCTGCGAAAGCTGAGAACAGGAAAAAGAAGACGTTTTTTCGGAACAGCATTTCCTTGAATAGGTGAATAAAGCTTTCATGCACGCCTAGGTTTTGATAATCTGGATGGATAGTGCTATGTATGATCAAACTTTTTTTTTTTTTTTTTTTTTTATAATCTCAAAAAGTGTTTCACGTTCTAAGTTTATAGTCCATTAAATTTGGAGCAATACTAGGCATCACAATATCTAAAGTTTTAATTTGACTCTCAACATATGTAGCATTCATCTATTAGATAGTAGTTAAACAATTTTATAAGTAATGAAATCTATCATTCAATAGGTGAGTGATACCTAACATTGAAACTCAAGTTAAAACTTAAATGTTGGGATTTTTAACATTAATATTAAATTTATGCTAGCTTGATGCTCACTTTTACGACTATAGTTCAATTTCTAAGCTATAGGCCTCACATCACATCTCCCTATTTCAGGTATTGACATATGTATAGTTGTGCTAAATAACTCGTGCATTAGATGGATTTTGTTAAAGTCCATATCAAAAGTTACTAAACCTTTTAGTTTAATAGTGTAATGACTGTAAAATTTATTAAACCATATAATTTATTAATATAATGGCATTATACTATTAAACCACATAATTTAATAGTTTTTTCAGGTTTTAATAAAGTTTAAGATCATTGACTATATATATATATATATATATATATATATATATATATCATGAGAATGTCTTCACTAAAGAATGATATATCATTTTCAGACGTAAACAATGTCATTTTTTAAAATGCAAACTTGGGATTTTACAATGTTGTGAAACCACATAATTCATAAGGACTTGCGTGGATTTGTCACGCCAGCTCTAATGGTGTTCTGTCATGTGGTAGAGTAATGAGTTCTACTGTGGGATCAACAGTAGATCCCGCAATAAGATCTATTAAATTTAACATTAAAAAATTAATGAATCTCACAATAAAACTCATTACTCTGTCACGTGACAGAACTTTATTAGCCCAACATTTTGAGTTAGGTGGACAATCCCATAAACGTTTTCTCGCAACTGTCACGAATGATGGTTTACACATTTAGGGGGGGAGAGGCTGTTTCACAAGACGTGAGGGGGAGGAAACTTCTCGAAAGATTGAATTAAAAATGATTTTGAGAAAGATTATTGAAGAGCAAAACAAATTAAAAGACTATTAATTAGAAGAAAAAACCAAATTGGGTAGGGAAGTGGTTAGCTGTAATTAAAGAACGCCATTGCTTGCAAGCGCATGTGATGAATCTCGTAAGTGATTCTGCGGGGAGTCTCCTACGAGGTCATGTGGTATATGATTCCTTCCTCGCACCTTCAACATCTTGCTGCCACTCATTACTTCTCTTTTAATTGATCATTCAGTGTTTAATTCGCAAGCTACCCTGTCTATAAACCGCTATTAAATTTCTAGTTGAAATGAAGTGTGAAGATTAAATTGTTTAATATTATCAATGTATGTATATTGTATGTGTACGCAGAGAAGGATACGCAATTCCGTAGGATGGGTAACTTTGAACTTGGAAATGGGTCTAGCAATAGTTCTTTCACATGCATCATGCAATACATTGAGACTTTGAATTATGTGATAACTAATTAACAAAAAAAAATTGTGTTGATAACAGCACCATCGATTTAATAATCATATTAAATTTGATGACTTAAACTCATTTATTCGTATCATATTTGTGTCGAGTAAATAGATCATATCAAATTTTACCAACTATCATGTATGATTAAGATTCCCTTACCCATCTGCCCCTCCAACATTCTCTAAGTTTACTTGCATAATAAATAATTTCTTAATGTAACATTAAAATTTTAATTTATTAATCAACACCTATTAATGAGAAAAAAGCGAAATTAATTTATTCCCGTTCTTAGTGGATTTCTTTCTCCTCCTATTATTCCTAATTTCTGTGTATATTTGGATGGGAATTGTCTTCTCTGCCCCTAGTTTGTGGGTGAAGGTACTATTCTCCCAAGTTTCTAAGAAATTTATGAATATTAATGGTATTGAATTGAATTTTAATATGATCAATTGTATCCCACTAAAAAAATTGTGGAGAGACAAGTATATGTAATGTTAAAACATAGTCAACTATAAGTTATAACGATAGAAACAATGTTTTTATTATTATTAATTATGATAAAAGGGCAAAACAATATTTGAGAGGGATAAGAGTTCAAAAGAAAACAACTAGCTTCACTGGGACATTCCTCCAGCCAAGCCCTGAGCAGCTGAGAGCAAGGTTATAAGCTGCTGCATCAGTAGCAAAATTACAACATCTCTTAACATGGCATACTCTAAATTTGGACTTGGGTGTGAATAGATGCTGCTGCATCTGCACCTCTAAATTATTACTCCAAAAAAGTTCTGTGCGTGCAGAGACTCTGTCCAAAACCAATTGGATAACCCTTAATGAATCCGACTCAACCACCAATGGAGAAGCTCCTACGTTCATCATATACACATTTATTTCTACTCCCCCATATGCCCCATAAGAGTAAAACAAACAAAGCAAGATCAGAGGATGAGAGAACAGAACGAAATCAATCAAAATAGCTCCAGAAATCATAAACCCGAGTATTGGAAATAATACATGCAGATTTGGTCAGCTCCCATACTCCCTGTGCACGTTGACAATGAACCAAAGAATGCATCGCATCATCCCTTAAAGTACCATAAAGTCTACATAAAGGATCGTCAAGCACTCTCTTTAAATGTAGATTTTTCATAACAGGCAAAAGGTTTAAGAGAGCCCTTCAAAGAGAGATTCAAACCTGAGCAGGAACCAACCAATACAGCCTTCCAATTATGCACCAACCTTCCTATAGATGCAGGTACAGAATCTAGCAGCTGAAGCGCCAAACCATAGCTAGACCGAGGCGAATACTCACCATGATTATCATAATGCCACAAAACCTTATCCTCAGCCGTCCAGGGGGGTAATTTAAGCTTTAGAATTTGCTGAACATCCATGTCAACAAAATATTATCTTAAAACAGCAACATTCCATAGCAGTTCCCAGGAGAAATCAGTCTCTCCACTCTCGCATCAACAGGCAGCCGTCGAGATGAAACAGGACGGAAAGTAGAAGGCCGAGGCATCCAGTTACCAGTATGAATCCCAATATCAGGACCATAACCACTCGCCATCTGGTTCCTTTTTGTAACAGTTCCCAAGCCCTCAAAATACTCCGCCAAATACACATACGATGGGTTAGAACCCAGACTAGCCTCAAGAAAAGTATGCCTTGGAAAGTACCTTGCTTTTATCACTCGCGCAACTAAGGAATCATCATACATCAACAAAACGCCACCCCTGCTTAGCCAGCACGGCTTGGTTAAACACACCAAACTTTTTGGGATGGCTCATACGGTCCGACCTCATCCAATGAACCCGCCTCTGATGAGCTGTTGATCCCCACCAAAATGCTGTAAACCGGTGTTGAACCTCATCACAAAGGCCCCTCGTTAGTTTGAGAACGCTCGTCTCATAGACTGGAATAGTCTGGACCACAGACCACATGACCATATAGTGTAAATGTACTTGAGAAGCTACCAAGACTGTCAAGGTCTTTAACCCTTCTGCTGCCGAATGTCCACTTTTGGTTATCTGCGATCTTTAGATCGTCTTCTCTTTGATTGTTGTAAGCTGGGAAAAGGAAAAAAAAAATTGATTGTATTTGTAAACCTGGTGGGGCTTTTTCCGTCGCAAAAAGTTTTGTTAGGTTCACAACTCATTGTGTTCTCATTACCCAAACGAAATCATTGTAAATGTGATTGTGTATCCGAGTTGCACTGTTGAACAGGCTCAACAATCACGCATTCATATTTTTGTATCATTACATGTGACGACTTCAGACAAGAATTGCAAAGCCGCGAATTTCAAAATTATTGAAACCCTTGTCTCTGGATATATAAATGGAACTCGTCGGTAAGCCAAACCGAAATTTTTCTTCGGATATTCATGAGAATTTCACCGGCCTCGAGAACAAGGTAAGGTTCAAATCTAGGCTTCTTGGCTCTTGCCCTTCTTGTTTACATCATCTTGGTTATCACTAGGTGAATCTGTTGTTGTGAACTTGTGATTGGCTTAATCAAAACGAAGGATGAAGTTCTTATCAATGAATTCCCATACATACCGCTCCCGATTTGAAACTTGAGTACATGCACTAGTAAATTCACTTACCTCTCTGAAATTCAATTTACGACGGTGAGAGCATTGATAATTTAATTTCACTTTAATATAATATGATGAATACATGAGTGTAAGTTTAACATATATATGTTCAAAATTATACCCACCAAGGGAAGTATATATAAACATGGCATGATTGATACCTAGACAAAAATATAATTTCATATTAATTTGTAGATCTCTTTCTCTACATAATCGAACAGGCATTTGGATTCTCATCACTGAACATCATTAGCACTTCATCATTATATGTACAACAATTAAACAATATTGCAAGATCTTCTTTTGGTTTATCAAATAATGCTCTAGAACGGTCCCCATTTTCTTCATTATTGCTGCAACCTTTTGGTGATTCTACGTTGTTATTATTATCTACAATCTCCACTTTCTTACCTGTCTTTTTCTTCAGTCTTTTCAACACTTTCTGCGGATCAAACCGCCCCGTTACTACAACTTTATGTTTGTTCATATCAGTTGTAAATTTCTCCACCCCTTGAATAAATTAAACACCAAAAACAAATCAAGGAAAAAATTGTCACAAGTGTTCATTGCATATATTATGAATGTATGCATATATATATATGTGTGTGTGTGTGTGTGTGTGATAAAGAATAAAAAGTGTGGGTACCTTTGAACTTGGAAATGGCTCTAGCAACAGTTCTTTCACATGCATTACAATACATTGAGACTTTGAATTCTGCAACAACTAACTGCACGTACGTGTAAAGACACATCAAGGTAAATGTGTTAATCATTATTATTTCATCCTCACGAGTGATTAATTCACGTTTAAAACATAAACGAACAGAAAATCATACTCTGAGTTCTTCATGTTTCTTCTTCTTGCCCATTGGTACTGTTAAAATAATGAAGGCGACTGACGAATGAAAATTTTCGCACCAAGAGAGGGCAATTTATCATTATATTTGTCGGTGCAAAAGAAAGAAAAAAAAAAGATATATTAAGGCAGTTGGTAGGAGACAATTTAAATGACAAGGATCATAAAAATTTTGTTCTACTGCAAATTGCTCAAGCCAATCGATGTGTGTCGGATCAAACATTCCGTTTCCCGATTTGCCCCTCAGAGCAAATAACTGCCAATGATTCATTCATTCCAATAGGATCATCTAATAATATATATAATCATTGTACGTATTTCCTCTTTTTTTCAGAAATTAAAACAATAATCAATCAATTTTAACATTAGTACAAGGGGGCAAGAATTTTTTGGATGAGTGGACTAATTATGAGCCTGTACCTCACGTAAGACCAACTAGAGTAATTAATCCCTCAAAAAGTTCTCTTCATTTTCTAGCTTAATAACGAACTTCTTTATCTGTCATAATTGACCTTAAATATTCTCTTAGTTTTATTGCTTCATTATTAAATTTCTTTAGAGAAGTTTTATTTTTCCTTCTTTTGAAAGCAAGATGAAAATCTTCACCTCCTCATTATTACTTGAACTCAAGTGACTATGGGCAGCGGCGGTGATAGGAATTCAATTTCGCAGGGGCCAAGTTCAAATAATAATATAATTTAAAAAATAGTCAATAACTAATAAATATTATAATAAAAATCTATCAACGTATTCAATTCAATACATTTATAATTAACCCCGACGTATTTTCGTATGTTAAAAATGTTGAAGAATAACCTTATCATCAATAATACAAAATAAATATTTTTCAATATATACAAAAATATTATCACTCGATCATTGATCTTTCGTCCGATTTCATATATGATTTTTCAAAAAATTCTTAGTTGAAAAATGCTCTTTTTACTTGCAGTAGTGACAAGTGGTAAAGTTAATGCTCATGTGATCAATAAATGAATTAATGAATACAATTTATTCTTTTTACTATCAACTATTTTTCTTGTTAGCTTACCAATTCTTTTCAATTTTAAAAATTTGTTATCAGAACCCATATTTATAATGTTTAAACATCATGTTAACTTTTAAGTGCTATGAGATTCATTGAAGAAAAATCATTTGAACTCCGACATTGCTATTATATTGAATACTATTATAAGATCAAACATCTGAATTTAAGAAAAATACATGGACGGCATTTGCTATAGCTAATTCAATTCATTCACACGGAAAGATAATACACAATTAGATTAAAATAATGATGGAATGTAATGATGTATTCATGCTGCCGTTGTACCGTTGTACGAGTCAACTAATAACAATCGATGATCATTTGAAAGATCAAATAATAATAATAATTATAAGGGAAGCTTAAGGTACAGCTGTATAATTATAGAATAAACAGTAATCTACACATGGATATCATTCATACTATAGTTACAGCTGTTGTAACTTACAAAGGAGCTGTAATTTAAGAAAATTTTAATAATAATAATAAGAGAGCCTCTAAGTTGCAGCAACTGTAACTACAGCAGCTGTAAGTTACAGCTGCTGCAATTTTGTATAAACAGTAACCCTACATAGGTACTGTTCACGTAAAATTGCAGCAGCTGTAGCAAAATCCTAATAATAATAATAATAATAATAATAATAATAATAATAATAATAGGAATGTTGTTAGTTGTCGTATAGCGATCGATCACTTGATGATCGAGTGAGAGGAAAAAGCTCAAAGCTGCAGGGTATGTAATTTAAGATACTTAATGACCAAAAAGCCCCATTTGATTATCAAGTACATGTATCAATCAATATATTGAACTTGTGCATTTAATAATATATGTATATCCATTCCAGCTTAATCAAAACCTTGCAAAATTAAAATAATAATACGTAAAAAGAAATTAAGATAAAATCTCCAAACCTTACAATATATAGACATCTATCCGAACCAGAAAGAATCACACGTGCCCATTCGTGTGACGACGCGGCAAAATCTACACCGTAGAAGCCGCTTTCTCTAAGAAGTCTACAGCCTTCAGTATCCGATGCTGTCTGAATTTTTAAATCAGAAAATTGAAAGAAAAAGGGGGAACAAAGGGAAAATGGCAGCGTCATCAACGGCAAGACTTGCGTTTCGGATAGCAGTGGCGGTGATCGTGATCCTGGTGCTGTTCTACGTGGGCCGGCCGCTCTACTGGAAAATCTCTGCTACCGTTCAAGAGATCCGTGAAAACAAACAAACCGTCAAACAAGGTTTAAATTAAATCACTTCCAATTCCAATCTCATCACTTTCTTTTCTTCTTTTCTTTTTCTCCTTAGAAGTAAAATTATGCACGTTTTTAACTTGTTCAATTGAATCCTCGTCTCATACGTCGTCGTTTTATTTATTTATTTTTTTGGGGGCAGGCATAAGTCAGATTGTGTACGAGGCTCAGAAAACGGTGGGGTGGTGGCACGATGAGTCGGATTTAGGAGCGCGTGAATATCGGACGAAGAGAGTCGTTGACACTCGTAGGCTTCTCTTTTAGGGTATTGTCATGAATAGATGTTGGGTAATTTTGTTAATCAGATCGCTAATTATGCTTGCGATCAAAGCTTTTAATTAGAGTGATTAATGGGATTTATTTATACTGTAGTTGGGTTTCGATTCGAGTTATAATCTGTTACAAATAAAATTACTTGTTTCAAATCACTGATCAGCTTGGCTATAAAAAAAATGTGCATTCAATGAGTACTTTAGTTGATGGAGATTGCTCTCAAGGCTGCTGGGAAAAATTCAATTGTTTAGATTTCCCATACTATTCTGTGAGTGGAACAATTTAAGTGCTTGTTGAGTTTGCTAGCAGAAGAGAGTAGCACTGCATTTAGATGTTAGCACCAATGGAGAGTTGGTTAAGAATGCGTATTGCTATTATATTAGCCTGCCGGTGCTTAATTTGTTATTCAGACTTGAGCTACTGTGCGGGTATTGTACGATTTCTTTTTCAATTAGCGGGATGGCTTGACCATCGGTAACCTTTAGCCGTCCGTTAAGGCTTTTGATAATGCTTGTTCTTCTCTGTTTTTGTTGTTGCAAAAAAAGAAGCATCCTCGCAGATGTTCAACAGAAAATAGGACACTTCTATGGTGCTTTTTTAATTTTCATACATTGTGCCGTACTGCCATTTGTTGGGTTCTCATAAACCCTGGGTTCTTTGTGGCACAAATCCTGTTTAGCTATTCTGAGTTGTTTTTGTTCTCTCTTATTCCTCAGCCAAGTGGTTTCCATACTTTTGGATGAGTTTTCACTTTTGCGTTCCAATTTGCAAGTGCGCAGACAAATACTATCCTTAAATTACAGATTTGACTTTGGAAATATTCATCTATCTTACTAGATATGTTGGCTTGAATTCTATTTTAGTCTATAGCCCTTTCAGTTTGTATATTTGTACTCCACTAGTTAAAACTGTTGTAGATTTTTTTTCGCTTCAACAATTCTTCCTTTCAACTCTCTACAAATGGTTATGGTCGTAGGAGTTGATGCTTCAGCTGAGTCTTAATAATCTTAGTTTTGAATTGGACGGGATTTTAGTTATGGGTTTAACTGATTATCAGTTAATTCAAAAGCAGCTTTCCTCTTTTACTTGTTGAAAGAAATTAAGATACTTGTGGGCTTTTTCCTATTTTTTTCAGCATTTTGGTTGAATTCCTGGCTTCAATACAAGTACGATGTTGATGGTAGTGACTGCTTACCTTTCTTTTTTTTTTTCCAAACTTTCAATGCCATGAATAGTCTCCTTCATTAGACAGAGATCCATTGTGTTGAATTCTATTATTCTCCGGTAATCTTCTTGTGAATCAAGATCTTTCTACAACTTAATGAAAGTAAGCCAATTTATTAACTGAATACTGAGTTTTTGTTCTTCTTCATCACGTTAATGTTTGGTTTAGCAGATTGTTTGAAGTGAGAAGTGCAGATTAGAATCAAATGATCCATACGATAACGCAACCTTATTTTACCTTCTCGTTGTTGCCATCAAACTCCAGGAGGAATCTAGGATACTCAGGATGCCATTGGAAGTGTTTTTTATAATGTGGAAAGAGGACTGTCAGATGGTCAAAACTCAGAACCAACTTCGTCGTTTGTCCTCACTTTGGGTAAATTAAAGGCTTTCAGGTTTTGACAATCAAGTGTTGTGCGGCTCGTTTCTGTTTGCACGAGGATTTTGTTAAAAGAAATTATGACGAGAAAGTTTGGGCTAAGCCCACCAGACTCAAAGTTTGAGCTCTAGTATTGTAGTCCAATTCCTATGCAGCCCAATTGTCTTTAGCCCGTCGTGAATTTTCCAATCACACACCCAAGATTTCTTTCAATCGCCTTTCACATGTAGGAGAAGAAAAATGGCTTACCATCTCGTTAATGAGTGGTTTCCTTATTTATATATTGTTTGTTCTAAAGTTTTAATAGTAATTGATTACCCAAAAGAATATTCTAAACTATTAAAATGCAATGAATATGGGCATAGGCAATCAATTGAGAGATGGAGAGAGTCTTGGGTGAAGATTCCTTGGCAGACGTTTGAAGGAGGAGCCAATCTAAGCTCAGCAATGGAAGCACTTTCCAAATTTCCTGTTTCCGTCATTTCCTTTACTTTCTATCGATTAAGTTACCAAGAACATGAGTGACCTCATATAAGGGGTAAAGGCCCCACTATCTTTCATTCATCACCCACCAAAGCTCACTAAAAGCAACAATTGAATGATGATGATGATGATGATGATGATTCCACTTGTGGCATGGAGATGAGATGACATTCGCAACTTCAATATCATATTATCTGCTTGCATAAATAATTGATCTTCCAACTTCTATTATTGATTGTTGGAAGAATTGGCCTTGGCTCGTGCAACTACTATGTAGGTAATTGATTCTAATTATGATGGATTGAAAGGATATGAAATAAATAATTGATCCTCCAACTTCTATTATTGATTGATTCTGGTTTTGGTCAAAGAAATAATGTTTGTGCTTTGGATTGAGGTCCCATTAGAGCTTAATTGAAATCCTGCCTTGCGCTCAAGCTAAGCCTGTGAGAAGATTGCCAATGAAAAGGGTAAAAAAAAAAAGAAAAGAAAAAGTGCAAACCTGACCCCATCATGACTCAGGCTTCTATCATCTCACAAAGCTTCTTTGCTAACCAAAATTTTGATTCAAAATTCTGCCAAGTGTGGAGGTGTTAATGAATTAATTTTCATTTGGGTGGATGACATTACAGAATTTGATGTGTTTATGGCAGGGATAGCATCGTACCAAGGCATGAGGTGTTAAGAGTCCTTTTCAAATAGATAAATGATATTTTCAAAAGGCATATGTCACTTGCGTTTTTTGCGAAAATAGAAAGTGAATGTTTGTTTCAAAAAGTATTTTGAAATGCTTTTGGAAAATAGATCTCTCTCTCTCTCTCTCTGGTTTAGACTGAATTATCTTAGTTAGAATTGGTTGAGCCCCATCAATTTTCTTTCCACATTATCTCTGTATTAAGAATTTTATTATCAAAATAATTTTTAATAAAACCACTTAATTAATCTTTTCTTCTCTTTTTATTTTCAATTCATAAATTCTCATCAGTTGCTTCATATATTATTTTCTAAATGTAAATAATTGATTTCATTATAGGCTATTATAAACTAAAGAGGAGCAAACCCATTATTCGAAAATGAACATCAATAATGTTTTTACTAGCTATAAAAATTAATGAATATTAAGAAATCTATCTTACTAATCACAAGAGCAAGTGAATAGAGAGAAAAAAAAATTTATATATAGAAAGTATGAAATAGAGATTATGATTTATTAAAAAAGATTAAAAAAAAAATGAATCCAAAAGAGGATGAAATCGATCATTTAGTTTACAGAATGTGAGAGGAGAAAGAAAGTAAGAGACTAAGTAATCGTACATCTAGAAAAAAGAGATTAGTGAAGAATAATTTTGAAATTTTAAAATTTTTAAACCTTAATAATTAGCTTATTTTTTAAAACGGGCATAGAGATGAATTTGATAGATTCAAATAACTCGATTCAAATAACTCTACCCTTTAAAGAATTTGTGATTGAAGCTATTTGGAGTGTTGACGTTATAGTGGTGGGATTCGGAATCTGTATACTAATTTGTTGGTTTTTTTCTTTTTTTTTTTGGTGGGGGATTTAATACAGTAAACGTGACCTTGGAACCCAAGAAAAAATTATGATGGAAGTGTTTGAATATTGACATCCTCATTCCTCGGTATTAATTTCTAGTTTTGATGATTTATTAGCTAATTGATTGTAATATGAAACTATGTACTTCAATAGTTTTTTAAACGCACCACCTAATTGATAGCAATTAACACCTTCTATTTGCGAGAGTCTAGAAGAATCGTAATGAGCCATCACAGCCATCAATTTTTTTTATTTTGATTAGGGGACCGTGCAAAATTAAAAATTTATAATGATTTAGTCAATAATTAATCATTTGACTTACCTCCTATAGAGGTTTTATAATCTTAACGAGGTAAACCCAAGATATTTTGTTAGTAGTTTTGGAATGTAAATATCTTTTTTTTTTTTTTGTACCTTTTTTAAATGTTAACACAAATATAATTGTAATGAAATTTATCGTTAAACAAAATATGACTCAATTATTACTTGCTTTTTCTTGAAATTCAAATATAGTTGGATCTCATCTCTAATTTTGTCTATTGCTTCTAGAAGTTCTGGGGTTGAATACTCAATTTGCATGAATTTTGAATTTTTTTGATTAATTTAATCTATATTTAATGGATTAATTCATTTTGAATTGATTAGATTGGTAAAATACAATGGACTTTGGTTGATTCAATGTATATCATTGAACTATATATACATTTTATAAATTAATAAATAATTAATAGATCGATCGTGAATACCTCTTTAAATTAATAAATTTTGTATAGTTTTGATATTACTAATTCATAGATGTTTAACTGTACTATATATGTTACTTTTGATGTTAGAATATTTTTCAGGTTAAAAAAAAAAAAAAAAAAAAATCATCCTAGCTATAAAACAACTACTTGATGAAATGTAAGCGGCAGAAAACTCTCTGGGAAGAAAAGTGACAATCTACCAATTATAACTTTTGGAAAGGGAAAAGAACTTTGAAATGAGTTCTGTATTTTCTTTTCGGTATTGAAGAGAATTACTTGTTAGTAATAGGTAGCATGATTTCAGTGTTTGGTAGCAAGCACTAATCAAAAGATTAACGCATCTTCTTTGGTCCCCAACACTCTTTAACGTGTCTAAACACATAATTATTGAGGAAATGAAAAGAAAAAAAAAGGAGTTTTGGCCACAATAAACAAGTTATATCAGTGGTCAGAAAGGAAAGCGGCCATTGGTGTGCACTCCATGCATGGCTTAAATATCCTTTGTTTCTATAATCTCGCAATGACCTTTTGCTTTTGCCATTTAATCGTTTTTAAACATTTTTGAGTTATCCAATTGATTAGCGTAAATTGCACTTTTCATTCTCCACCACTGAGAAAAGAAAAGTGGGGCTCCCTCTCAAGACTCAAGCCTCAAAAGCCAAATGCATATTCAATGGTTGGGAAACAAGATCTCACCTCTATGGGGTACCCTTCAGAATATTACATCGGTTTTGGGTATTCTAAGACACTAGAATTGACCTTCAGCAAACCATCGCCACTTCAGGACGGCATATTTGTTTACTGAACTAATTTGCATTTCCATCTTCGTGATGCATGAAACTGTCCACAACAAGATAAGTTTAAAGCTTTTGTTGGCTGGATTTGGATCTTTCTTGAGAAACATAAAAGGGGCGAGAATCCACCCATGACAAAAACAACGCGATACGCGTAGGAAATGCACAAAGTTTCGAAAATTTTGCAGGCAATTACTATCTCCATCGGGTCCCATCCCATCAAAGCATATTTAGTCAAATTCAACCAGGTATTCATACGCGGACAGCGTGGCATCCAATACTTGGAGGCTTTTTGAAGTTTAGACCATTCAATGACTTGTCATTACTCTCAAAGTTAACAAACTGTTCACCAATCACTTTCCTTGGATTTGATTCTCTAACAAAAACACAACCCCTTTTTGTCTTCTCTCCTCTTTTTGTCGGTCTATTGTCTTCATTCTTCACATGTCACGTTAGGACACTTGTAAGACTATGCCATACGTAATTCACTTGTTCCATAGTTAACAAAAATGTTAAAAGTTAATTCATATTTGTTGGCCTTCTAGCCATATTAAGTTCATCCCACCCTGCTTGATTAACATTGTCATGTTAGTGTGGTGACTTATCCTTTATATTATTGTCGAGTTTTATGTACGAATTTAAGTTTTTGAGTCAAACAGTTATTATAATATAGTATCATAGACGAGAAATTGCATTTAATTCTCTAAACTTGATATTCTTTCTGCTTATTTTCGAACTCTTTCATCTCTCGCTCCATTTACATTCTTTTATATTATTGTTGGGCATTATACAGTATTAGGTGTCTCTCAAGTAAGTCATCAGTGTTCTCAAAATTCAAGTTGAAACCTTAAGTTAATGGATTATGACTTGGAACTACTTTTGTAACTTTTGTGATATTGATTCAATGACTATCCAGATGTCGAAAATGATTCTATGGAAAGGGAATCACATTGACAATTCAAAAAACATAATCTGCTTGATGTGCCATCATTAGATCTCAAAGATGATTTCTGTTATTGAATTAATCTAAACACACTGACAAAAGTTAGTTTGATTTCTTGGTTTCTGCTATTTTGGTCTGCGGATATCTGTGTATGGATCCCACAATTTTGGCGATAAACTATTCTGATTCTTTTTAATATTTGTGACAAAGATATTGTCTTGATATATGATTTTTTTTTTCAATTAATACAAGATTTGCGAAACCATGCACACCAGGCATATATGTTCCCTTAAAAGTGTTAATAGTTAGATCTTTTTTGTTCTTTATTCATTCACAATAAACTGCGGCGGAATTAGCCAGAAATGGCCGAGCATAATGATAATTGATCAGAAGAAAGAAAGAACCAAGAAATAATAAAAGAAAGAAATAATCCAGAGTCAAAGCATGCCAAGGAGAATGAGAGTATTTTATATTATTTCATTTTTCGTTCTCATGTCCAGTGCTTGTAGTGGGAAAGTGTAGATCTTCCAAAAAATAATTTTTAGAAAATTTTATTCTTATCTCTTTGGATTGTTATTATAGCATATTTTGACCAATTAGTTGTTATGTTTATATAATTTTAGGGAACACGGGTCTAATTGTGCTCCTAATCTTTATGTCCAAGTTCTATATTTAATTAAACTAGCATTACTACCATAATAAAGAGGCTGGAATATCATTATTTGGCATTTGGTTAGTTGTATTTAAAAGTGTTGGTCCCTTACGGCACCATCAATATCTATTGGGAGGTTCAAGTTTCTTCGAATTAACTTATTTATGTTATTTTTTAAAGTCACTGGAAACGGACTCCGCTGTTGGTAATTGGCAAAAAGGGGGAAGAAAGGTAATGGCATCACGATGGGAATCAACTAGACAAATGGTTGCATTGACTCCACTGAATGCATGCCGTGCTGGAAAGAGCTAAAATTGGTGATGGCAAAATACAATGATGAAGGGGCACATGAGAAGACTTTTGCTTAAAAAATTTTACCATTGAGGGATTTTCTAAGGGGAAGGGAATGATACTTCTTTCAAAATATAATTTCTGGGTCATTTATTCTTAAATTACCTTTATCTCTTTGGGTTGTTATCATAGTATATTTTGACCAAGTAAAAGTAGTTGTTATCATAGTATATTTTAACCAAATGTGTGGTTGGATTGGTAACAACATGAAATTTGTAGTAGCTGACCACCTAAGCTCGAGCATTGGGAGAGGTAAGAGAAAATAAAAATTATTTAGGCTTGACCCACCCCCTTACCTTTAAAAAAAAATAGTTGTGTTCACATAATTTCAAGGAACATGAAATTTAATTATGTTCCTAATCTTTAGGTCTAAGTTATGTAAGATAGTATTTAAACTAGCATTACCATCAATAATGTGATCAATGTTCAATAACACATTTGCAATATCATATATAGTGATCAATGTTCACAATGTGACTGTAGGATGACATAATCAGTTTGACTCGTCCCCACGACGCCCATAACATACTCAATGATTCTTCAATATCAATTGTTATTTTATATATATATATATATACGCACACACGCACATACACACACTTTAGCTCACACTCTCAAATTCTTTTGATAAATAAGTACAGATTCAGTTATGTACTTAATAATGATCAAGACTTAATGTTCAATTCTAGATTGTGTCGTATTCTCTTGTTACACTGGCGCTATAGCCTGCGTTTTTACGGCTTCCTCACATGCTTTATTCTAAAGTACTTAACTAATTCTGTTCTATCTAAGAAGTTTTTACTTTTTTCTCTTTTTTTTTTTCAACTCTTTAACTTTGACATGTTTTACATATTTTTGTGTTATGATTCTTGTATCAGGGATGAGTTGATCATACCAGTAGCTGTGGCTTGCAGGGAAAGAAATTCTGGGTTGTGATTCTAGCAGAGGAAATGCTGCGGGGAAGTAATTTTTGGGCGGTTTTATTATTGATTATCGGAGTTGCTGTACTTAAAGCTGATTTGTACACCGTGGAGGGTAGTAGGCCATATCGGATTCTTTTGGACACAGATATGGATACTGATGATTTCTTCGCTCTCTTGTACCTTTTGAAGCTTAACAGATCAGAATTTCACCTGGAGGTGAACAAAATCATCTCTGTTAGTGCTCCTTTTTGTGTTCTAATGATGCTTTAAACTTGGGTTATATTGTAAGTATTTAGACTATGATATATTGGCAGAATGTACTCTATAATAAGAACCCTGTTTCATCAGGACTCAGTCATGACTTTGGTTGGCTAAAAATGAAGTGCTTAACATTAAAGCAATTCTCTGCTAAGCCTTTTTCTGATTATGCAGTAAGTTATTTTTGCGGTTATAAATTACGGGCTAGAAAGTGACATATTACTGATGCTGCAGGCAATCACCATCAGCGCAAATGCATGGATCGATGCCGGTCATGCAGTGAATAAGATTTATGACATTCTTTACATGATGGACCGCGATGACATCTCTGTCGGAGTTGGAGGTGAAGGTGGAATCTTAGACGATGGAACCATCCTTGCAGATGTTGGTGGATATCTCCCCATAATTGAACAGGTGCATAAAATTACTCTCACTCTCTCAATTAAATTTGTTTTTTATATGCGCAAAAACGCTTTCTACTATCTCAATTAATTTCATACCAGGGCACTACGACAGCCGGATATTGCAGATACAGACAGGCTATACCAGTAGGTCATGCAGGAAGGTTAGAAAAAGATACTAACTTAGGCGTACGAAAGGAATTTCTTCCCCAGGTATGAAATTAATTCCTCCGGTGGTATGCTTGTTGTGATGACATTGATGTGTCCATTTAGGTAATTGTTTTGTTCATGAAATTAGGGCAGCAGGAGGTATTCTCCGCTTGGGCAACCTACTGCTCAGCAAGTGTTGATTGATAAGATTTCTGAAGGTCCTATTACTGTTATTTTAATAGGAGCTTATACGAACATGGCAATTTTCCTTATGAAAAACCCGCATTTGAAGAAAAATATTGAGCATATATATGCAATGGGCGGTGGTGTGAGGTCAAAAAACCCTACTGGTTGTTGCCCAAAAAACTCTAGCAGCTCTTGCAAGCCTCAGCAGTGTGGTGACCCTGGTAATTTGTTTACTGACTACACAAGCAATCCTTATGCTGAGTTCAATATGTTTGGAGATCCTTTTGCCGCATACCAGGTAGATGATAATATTATTTTCAATTAATGATAATCATTAGTTTGATGGTGGCACATTCCTTTTTTTTCTTTTTTTCTTTTTTTCCCTTTCCAGGTTTTTCATTCTGGGATTCCCATTACCCTTATTCCTCTGGATGCAACAAATACCATCCTCGTAACTAAGAATTTCTTTAAAATGTTTGAGGAAAGTCAGAATACGTACGAGGCACAATATTGCTTCAAGTCCTTGAAAATGGCTCGCGACACTTGGTTAAATGACCAGTTCTATGCGGTATTTACTTCAATGTGCTTGCTATCAAATTGCATTCGTCTTTTTGTTAGAAATCGTCCTTGTAATTTTACAATGTATGAGCAAGTTGGCATATACTTTGGCAGAGCTATTTCATGTGGGACTCCTTTACAGCTGGTGTAGCAATGGCAATTATGCAAAATTCGCACAACCATAATGGAGAAAATGAATTTGCTGAAATGGAATACATGAATATAACTGTAGTTACTTCGAATAAACCTTATGGAATATCAGATGGCTCAAATCCATTCTTTGATGGGCGCGAAACTCCAAAGTTCAATTTAAAGAAAGGGGGAGTGCATAGTGGACATGTTCAGACAAGAATTCGAGATCCATTTTGCATAGTGAAGAATGGGAAAGGGAAATGCAAGGTGACTGCTTGTGCTTTCTCAATGCTGTAGCGTAGCCTGTACATTTTAAGTTGCTGCAACAAATAGTTTCAATCTTCTTACATAGCTGTAAATTCAGGCTCAGCATTAGCTCTTGATGCTGTTTCGGCAAATAACTTCATTCATTAGTACATCATTTTCTTGTTGCAAATTCCGTGATCTGATTTCAAAAGCACATTCAAATAGGATGGATATACAGAGGAGGTAACTGGTTCAAACGCAGTGCGTGTTCTTGTTGCTAAGAAGGCAAAAACAAATAAGGAAGTTAGCAGTAAACTTTACAGAGAATTTTACTTAAACTTCTTGGAAGTAAGTTTACTCCTCAGTCAATTTTGTTTGAGAAAATTTTGACTAATTATTATTTCGCTCTCATTTATTAACCACTTTGCAAGCTCAAATTACTTCAAGGATCAAATGCTAATGAACTGATATTAATTTTCTTTTTGTTGGATGAAGGTTCTAAATCGCCCTCAACACACCGGAAGGTTCAATTTCACAACTCAATTTCCTTATTTCAAAGAAGTTTTATACAAGCCACATTTTGGAACTAAGAAGCTAGGGAAGCCAGTTGTCTTTGACATGGACATGAGTGTGGGAGATTTTCTAGCTCTATTCTATCTCCTAAAAGCACCTGTGGAAGTGATTAATCTGAAGGTAAGTGCTTTTCCACTTTTCTGGCTTCACTGGCTAGGCATTACAAATAAATGGACTTCAGTAAATTTACTGTTCATGATTGAGAAAGAAACTGAATGCTTGAGACATTAATAGTTAGTTTATTTTGTTTTCTTTTAATGTAAGCAATCCAAATAGAAATCTATGAGAATTAATGTTCCGAGACCGGTTACATTTAAGATGCTGAATGATAAGATATTCTGTCGATATACTGGCGTTTCAGAGTTCTGATCTTTTCTAGGATCTGTGTCACTCAGTTTCTCAGAAATTTATTCTCTAAACTTTTCTATCTGAGCAACGTGGGTTTGTTGCTTGCTGGTTTTTAGTTAAACATTACAATTAATAGGTAACTTGCATATTGCACGAAATAGGTTTCACCTGAAAGAAAATGGAAACTACTTTGCTTGCCTATAAATTTCAAGAAAGTAGAAGATTCGATGTGCCTGGTCTTTCTCCTTTCGTCAGGCAATACTAGTGAGCCCAACCGGCTGGGCAAATGCTGCAACGATAGATGTCATTTATGATTTACTGCATATGATGGGTCGAGATGACATTCAAGTTGGTCTGGGAGATTTGTTTGCAACGAATCAGTCCGATCCAATTTTTCCTTCTGTGGGAGACTGCAAGTATGTTAAATCCATCCCACATGGAAGCGGCGGATTTCTGGACTCAGACACTCTTTACGGGCTTGCTCGTGATATGCCAAGAAGTCCTAGGAGGTAGTCTTTTATATAAATTTTACATATGTTGACAGTTTGGAGACTGAATTTTGAATTATGTTCAAGGTATACAGCGGAGAACTCTGTAAAATATGGAGCTCCAAGGGATACCGATCACCCAGAACTAAGACAGCCTCTAGCATTGGAACTTTGGGACTCCACAACAAACACTCTTGAGCCAGGATCTAAGATTACCTTATTGACAAATGGACCCCTGACCAATTTAGCTAAAATTTTATCATCAAAGAAAAATGCTACCTCTCTAATTCAGGTAACAGGCCATCTCTTGAGAAAATGAGATAAATATTAGATGGCTTTAACAGGCAAAGCCAAATCTCCTTCCTTGCAGGAGGTTTATATTGTTGGAGGACACTTGAGCCACGGTGACACAGACACAGGAAATGTCTTTACCGTTCCTTTGAATAAGTATGCAGAATTCAATATGTTTCTTGATCCTTTGGCTGCAAAGACAGTTTTTGAATCACCACTGAGCATCACTCTCATTCCACTAGGCGTTCAGCGTAAAGTCAGTTCATTTCCTAAGATCCTAAGAAGGCTGTGCCTGAAAAACAAGACCCCTGAAGCTCGGTTCACTTGGCGTTTGCTGTCAAGGCTGTATCGTCTACAACAAACTCATTATCGGTACCATCACATGGTAAGTCTCTCCAGTAAAGTGCTTAAATTTATAGATCGGTTTTACTGCCACATTGAAATTAAAGTTTTACTTAATGCCACACTTTTTGCAGGATATATTCTTGGGAGAAATCCTCGGTGCAGTAGCATTGGCTGGTGATCATTCACCGCTGAAACCTACCGTGCAAGTCAAGTCAATCAAGGTCATTGCTGAAGGCAATGAATACAAAGATGGACAAACTGTGATTGACAAAAAGCAAGGGAATTTTGTCAAAGTAATAGAAAACTTGGATCCTGAGGCTTACTATGATCTATTTGCAAATGACCTCAATAGGAAGAATCAGTCTGCTGTAATAGGAAGCTTTGATGAACAAAAAAGAATGTGGAGTACACCACCTGTGAATCAAACACAGAGTCCAATTTAAGGTGTTGGATTAGTTTATTTTCTGACACAGGAATTGATTTTTTCTTTTCCTTTTTTTCTTTTTTTTCACTTTTCTTCTTCTATAGAGGAGTTTCATTTGTAATTGCTAATGCTGTTAAAAATAGAAGCTTCTCTAACACCCATGTCCCAGAAAAAGGACAATTCATTATGCTTTGTTCATAAAAGAAAACAATGACAGATGTAGACAACAGTAATTAAGAATCATATGCAGCATGCAAAATTCTCTGTAATTCAATATCTCTTCCTTTTTTTCTCTCTTTTTCCTTCCCCATTTTATCATGTGAAAAAAGATCATGGCGTAACACGAATCATCAAAAAAATTTTCATATAATCATTAATTACTGGATTAATTTAATGAAGAATTTTCAAATGCAGAAGATGGTATGATCATTATATCATCTAGAGCTTCACTTTGAAAAGAAAAATGAAAAGACAGAATTAAGCTTTCACATACTGTCCATTTGATGGTTCATTTAATAATCTTGATTGTGCTTTTGCTTAATCAAACATTATGACTTATCCTTTCACATTCCTTTTATCTCCTACATTGCTTCAACATTATTGTTGGTTGGGCAGTCAAGATAATTTTATTTTTCCTGTTTTGTGACAACAATCATTCTTAATTTACATAGCTCATAAATATACTTGTATGAACATTTGATGAGATATATATGCCCTTATTTTATATTTTTATGAATAAGGCATAAATAATTCCATTGAGACTCGAACGGTTGCCCTCAGCAATGTTGAGAGCACCGGCGCACCATTGGGTACAAGCCCAATGGCATTTGGTTGGTGATGACTGGCTGCCCTGTAAAATGTTTCTTTAATAACAAATTGGGCATAAGATGCTGCTACCACTAATTACTTTTCACATTTTTTTTGTCAATTTTTGTGGCAGCAAACAGAGAGAAAAAAGACACCAATAGATTAAGATTGACCTTGCATTAGAAGAATCATATCTTTTGCAATTCGATTCATGTTCCAAAGTCCCTACATGTTCTCTCCAAATTGAATTTATTTATTAAGCTAAAGAGTAAAGACTAAGACAGTATCTTCATTTGTTTTATCTTTGCCAGCATTGATGCCAACTAGAAGCTGCTGTCAAGTGACAGTTTCTTTAGTTGCTACCTGTTTCCAAGTCCAACATTGGTGAAACTTTTGTGTGGAAATTTTAGGGAAATGAAGACCAATTCTCATGATGTTTAACATGGCATCAAAATATCAGTAAGCCTTTGTAATCATGGAAGTATCACTATTGTGCTCACAAAGTTCACGAACTGTTGGGAAATAGATTCACCAGCAGTTAAAAATAGAAAGACATACATCAAGTTTTAGAGGAGTACGTAAATGTATTTACCAAACACTTTAATTATTCTGCATCCAAAGACAAGTTAAAGCACAATAGTTATCAAGGGTTCGTGTCTATGATAGAATTTACTTGATCTGAACTGTTGGAAGAGGTGGCAATTTTGTGGCTCATACAGTCTGTCTTTTTTTCAGATTTTGCAATGGGTAAGACACAATGCTTCATTATAAATTTATCCCCTCAAATAATTGTGACATGTGCTTCATGTGTTGAACTGTTCTGTTCTCACAGCATTTTGAGACCATTGTAGTTCTCATAATGCATGGACTCACCAACTTGATGTGAGGAAATTGAAAGGAAAATAAATAAAGAAGATTTAAAAAAAGGGAAAAAAGAAATTTTTGAGCCTTAATCATAATAAAATGTGGCAATAGTTGGAAACCATTCCCTCTTTTCATAGGATCCATACAAGCACAAGCTCAAATAGTAGAACATAGTAGAAGCAGTGAAGCACAAAAGTACTATATCAGCTACTCTATTAGAATCCTCCGTTTAATTGCTTTCCTCATGCAATTTTATAAGCCTTGGAAACTTAATTCCATCATCGGAATTGACCCACCAGCTGCCACAATTTGTTGCTCCATCTGCAACCATCAATCATTTCATCAAAAAGAAAAAAAATTAGTAATTATAATTGGGCTTTCAGGTTTTCAGCTTTCAAGTGAAAGTCCATAGCACTCACTCCGAATAAAGTTTCAAGCTTGTTCTTGACAAGGCAGTACTCTTGCTTCACTTGCTGCAAACATCTCGTGCACCTGTAAGATTCATCAATCTTTAAAATTAAAAAAAAAAAAATGTATAAAAATTTTAATTCATGGTAACATCCTTTAATTGCTGACCGAAAAGAAAACTCACCCTTCGATGTTCTGTTCCTCACAGAAATTTTTGAAAGCAATGCAGGCATTTTTAATTCTCTCTGCACCTATGCTGTTAGAAAAAGAAAGCACCCTTTTCTTGTCAACAAATTTGAAAAGATGATCCCATCAAGGAAAAGAAACAATTTTGCCATTACAATTTAACTTTTCATACTGATGCCTCAGATCTGATCTAAATCAATTATCATTATTGATTATTTTTCTTTCTTTGAGAGATTTGAGCCAATTTCAATTCTAGGCTCTAGATGTCAAGGGCATGATTGTGCAAGTGTTCTTGCTTTCTACGTAGTACCTTGAGCTGCTACCCTTCAATTGATGAACATGGGAATCAACCATTTTGAAGTCTATATTTGGCTGATCCCTATAAAACAACAACAAATAAAGAAGAAAAAACCAAAGCAAATAGTAAATAGAAAAGGGAAAAGGAAGATAATAAAAAAAAAAAACCCGAAAAGCCAGAACTTTTAAGCAACAACAAAAGCAGATAAGCAGTTTGAAAGAGAGAGCTTACAGGGCCCTGGTGAGATCATTGAGAAGTCTTTCAGAATCAACAAAGAAAAGTGAGACCACTTCGACAACAAAATCTGGGTTGCTTTCGTCTTGAAGTTGCTGAAGCTGTATGAACTGATTATCCAAAACTCGCTTCTCTCGCCAAGAGCAAAAATAACAAAACACAACTCATCAAAACCAACAACAAAAACAAAAACAAAGAAAACAAAAAGAGCAAACAAACCCATATTGCTATACCTCCATGAACAAGGACTTTGTGTACTCCACAAGCCTTCTTTGCATCTGACCCACCTCCATGTCTCTCTTGTTCCTATTCCTCTCTACACAAAATCCAAACAATCAATAATAGCCTGTGGCTTGAATAAGCAGATCCTGTGGTGTTATTGCACAACCAAAAGAAGGGGGGTATATATATATATATATAGAAAGTATGTTCCTTGAAAATGATTTGATGAATTTAATGCATGTACCAGAGATAAAAACCAAACTGTCTTGTAGCAGTACTAGGAACTAAAGAATGGTCTATTAAGAACAGCACCTGCTTATCTTTATCTGGATTTGTGCTCTCCGTTTTGATTGTTCTGTCTTTCTTCTCACAGAACTACAGAAGAAGAATCACAGCCCCACCACCAATTGCTTGCTCTCACATTTACGCCATTTATTAGCATTTAGACAAACAAGGACCCCCACCATCTTTTCATTCTCTCTCTTTCATTTCGACACCTCTTGTGCTCGAAATATTATTTTATTTGTAATCTTGTTTCTCTCTTCCATTGTTTCATTGAAACTATTGGTCTTCATTGAACCTCACACGTGAGGTTATAACGTATAAATGACTTTAAAATAGTATATTAACAACGTTACGCTGTTTTATACAAAGCCCTTCACTCTCAGGTGAAAATTTCTAATATTTCACTGTTAATACATTAAGATAAATAATAGTGTATAAAATAAATAAAAAATTAGGAGATAATAACGAATATTTGGGAATTAGTAATTAAAAAGCTTGAAAATTTGTAGTTTATTTCAGAGTAGGGTGAGACTGCTCTATCAAACAATATTGTGTTGAGTTATTCTCTTTAAAAGTTCAAAATATTTGAAGCATCTCTAAAATGTGAATTTGAGACTTTGCATTGTTGTATAATTAGAACTATTGCGTGAACTGTACGTATGAATGACCGCACTAGAAAATGACTCTCTAATAAGTATAAGATATCTTCGAAATTTTTTTATTGGTTTTCAACCTCTTCTAGATACTTCTTGGAGAAGATGAGGAGAAAGATCTGAAATGGGAAAGTTTTTTCAAGGTGATGCGCATTTTTTGATTTCACCGACTTTCATGTAATTAATATTTTAGGTGCTGAACGGAAAATGAAAGAAAAGTGACTTGGGTCAATTTCTCCACGTTCATAATTGCAAATAGATCTATCAGTGGTTACTGGATCTGAGTTCATCACACCTGTAGGGATGTTACTATTAATTAGAAATCCCATGGTCCTGCCTCGTGTCACCAAAAAGAACAAAGTGAAAAAATGGTCCATGCAAAGAATTAAACCGGCGATATAAATAGAATGATTAGTCCCTTCCAAATGTAGAGCTATCAGGTTCATGACACGGTTCCTGACAGAACAAGCTGGAATTTTGCTGTTAACACTTTGTGGTTTATTAATTATCACATCATATGGAAATGGAATATTATTAAGTAGTCATCTTCTTATCTTGTTTCTTTCTTTTCTATTTTTGACTCCTTTTATGTGCTACGAAATTTTGTTGAAATTGGCAAACTAACGAGAAAATATCAAGTGGTTGCCATAGTGTTGAATGATTCCCGGCGGCCACTTTTTTGTTTAAGACCCCTAAAGTTTATCTCAATCGACAGTTAGACTCTTGTAATTTTAAAAATTAGTCGCTAAGATCTTAATGTTTTAGAAATAGATATTCAAATCCTATTTCGTTGGTGAACTTTGTTCATTTGAATAAGATAAATATATTATAGTACATCAAATTAATTTTAGTTTTTGGATTATAGTATGTAAATGCTCTTATTCCCATTCAAATAGATGTAGTTCCCTGATTAAAAGGAGTCCGAAAATCCATTTCTAAAACAATGGAGTCTATCTCATTATTCGGTCTTGAAGTTGAAAGAATCTTGAAATGGCACAGCCAATCCTAGAGACAGCTAATTTTGATTTTAATTACTTGGCTTTTTATAAAATAAGAAGAAGGGACAGCTGGATTTGAAGATATGCCCTTCAGAATCAAAACCCTTTTGAAGTTTAATGCAAAATGCCTCGTGGACTTGGCCGGTCTGGCTTTGTTTCTTTTATTTGGACACCGTGTCTATGGAGGGAGAATCCTTATCACTTTCTATGTCCATTATATTGTGTATTATCTGTATTTTTCCCTTTTTTTTTTGTGTGGCTATGATTCTTCTTCTTTTATTATTCGCATACATCATGCAAGATTTCTTTGATCGTCTCAAGTGCATGCATATTGCCGTTAGTGGTTAGATGGACACTATATTATCATTTCAAATAAAAAACTATGTTATTTGGTTAGAGACTTTGAAGATTTGTGATAGGAAAATGTTGCTATGATCACAGTACGGGGTATTATTGCTTTTAGCTTTTTAGCAATTATGCTGTGAAAAGTTAAGTTGTGTTTTTGAAGCATTTGGCAAGCACTTACGACTTAACTTCTACGGTATAGCTCAAATAGCAGTTGTTGCTTAAAAATTAAAACGCAATACTAAATTAAGCCTAAATTTAGACAATAAGCAAGAGCTCAAGGTTTTTCCTGTGAACATGGCTGGGAAAACCGATTCATCCAGGAGAATCCTGCAACTGAGGTATAGTTACATGCCACCTGTATGGGGGCTAACATTATTATAAACATGACAGCCCATTTGTGATTATTAAGAATATTATTGCAAGATTTTGATGAATGAGCATACCGACCAACCCTTGCATGAAAGTGCTGACCCTATCAGAATTAGTCAATCAGATCTGCACAACAGCCATTCATGATTTGGTCTTGTGCAAGTGCCACTTTGGGATTGAAGTTTCTGTCACTCAGAATGCTCTACAAATGCAAAAGATACGATTAAGATTCATTTTAGTTATAAAAAGGAAAGCAAAACCCCGAAGGCGGACATGTTTATCATGCAGTTGAAGGTCTTATTTTATTTTCTTTCATTTTATTGCCTTTGCTTTAAAATCTTGCAACCCTTATTTTATTGCATTTTCAATTTGAAAAATGACAGAATCCGCTTGCGTTTGACCCTTAATTAACACACTAACAAGTATTAATACCTCGGCTTAATATCAATATGATAGATCTTAAATTTTCTCTGATTATGGTTGTCATAAGAGCGCGTCTGTAACTATTGCGTTTTATGCAACATCACACAAAAAATCATGTCACTCATTACCGGCTGTTTCGTCGGAAAAATGGGAAAGTAGAGCACAAAAACCAGGAAATGGCAAGTGGAAACACACTTACTACTAGTAATGACATCAATTTAACAACGTTCGTATAACCATCATTTGAGGTTATATACTATTACAAGCTGCCAAAAATTGGAAGATACAAGAGAAACACACAACTGTTAACAACCCAACAGATATTAATAAACAGCCCCCCACAAAGCATTATGGATGCTCCTACGAAAAGCACACAATGCGAGACTAACATACTTTACAACTCCTCCTGCAGAACCCAGGAAGTTCTGCAGATCCAACCATATACTCTGGATTCTTGGTGCATTCACCTAGTGCAGCCCATCTCTCACAGCTTGCATTATTATCCGTGCAGTCCCCACCTTCTTCCAAGATCTTGTCGAATGAGTCAACATGAATCCACTTTGTTGCTGACCATTTCTCTCCTTCGATGACTGGACAACCACCATGGAGACTTATTGGGTCTGGAATAGCGTCTGTGTGGAGACTGAAGAAAAGAAGAGCATCCCCTCTTTGTGGCTTCACTGTATATTTCCAAGGTGGAAACAAAAAGATAGTAAAAAAATTTCAAACTGCTGTAAATGCAAAAGTAGACGTCAAATTTCACAAAAGCATATAAATATGTCAAATGGCACACCTGCAATTCCTTTTTTAGCACATTCAGAGAGATCGTCATTGGTAGCAGGAGTTCTGCGACGTGGAGGTTCCTGCTTGCAAATTGTTGCATGAACAGAGGAATGTCAGTTTTTTACAACAGGTAATGAAATAGATAATAACTACCTTCAGTGCTATGCTCTAATTTAAAATTAATACCATTTACCAAGCCAGCTTGTTTATTTTGCGGGTTTGAGAGAACCAATCAAAGAGTTACCAGAGAATAGCAAATCAGGAAAGTGAAAAATATTTTCAGGAGTAAGGAAGTATCTTCAAAACAATTGGCTGAAACTATGCATTAAGCTTGTTCTCATTAAAGTAAGTAAGGCACTTGAACTAACCTCTGCACTGGGAAATACTGTCTCACCACCTTTAGCAACATCAGAAAGATACATTAGCACAGTTGCCAGGCGGTGTCCACCCCGAGCAATATTTACCTTGTCAGAGAAGTAGTCATGATGTGGTTCATATTTCTGTCCGTGCTCATACCTTAGTACTTGTATGTCTTCCCCATTTTCTGTAAATCAAGAAAAACAAAAAATTGTTATGCCCATCCCTATGGAAATAAACAACCAAAATAGGGAGCTTATCATTTCACATGATAACACAAAGATAGCAATTTATTTTTTAGAAACATACTCTCCTGACTACATAAAGAAATGATTTGATTTATTTGAACAATTATAGAGTTAGAATAATGTAATTTTTGCAAGGATACGAAAAAAGGACAGGTTACTTAAAAGTATTTTCATGCTACCGCAACCTGTCACTAAGACAGGATATAGGCCACCAACAACATTGTTCAATGTTTATCATGTTAAAGCAACTTCATTTCTCCTGTGAAGTATCCGTAAACCAAAAATTCCTAAATGAGCCTATCTAGGTGCATTTTTTATAGCCATCCCTCAACAGATTCATGGGTCGAATGTAAGGACCAGTTTCCTCCTTTCTATGAGAAATTAACAAACAAGGATATGACGGAGAAACTAGACTTTACCCAAACCCCTCACTTTCCACATCAATCATGTGATTCCTAGATGGCAGGAAGTTTAACCACCCCAATGCTTGCACTTGTAACTCGAAACAATGAACCTGGAAATACTTTTTCCAAGATTTCAACCTACCTGGTCAAGCATAAGTAAGACATTGGGATATATTAAAATCCGAAAACTTAATTAGACAATGTAAGTGGTTTGCATAATTAAGATGACTAATTAAGAATTAAAATTTATATAAAAAAATTGCTGACTTCTAGTTAATATTTTTCTCAAATTGTCATCTGATGGAACAGCATGAAGTATATCTAACAATTTGATTAAAAATACAGCAAAAAGAGTTTTAATTGTTTAAAATCTATAATTTTGAACCATAAATAATCGTATGAATATAAATATAAGTAATGAAGTTACAGCATTAACAGTTATGACGTGATTCTTATAGAAAAAGCAGAAGGACAAATAGTAAAAATATAAGCCATATTCATTAAATAAAGGCACCAACTAGAACAGAACAATGAAAAAAATGAATGTTACAGACCTTTTGGAAGAAACGTCCATGTTTCAATCTTCTCCTCTATACCAGCAATAATAGCGTCCTAAAAAAGGGAAGGAAATGCTGATACTAATGCATATCGAGAAATAATTGACAATCAAATGAAAGGAAAGCAGTTTTATCATAAATTTTCTTAAGCTGCCCATGTCATCTTACAAAACATCAAGATACCCCTTATGCCCATGAAAATGTGATTCAACTAATCAAGTTCTGTTGATCTCTAATCACATCAATGAAGCGATACAGTCATTCGTGCACTCTATTAACAAAAAAAAGTGTCACTAGGCTTAACTCATGAAACTAACCCCATATGTATCACCAATTTCCTGAGTTGCAATGTACTAAGAAGGGATGTTAGTAAACATGATAGGTCACCAACTAACAAAGCAAGTTCATTGAGTGCAACAAATGTCAAAGAAGTACAATAGCTTGGTGTACAGAAGATCACTCTGACATGATAAATATTCCACAGTTGCTCATTTTCCCATGTTTCTCATGTGCATTATGCTTAAACATTTAAGTAACAGTATTAAAACCAGCCACAGCTTAACATGCACACAATTATAATTATAATAAACAACAGTGAAGAGCAAGAGAAATCATGTGTACATATAATCAAAGCATAAACCACATCAATCAATAAACAAAAATTAAACAACCTTTCCTTTAGGTATAAAGGTCCCAGAACTGGTTCGAACGTCACTCAGCTTGCTCTCTCCACTCAAATTATCAGCAACTGCTGATCTCTTCAGCTGAGATTTTGCCTAATCACAGAATTGACCAACTCAATAAATCAAATTACAATAACTGTACAAAAATGAAAATTCTCATTCATTTTGATAACATTAAGCTAAAAGTCAAACTACCCACAAGATTAATCAAGTGATCGCATTCTAAGTCTGTGAGAAAACCCTCGTACACAAAGGCCCTGCAAATCGTCAGATTGATTATATGTACATATACTTTAAAAAAGTAGCGAAAATAAGAACTTTTGTAACTAAGCTGATGTTAAAAATAAAAATAAAAAAATGAAACTTTTGATTGTTTTTGCATAAGTTTCTCGGCAAGAAAACAGAAAAAAATTGCAGAAAATAAATGGTGACCTGGGTTTCCAAGAAATTTGTTTGACTTTAGATGGGTTAACGATGGCGCTCGAGCTGAAAGATTTGCGAATTAATAACGAGAACGAGAGCAGGAAGAAGAAATTTAGTGAGAGCCTTGTGGGAGACATGAGCGTGGATTGGATCGATTGTGCGAGACTCAGAGATTTGAGATTTTCCGGGAAAATGTCAAACTCTAAATGCTACGGATTGTGATTCGTTCAACCGTCACTGTGAGACTGTGAACACGAATACGATGGTGATGACGTAATTTAAATCTTAGAGTTGACCACAACGAACACGCCGTTGCCACGACGCCGTTCTGAAAAGCATTTTTCTTTACATAAATTTAAAACATTACTGATCAGAAAAAAAATTCATTTAAAACGGGTTACCATTTTTCCAGAACTAGTTCAAATGTTCAATCGATTATACAATGAATTCAAACTAAACTAAATTGACACCTAAAATGTTGATGGCACTTCTTCATATTATTGGTAACCTAGTCTCAAACCTGCTCTTTAACATCAATCCAAATTTGAATAACGCATCCTCCCCCTTTAAAACAGGGGACACTTTTAATCTTGTCAGTGCTTGAAATAATCTTATTGGTGCTAAAGTTAAATTTTTTGGCAGAATTATTGAAACCAATCACTTGCATTGAGTAGAAATTAGGCAAAATAGTCTACTAGGTTCACTTAATCTGGTAAATGTTTCCGTGGCAAGTAACAGTGTAAAAAGAAAAATGAAACTCAGATCTTCTCATATTGTGTCATAATGCAAAATTCAAATTTAATCTAAATGATCAGAAGTTCAGGATTAGCTAGCCCAACTATGTCACAAAAAAAAAGAATACTTTTTTTATCTGATCAGTCCTATTAACACAAAGTTCCATACAAAGATGGTTAACAAAAAATCATATGCTTCTTATGACCATTAAACACAATTCCAAGTTACAGAAGCAAGTAGTGAAGCTCTGCAATGTTCATTCTCCCTCTTCCAATCTGCTTTGATTTCTCAATCTCAGGTCAAGCGCCCCAGAATTTTGCGATACCCCAGTTCTGAAAATTTTCCAATGACTAATTTTCGTTTAAACTATCAGCATCCTCGCCTAAAACAATCTCCATGTGCCGGTTTATATCATTCACATTTAGTTCATTTAAGTTGGCTGAGTTGAATTCTTCAGCATCAAAAAACTCCTCGGAGAATGTCCTTTGAAGATGTCTTATCGACTGGTTTTCTTGGACAATTTGTGCCAGAGCTTCTTCATCACCTTTTAGAGCTTGCACAACCTGCATCGAATGCAACCCCAGGTCATCAAAATTTTTTCTTTTGTTATTTGACCTAGTCATTCTTGTGTTGCAAGAAACCAGCTAGATTCAATCATATTATTAGCATTAGAGATTGGCATAATTGTCTTTTATTCAAAATCAAGTTAGAGAGATTTCTGTAGCATTAAAGAACATGCCTTGCTCATTTGTGGTCGACAGGCTGACGTCTGATTGATACAAGCAGAGGCTATCAATAGCAACTGGGTCAATTGCTCTGTGTTATAGGCATCACCAAGTGTTGGATCAACAAGCTCCTTCATACTACTCCTTTTGAGCAAAGGTTTGGCCTGCACAGAATCTTTCATTAAACTTGATTTTGTCATCACAATTCTACAACACTGAACTTTGTTATGCTATGATGAGATTTCGGAAAACAGAAGCAAGCTGACGTACCCACATCACAAGGCTTTTCTGTGAACTATCTAAAGCTTGCCGCCCTGTGATGATCTCTAATAATAGCACTCCATAAGCATAGACATCAGTCTTCTCATCCACGATACCGTGCATGAAAAACTCTGGCGGAAGATATCTGTCATAACCAAAGAATTTCATATGAGATTATTTGGCTTAAATAAAAGTGTTTAAAACATATGAAATCCATATAAAGATCTGAATTACGAACCCGAATGTGCCTTCAATATTCGATACAATATGATGAGTCCATTTATCTGGTAGCCACTTAGCTAGTCCAAAATCAGATATCTGTATCAAATTTGGAGTTCCAAATTAAGTTAAGAGATCAAACTTCTAAAGAAAGTTAACCATTTGATCTTAAAAATGGTACCTGAGGCTGAAAATCCTCTGTAAGCAAAATATTTGCAGACTTAATATCTTTATGGATGATTCTCCTTTGGCAGCCCTCATGAAGATAGCAAATGCCCTCAGCTGTCCCAAATGCAATCTTATACCTTATGTCCCAATTTAGCTTCTCCTTTGGCCCTAAAATTATTATAGTAAGAAAAGAGACGGATATATTTATTGGATAGAAACTCGAGAATTTTTTAATTTTGAAAGGCTTAAACAGATGACAAACCATAAAGTAATGATGCTAAACTCCCATGGGGAGATAGTTCCAGAATAAGGTGCATCCCTCCTTCAACCCCATAACCGATCATTTTAGCAATATTAGGATGATCAACGTGAACTATGATCCCAAGCTCGGATAAGTAGTCCGTGGTCATCTCTTCTGGGGAACCTCTAGTTAGTCGTTTAATTGCAACATATTGCCCATCTTCCAATTGTCCCTTGTAAACTTCAGCATAGCCTCCTTGCCCAATCAATTTTTCTTTTCAAAAGAAAAGATAATACTTTGTCAGCGTACTGAACATTAACCAAAAGGGAATAATAACCTTGCAAAAAGTACTAATTCAAACTGTGTAATTTAGTTGTAGGAAGAAAGGACAAACCATGGCTGAAGTTGTCAGTAGCAGCTTGGAGTTCTGAGAGTGCAAAGTTCTTCCAGCCGGGTTTCAAATAACATAGATCGGCTTCAACCAAAGTAGCATTAAATGACAGGCCCCTGGAACCTCTAATTCGTTTTGTTTTTCTTCTTGTGAGCTTAGGGACATTTTTTGTGGCACTTTTTGGGATATTTTTTGGGGCACTTTTTGGGGCACCTTTTATCGAAGATAAAGGTTGAAGTTTCCTCTGAGGTTTTTTCCACATATTAAAGAGGCCTGGCAAATGAATAGCAGTAAACATACTGTGATAAACTGATTCTGAAGAAGTACTAGCCTTGGAAGTAGCAGTTTCAGATTCTATGCTTCTTGAGTAAGCCACAAGAACTTCTTCTGACGAGTCGTCGTCTGTACCCTCCTCATCCTCCTCCATTGCTAAAGATGCCGAATCTAGTGCGACATATTTCTAACATTACTATAAAGAATCTCATAACACCATGTCAAAAAGCAAAAGAATTAATGAATATTAATTGTACCTTGAGATAAAGAAGAGTTAGAGCACCCGGATCGCGAACTCCTGCCAACAACAGAAGCAGCAGCCTCGTTTTCTTGATTTTCACTGGTAACCATTTCGTGATTCTCAGTGTTAGCCATCTCTTGATTTTCACCGGTAATCATTATTTGATTCTCAGGGTTAGCCTTCCCTTGATTTTCACTGGTAATCATTTCTTGATTCTCACTTTTAGACTTCTCTTCTCTAGTAATCGTTTCTTTATTCTTATTCTTAGTGTTAGCCTTTTTTTTAATTTCGCCGGTAGAGTTAGAGGAACCGTTGCTGCCATCACAAGAAAACAGGATATATGATTAAAAAAGTAAAAAAAAAAAATCCATAAGAGACGTATAAATGCAGATTCAAACAAGCAACATATCAACCCAAAATCCTGATTATATGAAAGATACACACACACATATATATATACAAACCTGATCAAGTCATATTTATTCATCCAAGAGGAAACAAGTTTAAAACCGGAGCTGTAACGTATATGCATTTCAAATTATATTTGTATCAACGATCAGGCTCAATAGCTATTATGATTCAGAAGCTAAGAACCTCGGACAAGACGAAGGTTCTCAGACAACTCCCATAACAATCCTCAAAAGGTGACAAAACCAGAGAGAGAGAGATTGCGAAACCAAAAGAGAAGCAGAAGGAAATATTGAGAATGAATATGCTTGCGTCTGTTCTTGCTCAGAAGAGAGGGAAATGAAATAGCGGTTGCCATGTTTTTCCCTAAGCTTGTTTTTAATATGCAAGTTTATTTTTTGACAATTCGGCCTATTTTCATGCTCAAAAATCGGATGTTAATGTGATTTGTTATGTGGATAAACAACCGTGTGAGCTAATTAATTAAAAAATTAGTTAACAAGTTGATGGAATATTGAGGGCTTGCAGGCAAGCACGTATGCAGGTTTTCGCTCGTGGCACGCAGCTACAGAAAGCATAGTTCCGGAAATGGGGTTCCACTCTACTGGGTATTTGACACATGTCCTTTTCAATCCGCGGGAAAAACACTGAAAGAGAATCAAGTAACGGTTTTTCCAAAGTATACGATTACCTGGTCTCCCAATCTCCGATACCCAGCTAAAAATAATAGTAAGTACAACCATGCAGCTATCAACATGTTACACAAATTCATGATTCAGCTTTCGGTACCAAGGAATTGAAATAAAGCTTGTTCATTTAATGATATAAACGTTCAAGTTGCTTATAATTGCAAATTTTAAATACCATCTTGGAGAAGTTATTTAGGAGGTGGCCACAACAAGTACAATAGTCTAATGTGTATTATTACTCTATTCATCAAAGATCAAACAGAGACAGAATTCGCATTTTAACAAAATGTGCGGTACAAGAATATTTAAAAGTGTTCATTACACTTGAATTATTAGTTGCTTTACAGAAAAAAATGAGACGAAGGTTACAGTGGAGCAAAACTAAAGCTTATAAATTTTGGGTACAGTTTCAGTGAACATTGCGAGTGATTAATCCCTCAAATATCGTGTAAAGGTCCTTGTTTTCAGGACCAAAAATCTCATCAGCCTTCCGTAGAGTCTCCTAATTTTCCAGAAAAACAGCAGATTCAAATGGGTTACGAAAGCAATTCACATCAGAAAGAAATATGAGAGAGACAGAAAGAGAGAGTGATTTACTTCTTTTGTCTGCTTATGGGCATTCAATTCCTTAACATTTGCCAGAAATGTACCAAACTGCTCATAGGACAATCGACTCCTGATAAAACAAAAGAAAGGGCATAACTCCTGAGTCTTAATGGGTCACAAGTTGTAATTGAAGCACAGGCAAAATCTTGCAGTTGCCTTCAGTACAAACGTAATTCAATCAAGAACATGGATAACTGATCTAGTAAGTTTCACAATATCCAAAAATGAAAAATAAGCAACAAATGACAAGCACGGCAAGCAACTTTAAGGGCAAATGTGTGCATGAAAAACTAATACTAGCTATGGGACTTGAAAAATTAGGCAAAACAACTCAGAGCAAACAAAATATTGCCTTTTACTCTGGTTTCCAGAAAAGTAGGACCAATTCGGCATTATTGTCAAGTCGGCAGTAATGGTGCGTTTACTTCTTCAGAATCATAGTGAACCGGAATCAGAATGAATTGAAATCGGATTGAGAAATGGAAATCATAGTAAGTTGTATGCATGAGATTGAGGGAATCGGATTTGGAATCAAAAGTATTCTCATTAATGTGTTTACTTTGTCCTGTAATCAGAATGGATTGTTGCAAGAAACTAAAATGCCCTTAGTTCAATTTATGTATTTGTTCACTAACAAAATAAAAAGTATTATTACCACTATTATTAATACTAGAATGGGATTCCCATTTCTCATTCCCAAATTTGTGGGCCCCACTCCCATTCATTTATATTTTTAGCAAGTAAACATTCTCATTCTCCAATCCAAGAAGTAAACACACCATAAGTATATAACAAACGAAGTTACTAGAAATGGTGACCAATTATTCTTTAATGAATCTAGTGCAAATGTCTACACCAAATAAGCAGCAAAAGCCTTTAGCAACAACTGTGCCAGTGTTGGATATCCATAGATTTAGTGTGATTCAGAGTTAGTTTTTTAACAAATTACTCATTCCTCAACAAGAAAGCCTCAACTTTAGAAAGTTTTTACCTGACTTGACGGAAGAATTCCTTCCCATCAACTCGAGTTTTCCCTGAAAGATACAAAGGAAAGAAAGGCATGGTAAGTGCTTGTTAAATAGCAAGATCAATGTTTAGTTAGGCTGCTTTTAAAGCATTACTAATAAAGGGGCTTCTACAGCAAGAATAAAGCAGACACTGATTTTGTTGGATAGCAAATAAACACCCATGGAAGTTTAAAGAGCTAAAATGCTAATTCCTTTTCCATCTGTCCGAAGAGAAAATTATGGAGAAAGAAGAAGAACAGCAATAAATGTAGAACTAAGAGGTGCAAATCAACTATTTATGCCAAGGAATAAGGCTTCAAAAACTAAAATTATTTGACAGAGCAATATGATACCGCATCAGGCCTTTTTCTAGAAGAAGTTCTTGAACTTACCAGTTTGTGATCCTGAGTCAGAGCTTGATATTGAACCGTGCGATGAGTGCGCAGAAGAAAATATAGATGACCTATCATCAAACATCCCTCTGGAGGTTGAAAATGAAATTGAATGTCGTCTTGGAGACACCGGTTTAGGCGTCCTCGTGGGAGATACTGAAGCTGATAAACTAGATGGTGACCCAGGGGGAGTCAACCGAGGCGTGCTTGTTTGGGATGCTAGCACGAAGCCATGTGAAATCCCAGGTCTGGAGGCTACCACAATTAACAGAATCAAATAAGAAAATAAAGCAACAGATGAATTGTAGCAAGCTTATTTGCTAGACTTTACATTTTTCATTACAACACCACATTTACCCATGTCGATCCATTAACAAAAGGAAAGAAAGGGAATTAGCAAAATGTTGTCGACAAGCATTAGTACTAATTTTATATTGGAATAAAAAAAAGATTTCACCCACATTCTGGCTCTCGCTCCTCTGCAAATGAAGAATTTCCACCTTCTGAGATCTGACAATGCATGGAAGAAGTTCTAGTCGGTGCAACAGCAGCATCATCTTCTGAAAAGAGGGAAAAAAATGAGGATTTATACAAATTTTTTACCAAATAATTCCTATTTTTCATGTCAAATAGTGCCACATCACCTAACTAACCAGTTTGCTGCATAATGTTGCATGTTCTTAAAACATCCACCCAATGTTCAACTACAGCCCATTTTAACCAGCCAGCACTGGACACTGAAATCCATTACTGGTTTGCAAGCTTCATCCATTTTACTTAGTAGGTACACAATCTCAAAGACACAAAAGCCAATCGTTTTACGTCTCGAATATAATCAAAAACCATTCTTAATACAATGTAAATATAAGCAATAATAAAACATATACCATTTGGGGTTGGCTTAGCAATTGGAGTAGCCCCCGTCTGCGGCAAATTTTTAAAAAAAATAGAAAAATGTCAATTGATTGTTCATTATTTACTTCATTAAGAAACTGGAAAATAATAGTTAAATCAGTAACATACCGAGGTATCTTCATCCTCTTGAAGTGATTGCATAAGTGTTTTCCTAAAAACCTCCAACTACACAGTACATAAAATATAACAAAATAAAATCATCTCACCAATTAGAAATTCACATGCATGCGAAGATTAATAAAATCAAAATAAAAAGTTCCAACCTTTGAGACATCTCTTTGAAGCTTTCTAACAGTGTTGGTCAACGCTGTGTTCTCTTTAATCAAGCTCTCCTGTCACAGAAAGTCAAAGTTAAAGCTTTTTTATTTTATTTTTTATTTTTTAAAAAAAATATGTACATGCGTGGAATTTTGCAAGGAAGCGGGTCGGGTCAGACCTTGTCGGCTTGTGCTTGAGCGAGTTTATCGGCGGTGTCGGAGAGGGAAGAGTCGAGTGACTTGATTTCGGATTGGAGTTCGGATATGAGGGAATCTTTCTCGGCCAGCTGCGCGCGTAAAGCGGACGACTCGGATTCGAGGGAGGAGACACGTGTCGAGAGGGCAATGGAAGTGATTTTGCGGGCCACATCGAGTTGCTCGAAGGGATCGGATGGTAGCACTTGCAACACCTCCTCGGGTAGATCGAAGGTACTACCTGCTCCTCGTTCTTTGGCTAACATTTCTCACACTTGTTACTCCCTTTTTTCTTTTTTAATTTTAATTTAGTGAAGGGTTAGTGTGTGTGTGTGTGTGTGTGTGTGTATATGTATGTATGTGTATGTAGCATATGAGTTAGTAGTATCGGTTTATGACGTAAGAAGAGAACCTCATGGGAATATGGGATTGGATGGATGGATAGATTTTTTTTAAAAAAAATTGTTTCAATTGTTTCAATTTTCCCCGAATCCTGTGGTTTGTGAATGGATAGGACATGAAAGAAGACAAAACTACAATCGTGGAATGTTTGGGGAATTGTGTAAATGTGTCATTTTCTCAAGCACGCATCCTATAGTTTTGTTTCTACGTGTAGCCTTCCCCCTCTTTTCCTTTCTTTCTCTCTTTCATCTGTGTGTGGGTTCTGTTGATGAAGCGAAAAGGTGATGAAAAATAATGACTTGGAATGAGTTTTAAAGTTGAGATGTTTGGACTTATACAAGGGTTTAGGGCTACTAATTATCATTAAGTTGGAAACACAATTACTATCAAGGAAGGCTGTAAGAGTAGATAAATAATTAGTAGCTGATTTATAAGCAAGAAGATCCTTAAACAGTCATTACTAACATGCTTTTTAAATCAAGTTGGGAAAGAAAAATAATTACGTTTGGGGAAAAGAATGGGGAGCTAGCTTAACTTATATCCTGGTCATCAATTATTTTTCTTTTTCGTGCAGGCGTGATTTGAGTCTTCGTGTATATTAGTGGATTGATGTATGCATGTATGTATGTAAGATTGAACCACTCTTATGAGCTAGTCTATATGTCAATTCAACTAATTAAAAAATAAGAAGTTTCAAATAAGAGTTTTGATATTTAAACTCCTTAATTTCTTTTATCAGTTTCCATTATTCAATTAACCTCACTATTTTAAAAATTATCCTTATTAAAAGATAGAAATATAATTTTAAAATAATAATTCATGAAATCTTAGTCACCTTCCACCACCATTGTCATCACCTCAAACCAACATTCTTTATTGTTCATACAAATCTCAAGTTGCTCTCTAGCTAGCCCATTTTCATTATCTATCATTCATTTTAATTAATTTATAATTCCTTAATTTCTATATTAAAATTATTTTGTGCCTCTCTTCATTTGATATTATTTTAATTTTGATACCATCACATTAGTGTCGCTAAAATCAAATAACCAAGGGATTTTTGGTCGGCAAATGTTGGAAATTTACTAGTAGAGGGTCAATTAGCGACCGAGGGCTAGTGGCGAAAAGATTATTCACAGAGCATGACCGACCACTGATTACATTAAGTAAGGGCAGTTCGGTAGATCAATTTTATTTTTAAAATTACTGTTACTTTTAAATGCAGCTAACCACTAATATAATGATGCAAATAATTAAAATGAGTATAGTGTACTTAACTGAAATTTACTTACACAAATATTAACATTCATATCATTTATATATAATAATTGGTAACTAAAATTATAATATTTATACTTCATTAATTTATTTTTTAAAATACCTCAGTAACAATAATGACCTTCTTAAAAGAAAATAATTTTTTAACTTTCTTCATTTTGTTTCTTTAAAGAGTCATAATAATGATCTTCTGATTTTACTTTCTCATTAAATAAGGATAATTTTACATTTATGTAATATGTGTGAGATATAAAACTTAATCTTAAAATTAAATATTGAAAAGCTACTCATCTTTACTTTTCAAAATTTTCCAAGTGATGATTTTATCAAAAATAATTTTTTAAAAAAATTATTAAACACCAAAATTAATTTTTACCTTTTCAAAATTACTTTTGAATCTCCTAATAACCATATCAAACGAACCTTGAATTGACTGAATCCATATGAATTTTTCCACCTTATTTTTCTTACATTTTCGTTATTCGTATACTCACCATAGAATTGTTCGGCATATATATTTATCTTATAATAAATTAATTGTAACTGTTATTAAAAATATGATAAATGATTCTTGAAATCTTAGTCACCTTCCACCATCATTGTCACTACCTCAAACTACTATTCTTTATTGTTCATACCAATCTCAAGTTGCCATCTTGCTAGCCCATTTTCATTATCTATCATTCATTTTAATTAATTTATAATTCCTTAATTTATATATTAAAATTATTTTGTGCCTCTTTTCATTTGATATTATTTTAATTTTGATACCATCGTATTAGTGTCGCTAAAATCAAATAACCGAGGGATTTTTGGTCGGCAAATGTTGGAAATTTACTAGTAGGGTCAGTTAGCGACCGAGAGCTAGTGGTGTAGTGGCTCGAGGCAGTAACGGCGGTGTGGAAAGTAGCTAGGGTTTCTAAAATTACTGTTTTCGTAACTTATACCCTGTGATTTGACTAATTAACCAATAAAAATGTGTCACCTGGACAAAGCAGAAAGAAAATTTAACCGGTTGAAACTATTGCAGGCCGGTGACAGGAAAAGTCAATTCAAAAGATTGACTGTTACAGTCGGTTGCAATAGATTAAACGACCTCGTTTCACAATTAATCCCTCACATTTTAAAATAAGAAAGCCTAAAACATTGATGAAGAGAAGCTGAAGCTGAATCTCCTCCAACGACCATCCTACTCAAAATCCACCACTGAATTTTCTACAAGTTAGGCTTCATTTGACTTACAAATCAAAGTGGCGCAAGCTGTTCACTTCTTGAATGACAAGGCCAAATCATGTAACCGGGTGGCAGCAAATTAGTGACTCGTTCTGTTTCAACAAACCAACGCTGCTTGGGAGGTCGCCACTTCTATCCTTACCTTCGATCTCTAGTCGTCGCTGGCTGATTTCGAAGTCGAGTTCTTGGCCGCTCAGTTTCTTAAGAGAAAGGTAAATTTCTAGGGTTTCGATTCTAGTTCTATGCCAAATTGTTGAGTATCATTTGATTTTTTTGGGTGCTTGTGTTGAATTACCAATACATATAATTTTCTAGAATTTTGCAATTCTCTACAGGCAGTTGAGCAATAACAGTAATGTCCATTTTACTTTTTGTATTCATTCTTTCTTAATTTACTCCCGGTTTGGAGATCTATATAGAATTGGTTAAACTTGTTAGATTCATGATTTTTAACAATTGCTTCCTGAACTTGCTTCCTTGATGCCAACAAGATGAATCTATAAATTGATTTTTATTTTTAAAATAAATAATGGTTGTCAATTTCGGAAGAACTATGTGGAGGTCAGTATGTTGCAATCATGTGTACCTATTTGTGCAGTCTTGCTTGGAACTATTTATTGAAGTTGATTTAATGGACACTTTTGGGAACCCATATGTCAAATACCGAAGAGGCTGAAGCATTCACTCTTTTATCTGAGGAGTGAATTGCTAATTAGAAGGATAAATACTGTTACAACCCCGTTGGCTTATAAGGCATTTGAATCAGCATGTTCGCTTGAGAAGGAAGTAGATGATGCATCAAAGATAGAAGGAAGCTTACTGGAAAGTTCTATTCCTCTTGCTGTTTGTCTCTCTCACTCTGGCTTTTATATGCAGTAATATCATACCATTAGCTTTTTATTAATCTTACTTCACATTTGTGTGACATCCCAGTGTTAGGGAGTATGGATGTTTTTTTCTTGCTTGTGAATATTTTGGGAGGCCAAACATTTTTTTCTTACTTGTGAAAAGTCACTCCTTAACGGAGGTAGACCTTGGCTTCAAACTACGATTGATATCAAAACGATTTTATGTTTCTTCATCTATATTAATTCCTCTCTTTCTCATTTTTTATTTTGCAATATTGGAGGGCCATGGATTCCAGTAGGTCCTGGTGTTGTTTTGCTTTATATCTCAACAAGGCTTTCTTTATAGTCTTTAGTTGTGTATGTGGGGAAGAAATCGAAAGTATTGCTCAAGTAGTTCCATCGACCATCTACTTTATGTTTACAGACATATACCTGCGTAGAGTCTGTGCAGTTTGGCCATGTTATTTCTAATCTTTTTTATTCTTGTCTTCACCCATTAAGGCAGATTCTTCGGATATGCAAATTAAGGGGGACTCCTTCTTTTCCGAGTTAGGGCAGCTTTAAATAACTATAATTTGAAATAACTTCGAGGAAGTGGTCACTATGATTTAGGATGTCTTCAAGATCCCAACTTCACTCATTCAGGCTGTTCACCTGTCTCCTCTAATTTTTCTTTGCTATGATCCAGTGGTTGGCTTCGTCTATGATGACAGTTTTGGAGCCCTTTGAAATGTCCACTCTACGGCTGGATACTGGCATTGAAAATGTGGCACAAGAGTTCAAGGGATTTTCTTCTTGTTGAAATTTATGTTGGGAATTTAGATCTGTCTTAGCTTGTTTTTTAATTTTGATAATGGTAATACCCGTCGGTGAAAGTGGGGGGAGGGGAAGCATCAAAGTTGAACAGATGCATACATTGTGCAGCTTCAACGAATATTCACAGTAATACACTATTCTCTTTGCTTTGCAGTATCTGAACAACATGAGTGATTGGGATGCAGATCTGTGCTTCAGATGGCGGAGATGTTCATATATGTCATTCAGTCAGCTAGACCAAAGCCAAACCAAATCATATGCTTAACTTACAAAGCACTAAAAAATTTTCATTGCAAGAAATTTAACCAGATCATAGATCCTACAAAGAGTCTTAAAGCTCAAAACTGTATCTCTATGCTCTCCATAAGTAATAACAATAATAATGCAATGATGCAATTTCTGTCGCATCATTATTATGTCTAAATAACAAGAGATTCGATAAGAGATGGTACAAAAATAAAGGGGTAAGAAAGCGATCTCTGTTGGACTAATACTAATTTAACAAGAAAAGCATTGTACGTTTTCTTCTGAACCGAACAAATCATAAATGAACCCGTTTTCAATTATGAATGGGGACTTCATGAGCTTTGCCTTTGTCCTTATGCCTGATCATTATTTTTAGCACCATCATTTTCCACTGCATAAGTATTCCCAACTTCAGCAGGGCTGATAACTTGCTCATAAAGTGTGTATCCCAACTGCAAAAGAGCAGAACAAAATATACATGTATCATAAACTCATGGCCTTATAAGTCTTGGACAACAATTTAAAATGAAATATTGACCATAAGAATTTCTAGCTCAGCAAACAGACTATGAGAATTGAAAAAAATAATCATACCAGCTTTCACATAAATCACAAAGATTGGTCAAACACAAATTATAAAGATTGGTTAAAATATTCACATTAAAAGAGATGGAATTGAATTCAATTAAGCAAGTGTATAATTCAATTTCCCACAAAAATAGAAACAATGTTTGCAAGTGTATAAATATTGCCTTCCCTTGGCTGAAATGATAATTTATGCAAACAAAATTATAAGCAATAAAAGCAATGTATAGTTGATCGAGGAAAAGTTGATCAATTGTCTAGTACTTGAACCATTGCAGTATGCTTACATGGATTAAATGGTTCGTTTATAGGATAAAAATTTTCAACTCCAGAATTTTTAAACACGTAAAAGCACAATGTTAGTGAAGTTGATATTTGAATTCACATAATTCAAATCATTAAAAAGCTCGACAAAAGCAAGTACCCAGATGCGGGATTCTCAAAAGAACAGCAAACAATAAAGAACCCAAATAAGAAAGCAAAAAATAATCAAAATAAGAATCAAATAAATGAACTGAAAACGCCACACGATCCAAATTGCCTCATCACAGACGCCACAAAAGCTTCCTCTTTTTCAGCTTCTTTCAACAAATCAGCAAAACCTCATTAAAACTAAGCAAAGTGCTTTTGTTTTCAGACACAAAACTAAAGTAATGGACTTCCCCAGTACAAACAAAACTTAAGAATAGAAACTAAAAAGAATTTTAAACAGCATTGATATTCTCGACATATTGAGCATAGAGCAGTTTACCATGAAACAGAGCAAAATCTTCAAAAACTCATAATCCTACATAGTTAAAATTGAAATTAATACAATGACTTGAAACAAATAACCTTCGGAAGTCAATTACAGCAAATATTGAAGGCGAGACAAATGGCAACCGCGGCGACGCTTGTGGATTTGGAAGGGGAGTGAGAGAGTGAAGCGATAGAGTGAAGGACAGTGGGGGAATGAAATGCAGTGAGACGGTGGGGGGAATTTGGTTCCTAGTGGGGTAGAAGGGAGCAGAGCGCGTGAGAGAGTGTGTTCCTTATCCTAGTATAAAGTGCATATGTATTTTTTTTCTATTAGCAGAAAACACAACTCAGCACACTCAAGGCTCCAGTTGTATTCTTATTCTATTAGCAGAAAACACAACTCAACATAGTATGTTTTGAAGCTATTAAGTTACAGTAATGATGAAGAAACAATTACAACACTGAAATTTGCCAATTATGCGAAATGAATATCAATTAATGTCATCTATGAAAAAATAAATTAAGCCTTACCCAGGTGCATCTCTATGAAGCCGATCCACAACCCATGCAACAGCTCGCAGATGCAATCAATAGATCCCCTCTAGCTGCCAAGTGAAGACGACTGCTTCCTCAGCAAACAAACAGATAAAGAAATAAATATAGAATAAAAATAAATAAGAGAAACGAACATCAATGGATGAAGAATTACCAAACTTAAAAGTTTTACTAAATGTGTCAGTGTAGCAAAACAACTTTTCTGCAAATTCTCTCTTGACAGGATCGCATGTTTCCAAAAGTTATGCTTTTAAAATAAAAATGCTGGAAACAAGTAATAGTGGTCTCTTTAAATTTTAAAAATTATACATACTTCAGCAAAAACCATGGTGACTATCGATGGCCATGAAGTGGCTACACAGCCAAGCCGCAAGCAGACAAAAAAGCTCTCTATGACTATCGATCCAAATATTGCGTCCAAACAACGAATGCGCAGTTGCAGGTGAAGAAGCAATCGGTGACTATCGAAGGCTGTCAAACGACCAAACAGCCAAGCCGCATGCAGAAGAATACGCACTTGTTGACTATCGATGCCGGCGAAACGGCCAAATAGCCAAGCCGTAGGCATAGAAGAAGCACTCAGTGACTATCTACAACTGCGAAGTGGTCAAATGGCCAAGAAGAAGAATCGCTCCATACACATATTTTGGTCATTTACGGTTTCATTTTTCCCTCCACCGAAAAAAAAAAAAATCCCTGCACGATCCCCTTTTCAATTTCTAATTTTCGAATTTAATAAACCCTAGATCATTTCCTCTTCATTTTGAACACTTTTTGCTTTACAAACCATCTTCAAACTGTTTCATCCGATAGCCCGTCACTTCAATTAACCAATTCAGCCGGTTTGCCATTGTTACTATTCCTGCATAAATTTGACAATATCTATTGGATTCAAATTCAGACATCTAACGGTTGTAAATTAATTGACTGTAAGTTACATTAAATGTAACTTAGAGATTGCCCAAACTACTATTCTTTATTGTTCATACCAATCTCAAGTTGCCCTCTTGCTAGCCCATTTTCATTATCTATCATTCATTTTAATTAATTTATAATTCCTTAATTTATATATTAAAATTATTTTGTGCCTCTTTTCATTTGATATTATTTTAATTTTGATACCATCGTATTAGTGTTGCTAAAATCAAATAACCGAGGGATTTTTGGTCGGCAAATGTTGGAAATTTACTAGTAGGGTCAGTTAGCGACCGAGAGCTAGTGGTGTAGTGGCTCGAGGCAGTAACGGCGGTGTGGAAAGTAGCTAGGGTTTCTAAAATTATATTTTTAATTATTTTTTAATATTTAATAATTAAATAATAGAAACTAATGAGAGAAATTGAGAGGTGAAATATGACCACTATTTGAAAAAGTTTAACAATAAAATATTAGTCTCTTGAGCGGCCCAAAAGAAAAAGGAAAGTTTGCTTAATGGGCTCTTGGCTATATGAGTTTTGCCCATACTCTTAAGAAGGGGACAGTGGATGCCATTTCCAGCTGAAAGGGGCCAACATGAAGTTATGGTCGTTTTGTGATGGAGTTGGTTTGAATTCGTCATCTTCTAACTTCCATGGTTTATTCATCCATTCATTCATTATGTTTAGCCAACATCACACGAGCGAATATTTTGCAAGCACCGGCACCACAAACTCCACTGTGACTCTCTCATCACATAAAAAGAGGAGCAGCCACCTTATCTCTGTCCCAGGCATTCAAGAACTCAGCGACCTCATCTCCACTACATTAAGGCGTTCACGTGCAACGTGCAAGAGCCATACAGCGAGCCTTCTCCAAAACATTGAGCAAGAATTCTCATTTATTAATTCTCAGCTCATCTCATGTGCAAGGAATTATTTGTGCAAGTAGTTAGATAGTAACGTAAACAAATTGCACAAGCAAGTACTGAGAAATGGCATTATTGGCTATAAAATTAAAGCAGAATTCGTGAGTCTACTTGTCGGCTGTAGCTCAATTCTTGCATCTATCTTTTAAAGATACGCGTACGTCTTACCCACAAAAGAAATTAAAGGTTACATGCAAACAAAGACAAAATAAATTAATCACCTAGAAATGGGTCTTGTTATGTTGTCGATAACATAATATGTATTTATTCAAGAAAATTTTCTACTGAAGAATAAACGAAGCAAGTTCCTATTTCTTTCTTTTAAACAATAATTCTGTTCCTTCCTTCAACCTTCATCCCAACCACACGGAATCACAAAAGCAATCATGCCCGCAAATAAAAATAGATAAAAATAAAAATGGGTCCTCAGCTTGGACCCAAAGCCTTCAGGAAAAGAACGAAGAAACAACTTCAATCACAAGGGGAAATAGCTAGGCGCCCCCACCCCAACCAATCAAATAATGCAATTCAACACAAAAAAAGAAAAAAGAAACACGTCAAGTCAACTTATGAAGGCCTTCTTTTTTAATTTTTAGTGCACTTACCAAGTTATTGTACGGCATTTGGTAAAAGCAGGCCAGCTGCTCAATTCTTCATGGGTGACCAAATCATTTTCTGTCTTTGAAAAAGAAAAAAAAAATAACAAGGCATAACTTTTATAAAGTCCCGTGATTCCCAACAACTTTAACTTTAATTTATTCAATTTAATGTTTCGTATTTTGATTTTCTTGTTTTCTATGATTCTATGCGGATGTTTCCACTGCAGTTTCCAAATTACTGTTTTTTTAAGTTACAGGAGTTAGATGGGAGGCAAGAGAGCATTATTGCCTCCTTACAAACTATTCTCATTTTCCATTTTAAACACGAGATTGTGGTACCCGTAATTCGCAAAAAGTTTTCAAGATTTGTTTTCGCTTTTCTTGATTTCGTTTTGGAAAATAATAACTGGGGACCTAATTATCAAGCTCCACCCATTCTTTGTCATTGAAATCTATAATTATTGATGAGTTGGAACTTATCGGGATTTAAAGTGATTTGATCAATCCATAAAAAGCCAGGCTTCTTTTACTTTTCCTTTCACATGAATTGATTTGTTGTCAATTACTATTACCTTCTCTTATTTTTTTAATATTTAAACCTCCTTTACATCTTCTTACATCCATTAATTGACTAAGAAATATTGCATAATCGAATGAAAATGAAGTGTTAAATCACATAAAAAAAATTCCTTTTTTTTTTTGCCTTAAATCTCTTAGTTTGCCCCTTCTAAGTGGGAGTTATTGTATAACAAATTAGTAGTTGGTCCTCTAAACTTTGTTGGCAGGCTCTAAGACGCAAGAGGAAAGCGAATCTAGCCTAAAGATTTGGCGAAGTATGCAAATCTAGCCTAAAGATTTGGCGAAGTATAAATCCACTATCTTATGGTGAGGTGGGGTTTGGGAATATTAATTGTTTTTTAATGCATATCATGCAATAAAGTGAATATCTCAATTCAAGTAGCAAAATTCATAAGTTACGATCATTGACTAGATCAACCGAATAATTGTTTATTAAATAATAATAAACAATTAAAACTATCTAATATATAACATATACAAATGTAATTAGATAGATGTGTGGCCATAATGCAATTCTCTTTAATAAGGAAACAATGTTGCTCAATTAATTTAATTAGTAAATATTTGTTTTAAATAGATGAGTTAATTTGAAAACTTCGTCTAAATAATATGGCCAAAACTAGTATTAACCAATTTTTCAATAAAGATGGAAGCCTAATTAGAAGTCAAAAAATAAATAAATAAATAAATTTGTGTCTATGTTGGCTGGCACATAGATTTAGCCTTGACAGCATTCTTTCTTTGACTAGAGAAGTTCGAAGTTGAATGAGACCAAACCGGTTGGGTCAAGCTAAATTATATTTGTTGTAATTTATAATCCAACTAAAACATGCAAAAATAAGTAACACGAGAAGGGGGTTAGGTGGACCAGTGTGTGATTTTTACATTATTTTAGTTGGAATGTAAATTATAATAAATATAACTTAGCAAGACCCAACCGGTAAGAAAAGAATTAATTTAGCTTCAATAGAATTTTTTCGTGGTCGAATTGATTTTTATGATTAAATACTTAAATGAGATTAATTATTAGGAATTTAGGGTATAAATCTGTAATCCAAATATCTTGATTGATGTTTTGTCTAATCCGATTTTTATCATAATTATTTTTTTGGATAAAGCATCGTGACAATAATCTTTTCACTCAACACGGTAATAAGATTTTAATAATTGGGAAAAAAAATCAATGAATGAAATTGAATTGCTGTTCTACTAGTTTATTTCAATGCAAGTAAATTAACTTGTTAATTGTGTTCAAAGTTAAAATCTGCTATAGTCATTGAAAATAATAAAATCAATGTTATAATTGACGGTCGCAATTCCATCGTCAATCAAGCACCATTAATGTTAATAAAAACACCGTTGCTTAATAATAAAGTCACCGCTCAGTGAATAATATACTAAAGTGCTAATGGGCATATCAGTTAAAGCTACAAATGAACGATCATTAATTGTTATTATCACTAATTATTTTTCTAGCATTTTTATCGTATTATTTTATTTTAATTTAATTTATTTTTTCCCCGCACCTAAATTACATTTAATCACCAGAGAAGCACCAGCTGGCCCGAACTTGATAGACGCCACTAGCCCAATCCGGGCAAGCCAGGAAATGTAATTATATAAAATGACGCAACTATCCCCACACTAGTGGTCCCCACACACCACCTAAATAATTTCATCGAAAAATACAACTAACCTGCCCTCCACTAACGCCGTTAAATAAAGAAAGGAGAGAAGCAAGCAGAAGACAGCGAAACCAAACCCTAAACAGGGGAGGAAACTAACAGTTTCCGTGTAAAGACTTTTCAAAACGGGGTCCCACCAATGACCCAGTCAGTCAGGGCAGCTGCATCCCACATGTCACTTAAATAATCAAACCAAGACCGGCCACGTCCCCATCGCCTCTCTCTCTCTCACGCGTCATCGCACCAAAAGTCGGTGCTACCCTTCCCCCCTACCCCACCTTCTCTCGCCTTCCTCATCTCCTCTATATAAATGCAGCTCCCAACCGCATTCCTCTCTGTCTTAAAGCACACAGAGCAGATTTGAAAAAAAAAAAATTACAAAAAAAAAAAAAGGCCTCCTCTTTTTTTCCTTCCCATAATGAAGCGGTTATGGTAGCGATTAGCGAAGAAAGAAAGAAAGAAAAGAAACTCGATTTAATTGTTCTTTAGATTTTAAATATATTTTGAACATATACATACTAAAATTTTAATTTAGTTTTTGTTTCCTTTCTTTTCTTCTTCAACCATGGGAACTGAAATTTTACGGCCACAAGGTTGTCTGACCGAACGGATCAGGTTTAATCCGGGGATGTGTTCTCGCCGGAGAAATTATGGGTACTCTAACAACTCCAATTACAGCAGTAATCACTATAACAATAGACCGAACAACCGAAGACCGGCGATCCGTCATGAGAAGCCGGATCAGAGAAGGCAGCAGCGGGCTCAATCGGAGCCGTCCATGCCGAGGAGGACGTCGGCTTCTGATGATTCGAAGTCGGTGAGGAGATCGAGTTGTGATGATTTGCTAATGGAGAAGGTGACCATTTTGAGACGAGGAGAGTCGCTCGATTCGAAGATTAAGACCGGCAACGGTGCCGAGGCGACGTCGTTGAAGAAGGAAGGCGATAGTTTGGTGGTTAACGGTACCGTAAGGGTAGGTCCGGCGCCGGAAAGGATGCCTAAGTTCCGGATCGTCGATTTTAAGACTCCGGTGGCTGGGAAGACCGACGTGTACGCCGGATCGGCGTTCGCGGTGTCTCCGGCGCCGAGTTCGTTGCCTTTGCCGTCGTTTTCGAAGAAAAAGCAGATCTCGGTTGACGACTCGGCAACTCGAGATATCAAGCGTTTACTCCGGCTCGAGCCATGAGATCCGGTTCAAGAACCAGGGCCTTTTTAAAATTTTAACTTGATTTCGTCTCGGATAATTTGTTCCTATCGATTTTCAAGATCCGGTATTCCTCGGGATTTTTTTAAACGGGGAAGGGTAGATTTGAAAATAAGGGACAAATACGGGGCGAATTAGGAAATATATCGTGTATTTTATGTGGTTGTTATCGGCGATGGTGGTGTTGTAGACGATGTATTATTTACGGCTTGTAAGGGTAAATTAGGGCGGTTGTTATGTTTATGGGAGTGGGGTGAAATGGAAGAAAAGTGAAAAAATGAGGGGGTTGAATTTATGATATGGGTAAAAAAAAAGGTAGTTTTGAAGATGATCAGGTGATGGGTTGGTGCTGTATGTACTGTAAGTGCGCTCTGAATGTTTTTCTGCTCTGTTGTGAATTGTAAGAGAGATTTCCCAAAATCTCCTTGGTAATGTAAAGTCCAGATAAAAAAAATCAGGGAAAATTAAGCAGATTTTTAAATTTGATTGGCTTTCCCTTTTCTTTTCTTTTTTTCTCTTGTTTAATTTCCTTTTCACTTTCTCTCTCTTAGAATTGTTGTTAGCTTGCAGGAAAGTAAATAAACTGAGCAGATTTCTGGATAATTCCATGAGTTTAGATTTCTGGTTGTAGTACAGCTTTAGAAGAACTCGTGGGCCATTTGAAATTTTTTATTTTCTAGGAATTATCTGTTGAATGATTCTGTGTGGTGAGAACTGAGAGGGATGTCTTCGTTTTCCTTGAAGATATCTATTAAGTTGGTAGCGTGACACACAAAATTTGATGTAGTGCCAGCCTGTGAAAATTTGTCCGAATTTTATTCGGACGTGGATGTGGATGCTCCACCAGAACTTCGATTTTTTTTTTTTTGGAAAAAAAAATAAACTTTTGATTCAATTAATTAAACGTTGCTTTTGGCTTGGTTTGTGATTTGTGATGGTGAAGTGTCGTCTTGATTTTTCTATAGTTGGGTTTGGGTATTCTTCTTGCAAAAAGTTGCCTACAAAAAGTGAAGTACACGATAAAGCAAGGAAATGATGCTCTCTAATCTCTACGTTGTCGAGGTTTGGGTCATTTTGGGTGCCAGCTTTTGTCTTCTCGAATGTTCTGTGCTAAATCACATTGTGATTCCCCTTTCTTTGTTTCTTTAAAACCCCCTTTTGGAAGAGAAATCAAATTTGCAGGGAATATTGTCCCATTTTGGATTTTAATACATTCTCCAAGCCAAAGATTGAATGCTTAGATGATTATAATAATTTTCCAACAATTTTGTGTGAAAATGCATTGGGCATTTAACTATTTTCTATTCAAATTTTAGAAGTGGAATGACCAACAAATATGAAAATTATGACATTGAAAACTTTTAAGCCAAATTTAGATTTTGAGATCACCTAGTTGGAATGATTTAACAGAAATTATTCCAACATCTCTTTGATCAAATTAAGTATTTCTCTCGTCAAACTAAATTACACTAGCTACGGGTAAGATAAAAGGCTGCTAGTAGCTAAACATTTTTCTTAACAATAACAAGACTACCTCTTGGCGAACGTAGTGTGGGGCCCTTTGGGCTTGCGTGTGGATGTGCAGGCTATTTCGTTTATTAATCACTTGGGTTGGCTATATTGCTATAGCCATTGTTTATTTTCCCCAAACCCCCATCCGAAAAAAAAAGCACTATTTTGGAAAATCAATGAACTTTTGTTTGGTGCGTTTTCTTCAAAAAGACAATTTGATCGTGTAGAGTTAAAAATTGGGAAATGGAGAACTAGTTTGTATGAATAACAAGAGGTAATGAAATGAAAAATAATTAAAGATCGTTATTTGTGGGTTATGGGTTTTATCATAAATAAGCAAAAGAATATAAACAAAAAAGCAGAGGAATGTATATGAAGGGCACTATCGAAATTAGATGGTTGCTATTATGATTATTTTAATTTTTAAAATTTCTTAGTGCTTGTTTGGTATGGTTTATCTAATGGTCATTACTATTTATTTAATCTCATATGTGCTTTTAAAAATTTTTGTTAATATTCGGTTATTTTTTAAGTAGAATTTTTTAGGCTTAAATAAGTTAATTTGTGTCTAGGAGTAAAAACCCAAAATTTGAGCTTTTAAAAGTAGAGGTAAGAGAGCTTTTTTAAAATATATCTAATATAAAAAATACCCTAAAAGCATTTTATTAATTACATATTACCCTTTTATATATATATATATATATATGCACAAAAGTAACTTACAAAATAAAAATTATTGCCGCCACTTTGCTTATTATATACAAAACCCCATACAATATAAATTATTGCCACCATTTGATAAAAAACTCATAGCCACCGCTTGGTGAGGAATGCAGTAGCTATGAATGTTTCCTTCATCACCGTTAATATATATCTACACAATATAAGTTATTGCCACCACTTGCTACTGTTTTATTTTTCTTTCTATTATCTTATTCACCAATACATGCCAATTATTAATTTATATTTGAGATTCATTACATCTTTGTTCTATTCGTGCATTATTTTTTTATGTAATAATATTACAAATTATAATAATTATGAAATAAACTTTTTTTATATATCTTTCTTGGTAATTTAATTACATAAAAACACTTTTAATTTTACAGAACCAAATAATCTAATCGTTTAAAAGAGCTTTTTTAATCGACAACCAAACACCCAATAATTTTTTGTCAAAAACTCTTCTGGTATAAATTCTATTTTTATAAGTTCTATTCAATACGCTGACCAAACCGAGTCTTAGTAGGGTATTTTTAGAGGCCGGGTTTGTTAGGAAATTTGAGGGGTGCCAAAAGCTCAAGTCTATTTGAATTGCAAAGACAGCAAAGTCATGAACGTTGATCTGCACGAAAATGAGCCCAAACGTTTAATATGGGTTTAGATTTTAGCCCAAAAGCCTGAAGAGAACCCATTTTGTGGCCCATTTTTATTTACATAGAAACACTCATAGCTCAGCACAGCAATGTCCAAAACATAAGATCTGAAGATGTTCTTGTAGAAGCAGAATATAAAAATCATTATCGAAATCAACGCCCATTTTGCGGGACCCTTCAATTAAATATATCGTCACAGTTGAATTATCATGAGATACGCCCTGATTTTGTGATCGTGTTTTAAGACGTATGATTGATGGCTGTTATACACTGCAATAAATGTATGGGTTAGTAGAAGATTATTATTCAAATCCATTCATTTTAAAGAATGAAATCAGTTTAAAATATCTATGCTCTCTTTTTTTTCATCAACATTAATCCAACTCTTATATGACGGTCATTCTTTTTTTTAAAAAAAAATTATTTCTCTTGTAAACACACAATTTACTCAACATACATTATTTAATCAACTGCTTTTTTTATGTATTTTTCATGTAAATGAAAATGGATAACAACTTTTACGAGGCACAAACAACTCAATCAATGGGTAACATTCGAGTATTAGTTTAAAACCTTTAACTTTCTTCTAGATTATGCACACGATATGTATTTGTTTTTTTTTAATTAATTAATAGAAGCAACAACATATGCATACATAGATCAAGTTTTTATTTTTTTATTTTTTTTATTTTTTCGATGAGCATATATAGATCATGATAATGTTAAATAAAGCTAGCATGTGCATACAAAAATTGAAAAACTGAACGTGCAGCCCCTAAACTATGAGGTCTTGATAATTTAGCGGCAAAGATTCCCTTAATATTAAAACCGCCCCCGAGGAGAATCAAAGTTTGGAAAGCGTTAGTTTCTTATGGGTACAAACGTAAATGTGCACTGAAATTTGAACTATAATAACAAATCTTTTAAATCATGTTCGTCTTCTTTGCAATATGATTCATCGTTGTACTTAATTTTTTTATTCAAAGGTAAATTAGTCTTTTACTGCACTTCATTTATTAATAATCTTGACGGAACGGTAGCAGCCAGCAAGCAGCGGGGGAGGTTTTTGATATTTAAAGACAACTTTGCCACCAAAGTGTCATAACCCCATGGTTCAGGGGAGGTTTATGAAAATAACCCTATGTTTTGCAGATGACAGGAAACGCGGCGATTTCGTATCCTTCTCGAATCCCACATTTATTCGATATTATAAATTTATATCTACGTCACCAGAAAATTTATGATCCGGTAGAGTAATATAATTAATTTCATATAGGATATGTCTAAGTGAATTTATAATAACTAATACTCAGATATTGATAACATTATTTACTTGTTATACATATGAGCGGACCCATTTAAGGTTTAGGAGGGATTTTAATTCTTTTTGGGCTATTAATTTTTTTTTTAAATGTATTTCAAATCACTTCTGAATGAGTTAAATAAAAAGAATTCAGACATAATTTTTATATCATTAAAGAAGTTCAGTGATAAAAGTGTTATTTGATAATTTTAAAGTCTTGGTTAAAAAGAATTTAGACATAATTTTTATATTATTAAAGAAATTTAGTGATAAAAGTGTTATTTGATAATTTTAAAATCTTGGTTTAAATCCTTATAGACATATTATTTTAATTTTTAAAATATTTTGTGAAAATTATTTTTTAAAAAATATTTTCAAGTATGTAAAATGAATAATTTATTACAAATATTATTTTAAATTTTTATAAAAATAATAAATTTTAAGTTTATGAAATTTAAAATATATTCGCGTGAATATTTAAAAAGATTTAAATTAAAAAATTTTTTTAAAATCAAATCCCTAATTTAATTGTTTGGATCCGCTGCTGCTGTTATGCGATGATTCCGATATATTTTAAGATCTCTCCCAAAACACGAATTCAATAAACTATTGGCCATTGAAGAATCATGGTGTTAGGTTCCTCGAAACTAAAATAATAATAACTGCACACATTAAATAATCGTTCGGCTGTGGTGCTTCGCTGGTCGAGTCCTTAATGGTTGCCTCGAATTTCAGTCACTTGCAGTTCTATATAAACCCGTGAGTACTTGCTCATATTCATCACAAACTCAGAAACAATCTCTGCTACCTCCAGTGCAGCAAACACATATCCATTTCTTTCGCCTTAGCTAATAACTTACTACCACCATGGGTATCGCTCGTTTTGAGAGAGAGTATCCAGCTGCTGTTTCTGCATCAAGATTGTTCAAGGCTTTTGCTGACTCTCGCAATTTGTTGCCAAAGGTCGCACCGCAAGCATTCCAGAGCATCGAGGTTCTTGAAGGAGATGGAGGCGTTGGCACCGTCAACCTATGGACCTTTCCTGATGGTAATTAAGCACCCTGCCGAATGGGGTTTTATCTTTACGTTCATAATATTAATATCAATATTAATATAGAGCATTGCATTGCACCAAGTACATTCATTAATTAGTTCGTTTCTTAATAAATAAATGTGATTGACACAGGTGGTGATTACAAGCAAGTGAAGCAAAGAATTGACGCACTTGACAAGGACAATTTCACATGCAAGTACACCCTGTACGACGGAGATGGGATTTTGGCAATTGGAGAGAAATGGGCGTACGATGTTAAGTTCGAGGCTTCTGGCAATGGAGGATCCGTTTACAAGTTTGCCGTGGAGGTCTACGTGAAGGACGGTCAAGAGCTCAAAGAAGAGTACGTCAAGGACGCCGACGAAAAGGTATTGGGATCATACAAGGTCCTGGAAGCCTATCTAGTAGCTAACCCTGATCTCTACGCCTAAACTAACCAATCATCGTCATGCTTTGGCTTTTCCAGTTTCGATGATCTTCTGCTTGCTATTTGAATAAGTTTCAGTGACAGTTTAATTGGATTTGTTGTGTTGCCTCAGCTTTGGCTGAAGAAGCTTGAACTTCTTTGTTGGTCTGTTTGTTCAATAATTGTGTGTGGTCAGTTAATGGCCGGTACCTGCTTGATGTACATCGATCATGTGGGTATGATTCCCCTTTCGAATTTATAAATGAGAATTTTTTTTTCTTATTATTAATTCTTCACGTTTCTTAGCAAATTACAATAACAAATACATCACCATGGGTGTAAATATATGGCCAAATTTATGAATGAGTAGAAATAGTAAAAAAGTTGAATTTGAATTTCAGTCTAACTGACTTGTCATAAAGTTATTGGGTTTTAATTCGAATTTAAAAATCAAAATTTAACTTGGACTTAAAAATCAAAGCCCGATAAAATTTGGGTCTGGATTCGGACCTTATTCAATCCACTAAGAGATCATTTGAGATCATCTAATTAGAATGATTTAACCAAAATTATCCAAACTAAGTAGCTTCCTTATCTAAAAATTAAAAATAGCGGTCACAAATGTATATTAAGTTTGAACTTGCTCTTCCTGGACTAAACTTCTGGCTATATCCCAAAGTGGACAGTGTAATATCTCTTTATATGTATAATAATCTAATTCAATTCTTATTGCCGTTCATACGTGCATGTACAAATTAATTTAAAGGTGTCTTTGAAAGCATTTCTGTTATAAAGACGAAAACTTGTACATGTATTTATATGTTTAAGATAATGTTGATGTTGAATGATAAAACATGTTATATACACACACGATTTGCATTCAACGGAAAGGAAATATTTGTTGAATGTTATATATATATATGTACACACACATACATATTGGTGTGCAAGAAGCAAAAATAAGTAAGTCCATTAGTTTACTTATGTTCTAATGTCAAATGTTAATATTGCACGTCTTCGATGTCATTTGCCAAGAGGATGAACACGAAAATTTTCTACTTGTTTTTAAAGTACGATGAAAACTCAATCTGAAAAGGATATATCTATATATATATATATTGGATCAAGCAATCCCTTTTTTAATTATCTGACCAAATAATAAAAAATAATAATATCAGTTTTTTTTTTTTAATTTGGAATTGTGGAGAGAAAAGGATATACATATATTTTGGATCAATTAATCCCTTGTTTATGTGATCAAATAACATATATATATATATCATTTTTATTATTTTTTGACTTGGAATTGTCTAGAAAATCTTAAATACAACAACTGGACCTTCCCATACAACAATTCAATAGATGTGTACTTTCATGTTTGCGAAATATAACACCAATTACGGCAAATGAGAAAAAAATATGACGACATTTTTTATTAACAGGAATTATTAGAATTGTACTTCGGGGAGGAGCTGCCCTAAGACCAAAAGGGGCTATTGCTTGCGCTCCCCATGGAGTTTGTCAGTATCCCTGAATTTTTAAATAAGAAAAGAAATTTAATTTAGGTGTAAAATCCCTATTTTGCCCTGTACACTTCTTGCACAATTCCTTTTTCCCTTTTGGGAGAATCATATACATCTCATTAATGAACCCCAATTCAACCCCATGATCAAAACAAACTTTTGAGGTAAATTTATTATTAATTTAAAATTTAGGACAACTTATTAAATAATTTAATTTTATAAATTCTTGTGTGAGATTAGAGTGAACTCTCTATCATTACTCTTTCTTTTTTAACATTAGAATGTTCCGACTAATACGACATATATATTGAAATAAGAAATTCTAATTGTAAAATTACTCTCTCTCTCTTTCTCTCTTCATGTAAGAATAAAGGGTATCAAGACTTCCTCATAAATTTCAATTAATTAGAATTACTTCCCACAATACAATAAAAATTTGGCGACAATTATTCAATCTTGAAAAGCTTGGATTAGAGAGGAAGGCCACGACCTTCCGAAGAGTAAAAGCAAAACATATACTATCTTTAGCATACCATTAATATTACGTAGAAGCAACCTTTAATCCAATATTTCTCTATTCTCTGCTTGCCAATAAAACTCATGCCCATTTGCCAACCCCCCATATCTCTCTCACATCTTCTTATATCATCCCTATAAGTGCTTCTCAATATCTGTTGCAAGAAACACAAAAAGTAAGACGAGAAAACAAAAACACCTTCACGCAGCCAAAAGCACTCACAACAATGGCGGCCAAAGATAATTCCATGACAGGCAAAACATTATCAGGACTCGGCAACCTCATCAGGCTCCTTCCAACAGGAACTGTCTTCGTGTATCAATTCCTCAGTCCTGTCCTAACCAACAACGGCAAGTGCAGCACGGTTAACAAGTACTTAACAAGCTTTTTAATAGGCCTCTGCGGCTTGTCTTGCGGGTTCTCTTGCTGACAGCTTCAAGGGAAGCGATGGAATGACCCATTACGGAATCGCCACGTTAAAGGGTTTTTGGCCGTCTTCTAGTTCTGATTCGGGCTCGGTCGATCTGTCGAGTTATAAGATTAGGTTTGGTGATTTTGTTCACGCTTTCTTTTCCATGATTGTGTTTGCGGTTGTGTCGCTTTTGGATGGCAATACAGTCCAGTGCTTTTATCCTTCTTTTGAGTCTACTCAGAAGGCTTTGCTAATGGTGTTGCCTCCGGCTATTGGTGCAGTTTCTGGTGTCATTTTCATGTTCTTTCCCAACAAACGCCATGGAATCGGGTACCCTCCTTCAAGTGATTCATCGGATAATAAGTCCTAGATGCTTGCTTTGGGCAAGAAGAAAAAAAAAAGAAAGAAAGAAAGAAGAAAAGGGTGAAGATGATGTTCTCCCTTCTTTAATGGTTACACTATTTTTCCGAGAAAATTTGTTTATTCAAATATCAAAGTTTGTGTGAAAATTTGCTATGTCTTGTGATTATGTATCAAGTTGCATATTTGTGTATTAATTATTGAATGTTTGAGATAAACTAAGATTCAAATGTTTGTCAAGTACATATTGATTATTTCTTTCCCGAGTCAGTATTATTTAAGTACGCTTGCACGCAACATAGGTTATAAGTAAATTCAGTTTTGATCATTTCAATCCATCTACAGTACGCCCATATATAAGAAAATATATAATGGGCGGTTTTATGTTGTAGTTCATGAATCATAAGCTTTACAATTTACATATTGGATTGTCCGGTGAAACTAAATACGTACGTACTCAATCTTAAGACTCATGTATCGTTAATTTAACAACAATTAACTAATTAATGCTAAGCTCTTACGCATTAACCTAAACTGTCAGGTTATAAGTAATAATGACTTTTCTATCATGCTATGTTAGGAGTCAAGTCTTGTATTTTCATATTCACCAAGTGTAAACTACTTCAATTTCAATTTCAATTTCTTATCCAATC